>JARYZH020000096.1:1319932-1698990 GCA_030021035.2 Notholithocarpus densiflorus | reverse complement strand
GTGATCATGTCGTCAGTGCTTGTCTTCCTGAGAGGTGTATGAGATCAAAGAATCCACAAGTAGCAAGAGTTAATATCAGGCATTCAGAAATTCAGGCTTTACATAACCTTATGTGATGATGAATTTGGCTCTTGCATTCGCAGTTGGATAGAATTGGCCTCAAAGAGAATGTGGAAGAATTGAAGGGCCTCTTGCTCTTGAACCATTACCATGGTATAAGGGGTTTTGTGTAGACCTATTCTCTATGGTATCTTGAAAAAAAAATTATAAAAATTGGTGCCATTCGTCCAAATTTCCAAGACATTTTTAGTGCATTTAATAGAAGAAAAAATATATATTTTCGATGTTGGACTAGTTTTTTTTCTTTTTCTTTATTTATTTATTTTTTTTATGGAAGTTAGATCAGTTTTTTTACTCGTGACACTATTCAATAAGAGTTAATTATGAACCAAATTATCAAATATTTTCTATGTTGGACCAATTCTTTTTTCTTTATTTATTTTTTATGGAATTTGACCAGTTCTTTACTCGGGACACTATTCGATATGAGCTAAGATTTTTGCTCCTTTAGAAAGTTTTGAGTAAGAAAAAGAAAAGAAATAGATGGAAACCCAATGAATACTCATCTAATACTTATTAAAAAATTTCTTCAAAAGAAAAATATACTTATTTTGAAAATAAAATTTTATATTTCTATTAAGTCCGTTTTTTAATGATACCAATTATTATTTATGAGAAATGATATGTCCACAACATTTTTATAATAAATCCTAAGTGGCAAGTTGTTATTGGTTGTTATTGTTGGAGCAAAAAAGTAATCTTAGTGTTAGGTTCAAATTTGAACCAATAACAACTAACCACCTATGATTTGTTGTAAAAATGTTGTAAAAATGTTGTGGACGTAGCACCTCTCATTATTTATATATGATGAAATTATTCAGTGTAGCCAATATACTACTTCTTCTCACAAAAAAATAAACTCCACATGTAAGTCATGCATATGAAACCCACATGTATGTAAAATAAAGATTGATCCACGGGATGCATTAAATAATATGTTTTATTTACGGATAGATTTCAACAATTTAATGGGCCTAGATCAAATAGAAACATGGTTTCTCATACAAAAAAAATAGAAACATGGTTTGAATTCTTCCTCCATTTACAATGTATTAAAAAAAAATATACACTAAAATTTCTCTTCCCTCACCCCCTCCATTTACCCCAAAAAAGAAAAATGAAATTGCTGTTTATCCTTTTGAACTTCCAATCAAAGTCTTGAACTTGTATCAGGGACTATGGGTTGAACTCGCTTTGGTCGACTCACTGATTAATCAATAGGAATTTTTTCTTACCGATTAGAAGATAATATATAATCATTTCTGTTAATATAGATGTCCAAATTCTTCGAGCATCTTACTATCCAATAACATATCTCTGGTTTATTCATTTTTTTTTTTATACATATCTCTGGTTTATTCATAAAACATGAAGATTGTATGTAACATAATAAATGCAGGATGCAGTATAATTAATTGATGTTCACTGTAATATACATTAAGATCAAGGAAATGCAAATAATGAACCTATTCATTTCATCAAAAAAAAAAAAAGATAACCTATTCATTGCCCTTTCATGTCAACATAATGACATAAAGATTGGACATAATTCCAAAGTCTGGCATCAAATACTCTCAAAGCTATATTGCTAGATTGCTACCAATCACAGAAAATAAAATTGAAATATGGAAATGATTTAAGAAAAAAAGAAATCTAATTAGATCAAATTTCAAATATCATACCTCAATTAATCCAACTAATGCCTCAAATTGTTAAAGAACTAGAGGTGGCTGTATCAGTATTTCATACTACCCAAAAACAAAAAAACATAGAAAGAATTTTAGTGCAAAGAAAAACATCCACCAAAAATGAGATTACAAGATTTTTATTTAATAATGCTACAGTAACATTACGTCTAATCGACTAACAAGTAACAACCCAATAAGACGTAATATTTATTATGCCTGAGATTGTCTAAGATACTACTTTTAGGCTCTGATTTTCTATACTTCTGATGCTGTGTAATATTGGATGCTTCAAAATCCTGTGACGCAGGAGTATCAAAAGATCAATCGCATCTAACCTTAATGGGGTTAGCGCATTACTAAACCGACATGCTCCAACTAGCAATAATCCAAATATGCATCTTACAAGCCAAGCATTTGTCAAAAGCCTAGAACTTCGGATGATAATTCCAATAGAGGCCCCAAAGCACTTGGAGCAAACTTTCTAGCAAAAAGGTAACAAAGTGAGGATGGCTGGTTATTGTAAAGACATATTTTGCTATCAAAAATCTTCTTGAAGAATTCCTCTTTAATATCAACCTTCCCAAATGTAGCAGGGTGAGCACCACCTCTTGACCAGTCCACATAAGTAAGGCTCCTGTTTGCGATAAGATGTGGCGTTTCGATGCTCAGCATTGTTTGGAAGTAGTGCTCATCCACATAACATGCTGGTTGACAAAAATCTTTGAACTTGGGGTAGTAAGTGACATCAGCAATGATCTTAACTGCAAGTTCTCGATTAACTTCAAACCATTGAGGCCCCTTACGCCAATTGGTGAGGTTGACCAGAGGTGCCATTTTTTCATTATAGCGCCCTCTCCCATAGGGTCCATGTTCATCAAATGAACCCATAAAGCTGTGCTTGGATCTTGATATGTAGCTATAGACAATGCTGAAGTTACGGAGAGGAATGCATGCCTCAGACAGCAGGATAAACCATTCATTTGAGATATCAAGCAATGCATTAGCCAGGAGCCTCCTCTCAGCATCACACATAGTCATTCTTCCCCACTCTGTCACCTGTTCATCAAAAAACCATAGGAAAATGAGTGGCTAAAATTTTCCCAACAAGAGAAAACATGGTGATTAATTTTCTTTTATTTCCCTTTCCTTTTTCATGAAAGAAAACATGCTGAATAGAAACATCTTAAAGTAGCTGATTAGAAATACAGATAGAAAATTTCTTATCATTTCCACACTCACATTCCGAGCACAAAAATCCTACAAAGTCCAGAAGCTTCTCTAGAAACAGGCTTGCCAACATCATTTTGACATTCTAACTTTACTTCAAAAGTTAACGCTCTAATGATATCAGCATAAAGTTTTGGGAGAGAGGAAATTGCTCTGGCATTTCAGAACAGGAATTTCCAAGCAAATAGATAATTGTACATAATCTTTGATTGGCTATATACCCTAAGAGGAGGAAATTTACCCCCCACCCACACACAAAAAAAAAAAAGCCTGTGCAAGAGATTTCTAGCTTCCAGTAGAAGTGCCATGTGGTGCACACATACATAAAGGTTGGTCAAGGTGCCAAACAAAAATGCATCAACATTTCTCATTCAAAATGAAAATTTTGTCTCTATCAAACAAAGAAGAGATTAACTGCATACTATATAAATTTTCAATACACAAAGTATGTAGTCCCAAAAGGCAGCATGCATTTAAAAGAGAAGTAACAAGTCAAAGCATGATGCTTAACAATAATAATAGGGGCATGTAAAGCATTACTGCTGGTGCATCCATTTGAAGCAGATGTTTCACCAGTGTCATTCAGGAAAATACGCACATGTCACTATTGCCTTCTAGACTGTTACAAGTCAAAGCAGATGCCAGATAGCCATTGAACTGGATCATTGAGGACTATCAAAGTGAAAATTAAGAAATGAGGATGAATGGCCAAAAACTACAATAACGTAGGATGGTGCACAACTTTTATAGAGGTCACCAGTTATTTCCTACTACAAATGAACCACAACATGTTTATTGTCAAATGCAACTCAATAATGTCCCCTCTTGATTCAAGGTTGAATTGACAAAACCAATTCTGAAATTATTCCATCTAGGAACAAAAATGACACTTCAAAGGAACTTATACCCAAAAACTGGAGCCCCTGCCTTAAACTCAACTTATATGTATGTGTTGCTAGTGGTTAAAGATTCACCCTTACCAAAGATAGAAAAAAAAAAAACTGATGACTGAATCATGTACATCAAGGAAAAGTTTGCAATGGGAGTTGGGGTTGGAATTGGGTGAATGAGTGATGAGAGGCAGCAAGAAATGGTCTGATAAAGCGCCTATAAAACTATATGCAAAGAAGCTGTCAGAAGTCAGAGCACATAATATCATTTAAATATTACTATGTCCATAAAGTGAATCTGAGTAGATAGTACCAAATTTGTACATCCTTTCTATTGTGTTGCCCAAGACAACAAAGAGGTTGGAACCTTCCTAGTAGGAATTCCCCAATCCGTGGTTATATCATAGGTTACAAGGTTAGACCTATAAACCAAACTGGGGGTGAAACAGGCAAAAGAAAAGTGCAATAGACCGGAACAAACTGATATTAGGTAGTATGTAGGGAATGTATGGCAAATTCTAATCTTTCCTTTTACAAAGTATGGCTCCAATGTGCTTTCTAGTTTCTTCACATTGTCTTTCCATGTAAAAGAGCCACAAATGCTTGCATGTAAACCAATATGGTGTAGCATACATCCTTCTAAACTAACCAAGTCACAACTCAAAAAAAGTCATGTCCTGAATATTTGGGGCAGGACAACTACAAGGGTCCTTTTTCCATTTGAGACAGCCAAATGAATCCCCTTCAACATTCCACCAGGCAAGAGTTTTTTTTTTTTTTTGGTCTTTTGATAGGTAAGTTTTTTTAATGCTATATGTTGTCAATCAATTTCCACTAAGGACTAATTTGATTTGATCTTCATTTTCTACCTTTCAACTTAAAACATGGTCATTCCTCGACAACGCAATCAATAGTCTCCAACGTAATTGCTGAAGCATCTCAACTACTTATATATTGCCCATCACCTATCAATCCTACCTTTACAATGACTGCCAATATATATCTATACTGTCACAAAAATTATAGAGGGTGACATCTAGCCATTTGAATAGAATATGCTAAGCACATAATTAGCAATTTATTAGGGATTGGATGAACGTACGGCCAATATGACCAAATACATCCATTGATTCCTTTCAAAATTCTATAGCTGATGGGTCCCTATAAAACTCAAAAGGATAGCTCTTCGGCAGCTTCAGGGCCATCTCAATTCACAAAATATCAGACAGTTTATAGTTGTACAGACAATTTTTAATATATATTCAGGAGACAACAATAATAGTAATTAAAGAAATTACTTTTGATGAAATAAAGAGAACCACTCATGCCACTAAACATATATAAAAAGAACCAAAGATCTCTGATACCTGGCTTGGGATTTGTCTCCTGTAAAAAACTGATGAAGGTGGATAGTTGGCATCATAAGATGGCATTGCATGAACATAGATCGAATAAAGCCCCTCGTGCCCCTTAAAGAACCTCTCCCAAAGAGGTGCCATTGGCAATGGCCCCTTTGTTAAGAACATGAATGCAATCTTAGGAACTCTATTGAAAGGATAACTCTTTATTTGAGGAACAAACGAAGCCCGCCAAAAAAGCTCAGTATCATTCATGATGTGCAACAAATTTGATGGAGGCCTAATCCAACTCTGTATACTATCTAGCTCAACAAAGCAAGAAGGCACAATAGTGGGCTGTACTACTGGAGCCGCATTTGGAACTTTAAAAAATCGAATCATATACATGCTGCAAACTGAAACCCCAAGACCCAGAACCAAAAATACCAAGAAAAATTGAAGAACTCTCAGAGGCAAAGCCCTAGGTTGATATGTTCTCACTGTAGTGGCAAGGTCCTTGCCTTCCTCCAGTGCCATCAACCTTGGTTGCATCTTTACTTCAATTTCCAATCAAATTCAGCTTCTGGGAATTACGTTTTCTGTTTTTTTCACAAACTTCAAACTCATATCAAAACTCTCCCATTTGGCTGGAATTGCATCTCACAGTGGGAATGAAGAAGCAATATTGGTTTTTGTCATATGGGTGTTTGATTATCTTCAAGAATCAAAACCCACATAAATAAAAACATTCAAAAACCCATCCAGACCAAGATCACACCCAACCAGGAAAAAGAAATTCAAGCCCTCACCAAATGATTTATTCCCAAATAAAAGTTCCCCTCAATAATAGGAAAATCCTAAACCAAATCAAATCTACCCATTCCAATTTTCTTGGTAAATATGGAAAAAGCTTGCAACATGGGGATGAAAGAAAGAAAAGACAAAAGTATGGCAGTGATATCATTTACCATGTGGGTTGCTTTTGGTATGGGCTTTATAAGGTGGAGTTAATACCAAAGACGTATGAGAGAATGAATGGGATCAGTTCACACTCCCTTTGATTGCGCCTGCTTTCATTGAATATGGAATGTATATGTAAATGTATGGTGAGAGAGAGGTTTTAAGGGACTTCTTTGATATCTATGTTTCTCTCTCTCTCTCTCTCTACGTTGGAAGAGTTTGTTGAAACCAAAGCATTGAAGAGAGTGAGAAAGACAAGGGTGACAAAACAAAAACAAGTAGGATGAATTGAATTGGGTGGAAAAAACTAGAATGTTATGAGCTTTGTTTGTCTCTTCCTTTAAGTTTGTGGAGCTCTACAACAGAGGTCCGGCGCTGGGTGTGTCTTTGTGGTTTGTTCTGTGTGCACGTGTTAGGGCTTGTTTGGCCTTAGTACTATTTTTCTATTGAGCAGGCATGAATATATTTCGGATGAATTGCGCTCCAGTTCCACTTTTCTTTGATATTAACTAAGCTAGTTGGCCATTCAGACAAATAAAAACTAAGCTAGTTGGCCTAGGTTTGGATGAGCTCAACTGGTAAAATATATTACTCTCGAATAAAAAATTAAGGGTGTGAATCTCGCCTGTAATAAAAATTGATTTGTCTCTTAGTATGATGATAAAGAACAAACATCATCTATTTGGTAACAAAATATAATTATGTTAGTTAGGTCTTTTATTTTTTGTCTAATTATAAAACTTAGTAATTATAGACTTATAATAATTATTAATAATAGGTATTTACTATGTTTGTGTTTGCAAATGAAAATATGATTTATGTAAGGTTTTAATGGAGGGTTTAAATATAGAGTAGAATTTTAAATTAGAAAATATAAAATTTTCACTATTTTATTTTTTGTCTTAATATAAAATCAAATCATTATAATAGTCATTATTAGGTATTTAATATGTTTGTATTTGTATATGAAAATATGATTAGGTAAGATTTTAATGAAGGGTCTAAATATAGAATAGAATTTAAAATCAGTTAATAATATATAATGAAATAAAATTCTCAAAAATATATATATATATAATGAAATAATGATATGTAAAATATAATGAGGTCATTAAGGTTGAGAATTTCTTCCTTTTTCATAAGTAACTAAAAGTCAAAAGTATTCGAATTTAGTGGTTTTTAGTTATCTCAAATATTGTCATTGAACAAGAGATTCATGGTTCAAACTCCGCCTACACTAAAATTTGGTTGATGTCTTAGCTTGATAATAAGAGCAATCATTATGTAGTGAACGTCACAGGTTGAAATCCTATCAAATCTATCCAAAAAAAAAAATCTTTGATTATATATATATATATATATATATATATATATATATAAATATATATATATAACATATTTTAGTTATAGATACGAATTTGAACCTATGAGTCTATGACGCTCACTCCATAATAATTGTTCTTTATTATTAGATCAGGATACTAATGGGTTTTGATATAAACGGAACTTCAAAACTAAGTCCAAAAACTTTTTTTGATAAAAAAAAGTCTAAGGACTTTTCCAATTGAGTTAATTAAAATCTACAAAATGACACTTTTTCAAATGTTTGAATAAATGACACTTTTATTAATGTTTTCATGAATGCAACAAATAAATTCATACTCTCACATAGTTTCTTCCCATCAAAATATTCCATGTTTTATAAGGAAAAATCTCTCATGCGCCAGGTGCATGAGACCTGCCTTTTACAGGTAGGTGGGCTCCACCTGCTTGTGAAAGGCTGGTCTCATGCACCTGGCATATGGGGCCCACTTGCCTGTAAGAGGCAGGTCTCATGCGCCTGGTGCATGAGATTTTAACTCGTTTTATAATTACAAGTTGCATTATTTGTGATTTGATAGGCAACTTGTCATGACCCAAACTTAAAAGGGTCCAAAGCATAATAAGTAAGAACTACAACCCAAAGGCAACTATAGTTTTTCTTTTTCTTTTTTTTTTTGGTGACAATTTAATCTAAATAATTCCTACCAACATCAAGGAATTTTCTAATTACAAAGTTTCAAAAATTAGTCCTAGTTTCAAGTAAATATACATTTCTAAGGAAATTAAATGCTAGTTACAAGTTTTGGCTTTGGTATTGTGTTGGTTATGCATTGCCCTTGAATTGATTGTGTTTTTTTTTTTTTTTTTTTTTTTTTTTAATGCAATTCCTGTAATTATTTTAGTAAGTTTATATTTTTATAATATGAGGAAAAATTTCCCTATAATTACTTTTGATGGTTCTTTTTCATATGCTTTGGACCAATTTGGGTTTGGGGCGACACAACTAGGAGCTTAAACACTTCTTCAATTAGTAGTTTGAGATGAAGCATCTTGGATCTTCCAACAACTTCCTTGGTCGTGAAATTTCTTCTTCTATTAATGGATATTAGGGTTGTCCAACCCACTCGCCTAGACCCGACCCATAAACCGACTGCTCCGATGGTTGGACTCGGTTCCCGATGTCAAAAACCCAACGCCAATGGGTTGGTTTTGGATCTACTCCTCCAAAACCCCTGAAACCCGACCCGCCTAATACATCAATGTTTTCGTCCATTTTTCAAGCATTCCGGACCAGATCCGCGCAAGATCTCGTCTAGCTCCTTCGAGATCCGACTAGATCTCATCATTATCTAATGAAATCTAGGCTAGATCTCAACTAATCTGGCCAGATATCTCCCTGATCTCGACGGATCCAACTAGATATCGGCTAGATCTTGATGGATCTGGCCAAATATCAGCCCTGGTGATAAAACTCGAGATCGACTAGATACAACCTGAAATCAACGAGACCCGAACTGGCAAATCCAACCAAATATTCCGAGTCGGTTTTTGGTTACGTTTTTATCCACCCTAATTTTTGGGTCAAGTTCGAGTTGGGCATAAACCCGACCTGTGGATAGCCCTAATGGATATTATCTTACCTAAGCCAATTATACTTTCAACCTTCTCTCTTGTGCCAATCTTACAAATAATAAAGTTGTTGACACTCCTATCGAAACAAATGCATGCTTCACCCCTCATAATGGTGAGCCTCTATCAAATGTTACACATATCAACAGCTAGTTGGGAGCTTTGTTATTTCATAGTTACTCGACTGAATATCTCTTATACTGTTAATTAGCTCCTTCAATTTATGGACGCCCCTCAATCCACACATATTGAAGTTGCTGTCTGTACTTTTCACTATGTTAGGGGTACCTTTTTCATGACTTGTATTTCTTTTCTTAATCATCCTTGGTCCTCTGCACTTTCATTGATTTAGATTGGACTATAGGCCTTACCAATCACCATTCTATGACGAGGTTCAGTTTCCTCCTAGATACTTCTCTTGCCTCTTGCCTCTTGTCATAGTAAGAAACAAATTATGGTAGTTTATTCTAGAATTGAGGCTGAGTATCGCAACTTAGTTAATGCCACGTTTGGCTTTGAACAGGGACGGAACCAGGATTTGAACCTGGGGAGGGGGGTGGGAAGCTTAAAACAAAAAAAAAACAAAAAAAAAAAATTATGAAAATAAAAACTAACATCCATTTCATATTCAACAAAATACTACATACAAAATAAGTGTTTCTAAAACATTTCAACATTATAAAAACATCAACAAAGTATAACATTCAAAATAAGTGTTTCTTAAACATTTCAACACATTTATCAAAATGAAACTCGGTGCTCTTTTAAATCTCGAAAGTCGTTTATGATTGATTCTGTACCAAATTTTGCAACAATCTCCTTCTCAATGTAAAAAATCATAGAATCCATTAGAAAATCATCTTCCATCTTGTTGCAAAGCCTATTCTTGATAATATTTATGGTTGAAAATGCTCGCTCTGTAGTTACAGTAGAAACTGGAAGAGTAAGCATAAGTGTAATCACTCTATAAACATATGGGTAAAATAATGATTTTTGGGTTTTTACCAACCATTGGCACAACTCAAAAATACTTGATAGCTTTTTGAAGTCCGGATGCTAAACTATAATGTGCTCATAATGATCAACTTCTGCCTTTAAAAGTGTCATTTCTTGATCTGTGAAGTCTCTCAGATAAAACTTGTTTACTAACAACAAAATGTCTTTACTTCTAAAAGACTCATGTGCCTCTTTAGGATCAAGAGCTGAACTAAGATTAAGCAATTCCACCGCATGCTTACTAAACCAATAATTTAATTCTTGTAATATAGAATCTATCACAGCATAAAAAATATCTACTCGATAATGATGCTCAATTGTGAAGTCATCTTGTTGATGACGAGCTAGACCTCCTCTCTCAACATAACAAGCATTCATATCTGGGACATCTATGTCACGTGCCTCACAAAATGATTTCATAGTGGTAAGTAAACTATCCCATTCTTCATCTCTGAATTTTTGAATAAGTGCTTTAATGGATGAAACAAAATTCATGACATTTAAAATGTCTTGAGACTGACACTGCAAAGCTTGACAAAGTTCATCAATGATCTCCATAATTTCTTTCATGAGATGCAAAATGAACACAAATTTAAAAGAAATCGTAGCATGATAACATGAGTATGCTGCTTCTCGTTGGGAAGTAGTATTTCCTTCCTTGATGATCTTAAGTAAAATTCCACATGTTGGACTAAATATATTTACCAAACTAGAAATCGATCTCAAGTGAGAACCCCGACGAGTATCTCCAGCCTGTTGTAATGTGCTAATTTGATTAAGTATTTTTCCAGTTTCAAGCTCATCAATTTCAACAAAATATGCAATTTGATCAGCATAAGCTTTTTTTAGTTGCTTAGTATGCTTGCATGAAGCACCAACAACATTGACAATAGCAGATAATCTATTAAAAAAACTTTGAACAAGAATAACTTCTTTTGATGTTGCCACTAATGCTAACTGCAAGTGATGTGCAAAACAATGAATGTTGTAAGCATACGGACAATCATTTGAAACCAAAGCTTTTAATCCACTCCACTCACCTCACATATTGCTTGCACCATCATATCCTTGCCCTTAAATATCTTGAATATCCAGACTATGATGTGACAAGACAGAATATATTTCATCTTTTAGGGTTAAAGTCGTAGTATCAAGGACATGAACTACCCCAAAGAAACGTTCTCAAGCAAATCTATCTTTGTCTACAAATCTTATAACAATAGCCATTTGCTCATTCATTGACTCATCACGAGCTTCATCAACAATTAGGCAAAACTTTGCATGATCAATTTCTTCACGAATTGCCTTATAAAAGAATGGAACACAATTACACAACCACACCTGCAGCATGACAACAAAGTTTCTACTTTTTAGAATGTTTGCTAAAGCCATGACTTAAATAGTTAATTAATGCTATCTGAAATCTGATTATTGACTATTGGCCACACAAAGACTTAAATCACAACCACACAAAGAATTAAATCACAAGCAGATAAGCACAAGCTCATATATATTGGCCACACCACACAAAGTGACAAAGACAAAGTTATTGACTCATTCACAGACCAAAGACTTCGGTCTCACAAGCTCAGAGTCACAGTACACACTTCAGAGTCATAGTACCCTCTTTTAGATTATATACATATACCATCTTTTTTTTTTTTAATTTGGGGGGGGGGGGGGGAATGGCTCCCCTTGCCCTACTGTAGGTTCGTCACTAGCTTTGAGCTTCTTTGGTTGCACTAGCTTCTACAAGGTGTGTATTTCATTCTCGTCCGCCATTGTTTTTGTGTTGTGACAATAGGAGAGGAGTGATGTTCGATTACCTATAATGATGTTTTCATGAGCGGACGCAATTTGAGATTAACTACCATTTTGTCTGGTACCATCTTTTTAGGGGACTTTACAACTTCATTTGGACTCATTTTGAAACAAACTTGTTGATATCTTCATTGAGAATCATCCACTAAGCCACTTATGCCCATTGTACTATTACTTGTACAAGTCCTTAAGGTTAACACTACTAGTCATAGCCATTATAGGAATTTGTGTGTATATATATACTTCTCATTATACAAGTTACAGAGTTTTACCACAATAGAATACACTAGAGGTGTGCAGAATACACAATAGAATACACAGAGTGACAGAGTTGATGGGATTTTTTGACCCAACCCACCATGGTAGGTTAAAAAAAATCCAATTCAACCCAACCAATCACAGAGGTTCAACCCAACCCAACTCACATGGATCTAGTTGGGTTGGGTTGAACCCATGGGTTGGACAATATTTTTTTATTACTATTATTATTAAATGAGTAAAAAATATATATCTCGCTTGTCACCTGAGTTGATAAACAAAATATATATGAATTAGTATTTTAACTCAATTATAAACAAAATATATCCAACTGAGTTAATAAACAAAATAAACATGAACTAGTATCCCAACTCAGTTATAAAAAAGGAAAAAAGAAAAAAGAAGGGAGTGAGAGAGCGTGAGTGGGAGGTGACAGAGAGAGAAATAAGATTGTTAGGGTTTGCGAGGTAATTGAGTTTTATATAGGAGGAGCTGAATAGTGGAAAAAATTAAATAAAAAAATTATTAATTATATAATGTAGTTTTAAATATATATTAAATATATATAATTTAAAATTTAAATATATAGGTGGGTCGAGTCGGGTTAGGCGAGTTGTGATTGTTATAACCCAAACCCAACCCAACCCACTATTAAAATTTTTTTAATAGCCCAACTCAACCCACACACCCCTAAAAACCGACCCAACCTAGTGGGCTGAGTTGTGTCGGGTTGGTGAGTTGGCTGCACACCCCTGAAATACACATCAAATTTTGTTTCCCACTATTCATTTGTAAAAGCCATAACAGAAGAGTGTCATTTATATAATTTAAAGGAAGAGAGTATCATTTCATTCATAATTTGGATAAGATTTTAAAATAGAAATGGAACATTCTAATAGGAGGCAAACGTTTGAGGGAGTGTCATTTTGATAATCTTCTAGAGAGGTTGTGCAATTTGCTTCTTCTTCTTTTTTTTTTTTTTTTTTTTTTTCTTTTTTTTTTTAAGCTTATTTAATTTATGTGCAACTCTTTTAAGTTTTAACATTACACTTGTTTATATATAATTTATTTTTAAGCAAAATAAACTCATTCTAAACACATTATAATATTGAATTTATAATCCATTTTGCTCTGTGGTTGGGAGCTCTATTTTTTTCACCAAAAATGAGTTATATGATATTATTATGTATTTAATTATTTAGAATATAGAAGGATGTTTGTCAATAAAAAAATCGTAATAGTAACAATGGCACTGATGACAAAGTTGTGGAGGTTGTAACATTGAAATATGATTATATTGATGGTGATGGTGATGTCATGATGTTAATGCGCGCGCGCACACATATATATATATATATTTATATCTTTTTGTGACCCTTTAAGGAAGAGTAGGAGGCGTCACTAGGTTAAAAGGTCTTTAAAAGAAATAATAAATTGATAATAATAATCTGCAATAACAAGATAGCAACAATTGTTTCAAGTCATAATATTGATAATGATAGAATAGTAGCTAAAGAGTAAAGACAATAGCAATATCAATGACAAACATATTGATGGCATTGAGGCGTAGTTGTGTTATGGTAGTAGACTAGTAGTGGCAGCAACATGGCAGTGGTTAACATTAAATAGTGTTAAATTTTATTTGCACTTAAAAACAAATTTGAAGGGAGTTTTGGTTCAGAAGCAATAGATTGGGTTCTTAAATTGAAGAATTTGATAAGGATATGTATCCAAATGTTAGTCGATTAATGTTTTGAATTTGTCAAAAAATAAACAAATAAAATGTTTTACTGTCCACTCAAGTATTACACTTAGTTGGATTAAAAAAAAAAAAGTTTTCCTCGCGTCATTTTTTATTTCTGTAAATTGATATATTGCTTTTCTTAATTTTAAAATATGTACAGATTCATCCATGCATGATTTTGTATGGTTCCTCTTTCATTTTAAATCGTAGGCTTAGAAAAAGCTTATAATTATCTAGAATTAATTCCAACTACATCAACATTGATAACATGTGAAGCTAACAAAAGGTCTCGATGTTTGCTCTCGAAAATCCAGTGGTTTCGATTATACCACACTTTCCATGCTATCATAAAAAATAGTTCTAGTAACTAGCAAGTTCAACCACTTCATATCCTGCTAAGTTGTACATATTCTAATATGGTTTGGAAGTCCACATGCTTATGGGGGACCATGTCTCATTCCACAAATCTTTCTTTTGTGAATGTGGCTGATCAAGTTATGCAAAGAAAAAATGACCCAGAGATAGCAATATTTTTCACAACCAGTTAGATGATCTGGAATAAGCGAAATGAGGCTCTCTACGGTACTCCATGTCCCGACCCCTCTTTTCTAGCCAGGTCTGCTGCAGCTCATGCTATTGAGTATTTAGAGGGTAATTATAAAAACTTGTCTTGAGATTGTAAGATAGTATTGTTTCTTTGGCTTTCCTTGTTGTTTTCTTGCATTTAGCTGCTGCCTTTGTTAGGTGCAGGGAAAGCTCTGTAGCTAGTTTAGGCTTCTTCAGCTTTCCCTGCCTTATTTTTGTACAACTTTTTCTTTCTTTGAATAAATTTCTGCCGTTTATTCTCAAAAAAAAAAAAAAAAAAAAACCACTTCATTCACCTTTTGCATCATATAAAAATAGTGGAATCTTTGGCCTACTGCAATCAGCTCCAAATGATTATGCTCCCCACGCTACTCTTGTTTTTTCACATGCCCACAGAGCATGCATAGTGCTTATCGCACCAATTCACCGCATTAATCCCACCAAAGTTAGTTGTGCACATTTAACTAATCTTTACTACTTTCTACATTTCTTTATTTATCAATCAGTTTACTATTTTTACATTTCTTTTTTAGGTCCTGATAAACGATAATTAGGTCTTGTGCCCTTAAGACAATTGTTAATAAACTATTTCTATTTTAAAAATTTTTTGACACCACTTTCATAAAAAATATAAAAAAATGTTAATTATTTTTTTTTCCTTTTCAGATAAAAGTTTTAAAAATATTTCATAGACCAATGTTTCCGCTAAACTTTACTTTTTTTTTTTTTTTTTTAATATTAAACCTTATTAAAATTCTGGTCTTAGGTGTAGAGGATGAGTTCAAATCCCTCTTACCTCACTTGCTGGAGGTTTTTTTTTTTTTTTTTTTTTTCATGCCCATTTCCGGTTTTTGGGCCTTACATTTCTTAAAAAAAAAAAAAATCAAGAACCGCTGAAGAAAATTCAAAAAACAAAAGAAAAAGAAAAAGAAAAGAAATGCTAATAATAAACTCAAAAATCAACCCATGCTATGTAATGGTCAATTTAAACCTCACAGAAGTGTTTTCAACAAAGACAAGTTCACACAAAATAAGAAATACTAAACTAAAATGTAGTTTGGCTACAGTCGAAATATAAAACTTTGAAACTAGTTTTTCATATTTAACCACTGCCTCCACAAACAAAACTCGTTGAAAACCAAGCCACTTACTTCTCTGAAGAATTGGGTCCGCGCTTCTTCCCAAATCCAACAACTGTAAAAGAGACCAACAAAAAAAGAGTCAATCCATAGTTATATAGCTTACAAACATATATAGGCTCTCTTTTTTCGGTTGACACTTATATAAAACTGAAAGAACCGTATGGTATTGAACCTATAATCTCATCTTCCACGGTGTGTTTATGACGAAGGAGATGCCATTTGGTCCAAAGACCTTTGGCACATTTTGCATGACTCTCAAAAGCAGTCCAGAACTAGAAACACTATGAAATTCTTACGTATAGTGAACCACCCTTAGCCATCCATTATTCACATAAACTGACCCACTTAAAACCTACATGTTATAAGCCTAGAATTCTAAACCCAGAAAAATTGGCAACAGACTAGTTAGATATAGAAACGTCAACAAAAAGCAAGTTAGATGATATTAAGTAATTCCATAAGACTAAAGATTGGTCTATAATTCACGTAACAAGAGCCGGATCAATGCAATCTGTAGGGTGGGTATCACATTTTTTAATCGGTAAAATTCTGTTAGGACTTGGTGCTTCTTTGATAGTTGAAAAACCACATACGCTACACTGCTTGTATGAATGTATTGTGCATGATCCTAAAGATGACTATAGGTTGGGAGACACTTTTTGCAGTGGCATTTCAATAATCATCTTACCGGCACGGAGTCATGACTTATGAACCCACAGAGAGAAATGCATTACTCTAGTGTTTTAAGGGTATTCCATAAATTCATTACATCAACCACCAACTTATGCAAAACTTCGTCATTTATGTTCTTCCCCGCCATTCAATCCTATCAAACTCTCCACATGGCATGACATAACATGGCTCAAATTCAGAACATCCATTTCAGTTATAATTATACTGACCATATATCAAATGGAACCGGATGGCACATTGTAAATACATATTCAGCATTCACCAATGCCATTTCTACTGATAATATAAAAGTTCAAATGACATTTCATGATCTCCTAAGACTATTCTTACATGACACCCATGTTTAATCTCTAGAAACTCACACTTACAATCATCAACTAAATAAGTAAAATTAAACATCTAACTAACAAAAGACATCAAATTACATTTCATAATCTCCTAAAACTAGGTTTAATCCCTAAAACATAAATATGAACATTGTGCAGAACACAAACCATGTTTAATTTGTAAAACTACTTAACTAACTAACAAAAAGACATCATATTTCTAGTAAAACGTTACATAAAACATAATGGGTTTAACTCAAATCCTTAATAAAAGTAAGAGAGAGAGAGAGAGTGATAAACAGACCGGCGGTGACGAAGCGGCGATTGTACTGCATGCGCTTGTGGGCACGGCCACGTGGCTTCTTCTTCTTGTCTTGCTTAGCCACCTTTGGTGTCTGACCTCTCACCTTTCCGGCACGTGCCAACGATCCGTGAACTTTACCTGCTCACACACCCATTTCAATTACTCCATTATCGAACCCAAATCTAAGCAAATATTATACAATAAAGAGAAATTCAGAGAGGGGTTGAGATATTTTTTTACCCATGGATGAGTCTTCTTAGTGCTTTTCTTATTCTTCTTTCTCTGATGGAATCGCCGGCGAGCACACACAGCGTGAGAGATTAGGGTTAGGGTTTTGTGTTTTGGGGGAAGTGTGTTATATATAAGGTGGGCAAGAGATGTGATCCAACGGCTGAGAAGTGAGCACAGATTAATGTTGGGTTCAGATTTGGGGGATGAGATGGATGGAATGATACGCTGTCGTTTTTGTCTGAGTTTGATGAGAAAGGAGGCTAGAGCCTAGAAGCCCAATTGTCCAAAACGTTGAATATGAATGAATGACATTATGGGCCTTTATGGGCCAACAAGCAACCAAATTAATCTTATGGTATAATTTTTGTCAATTTTTTTTTTGAGATGGTTTTATAATTTATCGTTCGCTCCTTATGATAACTCTTTAGTATCAGACCAAAATATTATTGGTTTTTGCTTTTTGGTGTAGGCTGGGAATAAACATTTGAACCCCAGATCTCTTATTTAACCATGAGAAATTTTACTAGTTAAACTAACAGAAACTCACAATTTTTGTCAATTTATAATATCACTTTTTTTAATGGATATATAAGGTGTGTTTAGATACCGTTTATTTTGCTGAAAATAATAAAAAAATAATTTTCCGTTACTGTTCACACTTACAAAACACTGTTCATTTGCCTTAATGCACTGTTCATGTCTCATGAACAATGCAAGAGGCGCTGGTCAAAAAAAAAAAAAAAAATGCAGACGCAGGATGATAATTTCTATCCAAACACTCACATAGTATTACATTTTTCTCAAGTTTAATATATATATATATATATATATATTAAATTTTACTAAAAGTTTATTTTTTTATCCCTAAAAACCTAAATTATTGAAAATGTTTCAATTTATGTCCTTAAACTTTTTTTTTTTTTTTTTATCTCTAAACTATTAAAAAAATATTTCTTTCCTTCTATTTTTTTTAACTCTAATATATTGAAGAAAAAGAAAATCTCTTTACAAAATTTAGGGATAATTTTTTTTTTAAAGTTTAGGAATGAAAAGAAAATTTTTGCTAAAATTTAAGAACCAAAATAATATTTTATCCAAATAAAAGGCTAAAACATAATTTTTGTCTCTATATTTTATAGAAAGTTTTTTTTTCATTTTTAAACTCTAGAAAATAGTTTTTTTTTTAAATTATTAAATATATTTCACTTGAAGAATATGAAAATTGTTGTTAAATTATTAAAATGTTTCACTTTTTATAAATATGCAAATTGTTTTTAAACTATTGAAAAATGTTTCATTTTTTATATAAATATGTCAAATTGTTTTTAAACTATTGAAGGCTTGTTTGGTGAGTGAGTTCAAACTCACATTTTCACATTTTAAACAACATTACACACTTTTTCACCCACACGTATTTCAAAAAACTCCTAACAACAATTCTCAAATTACTTTACCAAACACCCCCTGAGAATGTTTACTAACATGTTTAAGGGAATGTGCAGACTAGCAGTGTGAAGGGCTTCTATATAGTAAGTTAGGCAACGTTTGAAAGAATATTGGAAAGTAGCATCTCGAGTTTTAGAAACTCGAGATCGACATTAAAACTCGAGTCTCAGAGACTCGCTTTGTGCTCGCTTTGTACTGGCTGAGTTGGACAAAAAATGCCACCTAGATCTCGAGTCTTAAAGACTCGTTTTGTACAAAATAAAAATCGAGTATTTAAGACTCGATTTTCTTAGGGAAAAACGTGATATGAACTCACAATATTTAATTAAAATTTGCATAGAACTCGAGTCTTATAGACTCGAGTTCCACTGGGGAAAATAATAAAAACTCACACGCATAACACTCAACCCGTATATAATAACACATGCATAACACAAGTGCTATAAACACAGATAGCCTGATACACAGCCTTCTCACCCAAAAACAAAGCATCCTCACTAAGTCTCTCAGCCTCACTAACTCTCACTCACCCATAACTCTCACACCACATTGCCTCTCACTCTCACTCACCACACTGCCTCTCTCACTGCTCTTCCCTCTCAACAAATTCATATCTCAGGTAAGGGTTTGCATAATTTGATTGTCATTGTAGTTGGGTATTAGTTGTTTATGGGTATGGGTTAAAGAGTTTGACTATTTATTTTGTAGATAGTTAACATAACTTAGTTAATTTACCAATATTGTGAATTATAGAACTTTGTTTTGTTAGTGTTAATTTTTTGAGTATTTATTTGCATGGTTTTTGTTATCAAAATTTTATCTATCATTTCTAGGCTTTTATTTTTATCATGATCTTACAAGTTTTTTTGACTTTATTCATCATTGTTTTGGGTATGAAATAAGTAGTGAATGAATGTAATGAATGGGTATGTAATCATGCTCCTCTACCCATCTAGTTCTTTCAAAACCCTTTTAGGCATTATAGGCCACCACACAATGGAGTAATAGATAATTCCGTCTTTCCATCCACTAGGATTAGAAGGTTTACATCTTGGCCTTTAGATATTAATGGGCAATGGGGCACTCTATAATCTGGCTTGAATATGTTCAGCCTTAAGATCACATTACTTTTTTTCCCCCACTTTACGACTATGTGATTTAACTAATATAGTAACTTGACTTTAACAGGTTTACAATGGCTGAAATTGATATAATCCTATACCACGGTGGTTCGCTTAAGAATGCCAATGCGAACAAGGGATTGCCATTTGAAGGGCCAGGTATAAAGACCTATTATACCCAAATTGATCGTAGGTTGAAGACCCTTGACGAATTGAAGAAGATTGTCATGGAAGAGTTGTGTGAGAATCCTGCTGTGCACAACATACAAATTACTTATCGTATGCCAAATGAAATCCTGAAGCACCGAATTAATTACAAGTATATGGCGATAGAAACAGACAAACATGTAAAGATCATATTTGACAAGTTGGAGAGAATACCTGAAGTAACTAACATTGAATTGTACATACAGTTGGAGCCGCGTGCAGTCTGGCAAGAGGATATTTAACAAACAACCACAAGTTTACAGGTTACGGTTCTGGATGCTTAATATAAGTATTCTACACATGTAGAGGATGATGATGTTCATGCCGATGGTGATGATGATGATGATGATGATGACGACGACTATGTTGATGAGACTACTGCTGTTAACAATGATGATGACGATGATGATGACGACTATGTTGATGAGAATATTGCCATTAACGGTGAAGATTTTGCCGATAGAAATGAGTATGAAGACATGATTGACAGAGGGGACTTTCGGGACTTTGAGGACTTTGAGAGGGACATTGATAACGATGAGACATTGGACGGTAGTGAACCTGATGCAGACAATGTTATTAGTGTCCAAAACATTACGAACACAATCCCTGCCTACGCACCTCCTGCGTTGTCATTCTCTGCAAATACTTGGGAAAATATGGTTGATCCTTCACATATTGAGATGTCATTTGTGTCTACTTGGAGAGAGGGGATGAATTTGTGTAAAGGGTTGACTTTTACCAATAAAGTGGAGGTGAAGCGCGTATTAACAATTTGTGCCCTCAAGGAAAACAAATATTTTATAATCAGTAGGTTGACGACGAAAAAACTTTGTGCGAAATGCGTGCATGAGTCATGAAAGTGGTATGTCTGCGCAATTATGAAGCCTAATCTCCACAATACTTGGATGGTCACCGTGTATGTGGGTCCTCACATGTGTATACCGATTGGGATGCGAAATGATGGTAGAATGATGAGTTGTAATTTTATTGCATCAAACATCCATAAGAAGTTATGTGAGGATCACACTACTCTAGTTAAGCATCTTAGATCTATGATAGAGACGAAATATAATGGCCATAAGCCTTCTTACTACAAGGTATGGGATGCGAAACAAAAGGCGATTGCGAAGATGTTTGGGAATTGGGAAGAGTCTTACCAAATGTTGCAAAAGTTGCTAATGGCATATATTGATCAGGATTTGACTACCCAGGTGTTCTATCGTATCACACCCACCGATGAAGATGACACTGTATTGTTGCATTATGTGTTTTGGTCTTTCAGTCCATGCATATCATGATTCAAATATTGCAAGCCGGTTATTAGTATTGATGGGACCCATTTGTATGGTAAATATCAGGGAAAGTTGTTGGTGGCAATGGCAACCAATGCTGACAACAAAGTATTCCCTCTCGCCTTTACTGTTGTGGATTATGAGTCAGGGTCCAGTTGGAGGTGGTTTTTACAGTGCCTCAGAGAAACGATTGGCCACGTGATACTTGACGAAGGCATTTGCATAATTTCTGACCGACATCTCGGTATCAAAAACGCTATTGCAAACTGGCCTAGAGGGGATGATGGAAGAACACGAGTATTTCATAGATATTTCCTTCGACATGTTGTTAGCAACTTCAATACCCATTTTCAGAACTTGACTCTAAAGTTAGCGGCGTTGAAAGCGGGATATGCTAGTCAGATAGTTAAATTTGATACCATAATAGAGTCCATTAAGGAGGTGGAAATTGAGGCCATTAGGAATAAGAAGAAGGTGACGGGGAAGGATGGCAAGGAAAAGAATCAAGATTATCTTCCATACACATACCTAATAAGCGAGTCTATGGATATGTGGACCCAGTCACATGATGGTGGGAGACGTTTTGGGGCAATGACAACCAATATATCAGAGTGCTTCAATGGTGTATTGAAAGGTGCACAAGGCCTTTCTATTGCCGCGTTGTTTGAGTTCACTTGGAATAAACTTGTTGAATATTTCCACGACCAGCACAAAGAATACCATTATGAGTTATCAGAGGGTAAGAAATTGAGTGAATATGCCTTATCCACGTGGGATGGAAATAAGTGTAAATCTGAGAAACACTATTTCAAGCCATTTAGCAATGAAGAGCTGATATTTTAAGTAGTTACCCAACTCAACATGTGTAGCGCAGGAGGGGGAAACCACAGTTATGAAGTTCGGTTACGGGAAAGAACATGTAGTTGTGAGAAATGGAAAAACATAGGGATTCCGTGTTCACATGCAATTAGAGTATGTGACCATTTACATATTGATTCAACCACATATATTCACCCATGTTATGGTTTGAACAATGCCCTTAACACTTATGAGCATGCATTTGTGGTTATTAAGTCACAGTCATTGTGGAGGGATCCCATGGGGCCAAAGTGGTTGCCTAATCCAGCATTGTTGCGGGCCAAAGGTCGATCAGTGAAATCAAGAATAAGGAATGAGATGGATGGAGTGAGGAATAAGGATCGAGAACCGGGATGGCAGAAGGAGGACGCAAATTTGATAGAGAGTCAACCCAAGCAGACATGTGGACTGTGTCATGCTTCTGGGCATAACCGCAGAAAATGTCTGTAGTCCCGTGGCGCTTCCACAAGCGGTCATGTTCCACACTAGGTAGGTAGATGGCAAAAAGTTATGCATCGGTTAAATAATTGTTGTTCATTCAATGTTTACCTAATGTTTACTATCTTGTCTCCTAACGTGATTACTCTACGTTTTTCAGGCATGCTTCTATGGACGACGTTTTTGTCGTGCGGACCGCCGATCTTAGGAAAAGTGACTACGTTGTATTGGCTCTATGTGAACTTTTTGGTTTTTGTTTAATGTACTTGTAATTCTCTATCCAATGTACCTCTATGAAGATTGTGATTTGAGTAGTATGGTTAGAACTGCAAATTAAGTGTGGTTGGACATGTTTAGAATGTTGATATATTAAGAATGCCTTTCGCTGCGATGTAAGTGCATTTGCATTGTAAAACTATGTTTATGCAGAGAGCGTAACAGTTTCTATAGTTGGTGCCTATTGAGAATGCCTTTTGATGTAATTTAAGTGCATTTACATTCTCAGTTTCTCTGCCTTTCAATGAGTGTTTATGGATTACATTCTCAGCTTCTCTATCTCTGTTTCTCAGCAGGTGCATGCACACATTTCAGTTTCTGGTTTGCCTGTATGTCCAGGAAAAAAAAAAAATTTTCCAACAGCAAAAAAATTTCCCAGTTTCTGGTTTGAGGAATGAGCAGAGCAAAACAGAGCAAAACAAAAAAAAAAAAAAAAAAAAAAATTTCAGTGGAACTCGAGTCTATGAAACTCAAGTTCCACTGGAAAAAACAAAGCAAAACAGAGCAATCTCTCGGCCTAAACAGAGCATTGAGCTTTTTTGATCTCGAGAATTAAATGCTCGAGTTCTTGTTCAAATATTTTTTTGAGAATCTCGAGTTTCAAACACTCGAGTTATTTTCTTTTTCTTTTTTGTCATTTTTTTATTTTTTTTAAATCTCACTTTTTTTTTCTTTTGTACAAACGAGCTTTTTTTTGAAATGTAAGTATTGTGAACATAAGTTTGATGGAGGTTACTGATCATGATATTTTTATTTGTAAAAAACTACTAAAATTGTTCAGGAAGAAGCTTATTTTTCTCTCAAAAAAAAAAAAAAAGAAAAGAAAAGAAAATAAGAAGCTTATCTAGCCTTTAAAATTTAGGCGTGTACAAAAAGTTAATCTGATTTTGATTTAATTATATTTATAGTATATGTAGGTGCTATAGAGTATAGAGAGAAAAAGACATAACATAATTATATAATATTTTTAAAAAATTAGAAAAAGCTTATTCTTTTTCATAAAAAAGCTTATTTTTATAATTCTATAGATCCATTTATTTTAAATTATTTGTTATTCTTCTATTGATCCAATTTTACTATCAATTTTCATATTCTAATATTATATTCTTTATCTATTTATTGTAAGGCAAAAGAAATATGGTTCTATCACTAAAATAAAAATAAATTTTTGTCGTTATAGAAGACGACATTTTTTAGTAGCAGACATTTTTTGGTAGTAATAATAAATAGGTATGAATAGAACAAAAGAGGGGGCTTATATAACTTTGTATAGCCTTTTATATACTCCCCCCCCCCCCTTTTGTTCTATTCATTAATTGAATTTAATCTGTTGATTAAGGCAAAGTTCCATAAAAACTCCCGCCTTCTTCGAAATATCATGAACAGTTCCCGTAGGTTGAGTGTCCCTTTCAAGGAAATATAGAATAGCAGGAACATTTAAATAGGTTTGATTCTTTAGCGGATCATAAAAGCCCACTTTTCGAAGAGCTCTTCCTTCTCTTCGGCATCGAGCATCAATTGCAACGATTCGATAAACCACCCATTGGGATAGATGTAGATGAATAATACCCCCCCTAGAAACGTATAAGAGGTTTTCTCCTCATACGGCTCAAGAAAATTCGAAATTATGTCTATGGATCGAATTTGAAATTTTTAATTAGTAATGTCAAATGGATCCATAAAATAATCAAATCAATTAAATATGAGTTAAGTACTTTTTATTATTCCTTATTCTTATCCGAAAAAGAAAATAAAATCATTTGTATTCGCATCCTCATAACTCAAGTTGGATAACTCACTAATAACCCAAGGAAACCCTTTACTTTAGGTATTTCGTTTATTGAGCGATCTCTAACCACGCACCTTTTTTTGTCTTTAGAATCTATTTTGATTCTTAATTAGAATCTATTTATTGAGACAACTGAAAGTGGTATTTCCTTGTCCCAGGATTCTTTATCGTTTCTTTGAATCATTAGGTTTAGACATTACTTCGGTGATTTTTAATCGTTTCAAAAAATGTCAGCAACATACCCTTTTTGTGATTTCTTTTTATCAAAAAATCATACAAATGGTCGATTTGATTCTTGCGCAATGCACTTTTAATCGAAAGAGTTTTACCTATTCCAAGAGGTTTTACTTATAAATTTGAAAATTAGATCCTTTCGATTTTTATATGGAAAATATACTTACGAAGCTGTTTCAACTTATTAATTAACACTAACCCTAGCAAGGCCGAAGAGAGGAAAATTAGCTCAACTTCAATATTGAAGGATGACACATTAAGTGGAGTCTTTAAAAAGGTGAGTGATGTTTGTAATCAATGTTGTAAATATTTTATTGTTAGATTATATTTTGCCATAATTTTGGTTGAGATAACTAATTCAATCAATGATTTTAAATGTTTGAATCAAGTAAAACATTATACTAAATTTCATTAATGAATTTTTTGTTATAAGAAGATTGGTGTTGGGGGGGGGGGGATGTCAAAAAGTCACACATTTCGACACAATTTAGACATGTGGCAAGCGGTGATTAGATTACTTTTCTCTGAGTTCGAATGGTGGACTTATATGATCATTTTCAATTTGGTAGTTACTAATAATATCACTTTATTTACTGAAAAATATCACTTTATCTTTCTTTTTGGCAGACACTTTATCTTTCTAAAGGGATAGAACCGATCACTATAAATTGTTAAGAACTAAATGTAATCACTTTTAGTTTTAAGGACTAAAATTGCTAATGGGCTAAAACTTATAAACCAGCAGCATATTTTGCACTGAAATCGAATTATATGAATGGATATGATTACAAAAATTCTATGGAGTTTTTAAGATCTTAATCCTCTTCTTTTTCTTTTTCTTTTTTTCCTTCTAATTTTTGGTGCAAGGGGAAAGCTCATTGGTCTTATGGATGGAACCTATTAGTTAAGCCTAAGGCTTAATCAAGAATTTTTTTTATTTTTGTAATTGTTATTTTCTTTTTCTTTCTTAGTTTAGGAATTTAATTCATTTTCTTGGTTATTTCTTTTCCTTGTACCCAATGCACAAAGCTTGCATTTTGTGGGGTCTTAGAGAGGTGATTCATGATTGGTTAGAAACTTCCTCCCTTTTTTTGGAGAGACTTATCTCCAAACTCGAATCCGCAACTTGTCACTTTTGGTGGAAGGCACTTGCCAACCAACATAGTTATTTTCTTTTCCTATTAAGGGTGCGTTTGTTTTGGGTGAAAATGGTTTCCGAAAATGCTTTTCTGTAAATGCGAGTGTTTAGTTGCACATGAAAAATACATTTTCCGAAAATGCTTTTCAGTTTGACCGTGTGTTGGGTGTAAAATCATTTCCGTTTTTATTTTACCTTCAAATCTCATTTTTCGAAAAACAGAGAGAGAGAGAGAGAGAGAAAGTGAGAGTGAGATCGTGCTCGCGCGCAAAGAGAGAGAGAGAGAGAGAGAAAGAGAGAGAGAGAGAGAGAGAGGAAGAAGAGAGAGCCCATCGCCAGTGACCACGAGCCTTCGACTTCGCCGGCGACCCAGAGCCTTCGCGCCACAAACCCACGAACCAATCTTCGACTTCGCCGCCGAACCCAGAGCCCAGATCACGCCACGAACCCAGAGCCTTCGACCCACGAGCCTTCGACTTTGCTGGCGACCCAGAGCCTTCGACTTCGCCGGAAACCCACGAACCGATCTCTCTCTTTGTGCGATTTTGATTTCTGTGTGATTTTGATTTTTGTTGTTGTTGTGGTGGTGTGGGTGGTGGTGTTTTGGTGGTTTTCCTGTTGTGTGGTGGTGGGTTTTGCTTGCTTGCCATCGGTTGTGGCTTTTGATTGCCGGAGTTTGCTGTCGTGGGTTGAATTGGAGTTTCGATGGTGTGTGGTGTTGTTTCGGTGGTGGGTATAAATTTCGGTGGTTGTGGGTTGTTGTTGGTGGTTGCAAGTGATGGGTATTTGGCTGTGATTTGTTCTGTGGATTGGGATTTGGCTGTGATTTTGAAATTTTCTATAATAAAATTTGTTTGGATGCTGAGAAAATAGCTGAGAAAATGTGAAAAATTTGTAGGAAAATAGTATTTTCAGAATAGAACCAAACACATGAAAATATTTTCTACAACAATTTTCATAATGCAACCAAACATTTGAAAATATTTTCCTTTTCTGAAAATAACATTTCCGGAAAATATTTTACGGGAACCAAACACAGCCTAAGATAATAAGTTTGGAACTCTTTTAAAGGAGCCTAGGGTTCAATATTGTTTTATCATTTTCTTGAGTAATCAGAGTTAATTGTTAGAGTTTTGGACAAATTGCCTAGGTGTGGGTCCTAGTTTATTTTATTTTTCTGCTCTTTAATTTTGGTGTTGCATCAGTTTTAATTTTGTCCTGCGCCACTTTCTTGTCCCTCCAATGTTTTTTCATGTTAGCCCCTTGTCAAAAAATTGAACTCATGTCTACTATATGAATAATGGGCGTCGTGTGTTTTTTGGATTGTTTGGACCTTGATAAAGTTTTCAGAAAGCGGATTTTGTTTGTGAAGGTGAAGTGATGGCTGCTTTGGCTGAATAAATGCCTACTAACGTGTGGCTCTCACTCACTTGGATCTAGTAAGTTGGGTCAATTTGTCAACCTGGAAAGGATGGTAGGAGTAGTTGCATGGTCTAGTCTTGAAGTCAAGTCTAGTTGTTAGATATTCTCAGTGGACAGAGTCCAAGCTTGATACTTCTTTGAGCTGCTTCAACTATTTCCGTAAGTGCTCAAGTCGTGTTTCCCTGAATCTGAATACTTTTAAGCATCCGCGTACTAATTTAACTGAGACAGTCCAACTCAGATAATAACCAGTTGGGTGGGCCAGGGCCTAGTGGTACATTCTTAAAGCTTGATGCTTGGGCATTGCTTTTCACAGGTTGGGTTACTTGTACTTATGAAACTCCTTCTATTGCTTGCATAGCAGAGAAAAGAAAAAGGATGAATTAAAAAAACTATTACTCTTCACTATTTTTCTAAAACCACTAGCCTAACTCATCACATGGCAGCAACCATCTGGGGCTTGTACAATGGTTCTTTTAATTAAGAACATTCCTTAGCATTGGATTTGCCTTCTAGGTATTATATCCTTTTTGGTGAACTTCCTCACACTTTGCTTCACTTTTTTTTTTAAGCCTAAAATCTAGGAAATTGGGATATGTGCAGCAGTGCAAGGATTTTGAACGAGTCAGCTTCTACTCAAAGGAAGCCACCTTTGCAAGGGTGAAGAAAGAAAAGAATCAAGTGCCTGGAGAAAGAGAACTCTCCAATGGGTTCCAATTTTCCTCGAGTTTTCAAGGATTTTCGCTACTAGAATTATCAATTTGCATAATTAGAGAACCACATGAATGCATTCAGAAAACTAAAGACATTCAAGGAAAATAAACTGATCTCACTTAGTCAAACTAACTGCTACTAAGAAGTTCAAATGTTCATCGTGAGTTTTTCTCTAAGAAGCATGGACACCCTAAAATCCCTGGTGTATCTATGTCAGACATGCCAGGGACACTTTTGCATGCATGTCCTCATTGTGTTGGGAGGAAAAAATATTTTTATTATAAATAAAATAAAAAAAGGAAAAAGCAATCCCCTTGATTTTATATATGTTTTTAAAGATTTTGATAGTTGTTATTTATTTTGGAAACTTAAAATAAACATAAAATATGCATATAAAAAAATAAGAGATGCGTAAATATGTATAGTAATTGATTAATTAAGGTTAGTGGTTACTATTGGGTCTTGAGTTGCAGCTTTAATTTGCCAAGGAAGACTACCAAAGATAAGAAAAGAGCAAGACGGTTCAAGTTATGCAATGCAATGTAGAGTATAGACAACTAAAATGGTTATGAAAACCCCAATTTTTCTGAGCCAATGTCTGATAAGACTACATATATTTTCATTCCATCACCTTCAAAATTATATATATATACAAGATTAAAATGACATTTAAATTGTCAAAAAGAACATATTTTAGCAATACAACCAAACAACTTCAGCATTTCAATATCTGACAACATAAATTTTAAATATTTCTTTCTCATGACATGTAAAACGTTCAGTTATATATTTGTGAAGCTCACACCACATCAAATGCATTTTCCACTTTATATATATATATATATATATATATATATAATAGTACAGTAACAGAAAATTTTACATTCAAATATTTAAATTTTAGAAACGAAAAAGAAAACATAAATATTCTAAGCAAAGCTAAATGGATAAGATGTAAAGACCATGATTTTACTTTCAACTGTAATCAATACCCTATTGCATGACAGATTAGTTACCTCTTGTTCAACTTTATTAACAGACAAATCTAAAACATCTATTCTTCAACTTTTAAATATATAGTCATAAAGGATAGATGTCATAGTAAAAGCGCAGTTTATAGATATCAAATCTCTGGAACAGGGCATGACTAGGAATGCAAGCCAAGATTACCTGTTTAGGGGTTCCTTCAAAAAGCTTTCCACACGATAAGTTGACAAAGTGTCTCCAGTAAAAATTACCCCGATCCGGGAAAATAGAAGCTAAAATCCACTTTCATTGATCTTTTCCCATGGACCATGAGTGTAAAATCCACTTTCATTGATTCAGGAGTGTTTTATCAATCGTCATATATGTAAAATATTAAAAATAATACACGGACTTCAAGTGGGTTGATTGGTAGAAAAATGGGCCTATTAAAAAATCTAATTAAGTCCAAAACAAGTCCTAAGATTTGTGGCCTGCTCAGACCTCTTTGATTTGGAGTTCCATCATCAAAAGGTGGCCCTTTGCTTGGGAGTAAGGACCTCACAAAATTGTACAAAAATAAATCTGACAGGAAAGAACCATAGGTCCTTTTACCTGGTTTAGGACCACAATATAATACAGCAAGCTTTTGGGCCCATATCTCAAACACTTCTACTTCAATAATTATATGTTTTTGAATTTTCCCCCAAAAGATTGAGCCCTTCAATTGAAGGGACAGAGTACTAAAAGTCTAAAACTACTTTGAAAACTAATTGCAAATACCTTTTTTTTTTTTTTTTTTTCTTTTAAAACTGTAGTGGTTATATACTTATATGGCTAGCTTTCAAAATCACAATTTTGGAGTTTTGTTTGTCGGCAAACCTAGGCACCTGCGTAATTAGACTTCAATTTATTCATTATTCAGACCTAGACAATAACAATTACACACATTTTATCAAAAAAAAATTAGACATGTAAACCATGTCTTTTTGTGCCTTACTCAATGATGCCCTCAACAATAATATTATCTGGATTTTACAGCTAACTTTCAGCCAGTGGTATTGTCATCAGTAGTTTTCTCGGAAACCAAACATGAATCACCAAAACCCAAAAAGATCCGAAATTGAAAGACGAAAAACCATCCTTAACACAGTTTAGTATCTATTAATTATTCTATTTTCTAACAATAGGTTTTGCAACAAGTTTCTATAAATTAATTAATCTAACAACAAGTTTCACAACAAGCTTCTATTAATCAACTAGTTTAACAATAGGAAATAAGCATAGCAGCATGGCTCAAAATTGTTGCTTATATCCCAGTCCAGGAACAGATCAGCAAAAGACATGAAACTGCAACCATACCAATAATCTAAAAAAGTTTTGCTCCACTGTTCTTTACATTTTAAACTGCATTTCCATACCATGAAAGACCATCAAACATCAACAATGTTTGCCTCAAAAGTGAATCAAAGTTCCAAAATGCCATTTTTGAATCAAATCCAAAAATGGGTACTTGGGTTTCCTTGAAATAACACTTTTTTTTTTTTTTTTCAATTCTAACAATCACATAAAAACTAATGTCATTGCCAACACATAACCATATTCTTAGAACACCAAAAAAAAAAAAAAAGAAAAAAAAAAAAGAAAAAAAAACCAAACAGATCCAAAATTGAAAAACAAAAAACCCTAGGTCACATCATGAAATTCCAAAATCTAAAATTGGAGAAAGAGAGAGAGAGACAGAGGAATCTAAGAAGCAAAAACGACAACGTATTGAGTAGAAAGAGAGAGTACCTTCGGCACGATGGGCTACGAATGGCGTTGACAATGGGCTACGATTGCTTGAGAGTGACTACCTTCGTGACAGTGGGCTACGATTGCTTGAGAGTGACTACCTTCGTGACAGTGGGCTAGGATTTTGCTTCAGCACTAGGCTATGATTGCTTGAGAGTGAGTGAGTGAGTGAGTGAGTTTGAGAGTGAGTTTGAGAGGGCGGAGTGAAAGGGTGATTGTGTTTCCGTGTTTGAACTTTTGAGGATTTTGTAATGAGCCATTTGAAAGTGCTGTGGTTTTGTGTTTTGGGTAATGGTGTGCAGATTTCGAGTCTTAAAAACTCGATTTCTACGTGGCTCCATATGGAAAATTTGTCCACGTAAGGGTATCACAAAAATAGCGAACTCGAGTTATAATTAAATCTCGAGTTTTTAAAACTCGAGATGCTAGTTTCACACATACTTTCAAAACCGGGCAACTAACAAAATTGTTAGAAATCCAACGTTATTTGGAAAGGGTGTTCTAACATGTTTGCCTTGGGGGAATGGGCAGACTAGCAGTGTGAGGGGCAACTATGTAGTAAGTTAGGCAACGTTTCAAAGTTTTAAGAAAAATAGCATCTCGAGTTTTAGAAACTCGAGATCCATATTAAAACTCGAGTCCTAAAGACTCGTTTTGCGAGTGTTTGGCTGGATGACTTGGACTGAAAATGCCACATAGATCTCGAGTCTTTAAGACTCGAGTTCTATGTAAAAAAAATTTCCCCATACAGGGAGCTCTATAGTGGCGTTTTTAAGTCCTATAGTGACATTTTAAAGCCCTATAGCGGCGTTTTCTTGCAAATTTTTTTTTATAAGTGTGATCATCCCATACCAGGTTCAGTGAGCCCTATAGTGGCGTTTTTAAGCCCTATAGTGACGTTTTAAAGCCCTATAGCAGCGTTTTTCTGCAATTTATGGAACTTAAGTCTTTAAAACTCGAATTCCACGTGGATTTTTTTCCACATCAGACCCATCCGCTTACAAATCAAGACTTAAAAACTCGAGTTTTATCTTGGAACTCGAGTTTTAGACACTCGAAATGCTAGTTTTTAGTATTGTTTTAAAACGTGACAACTAACTAAATTTTTTGATATTTATTGTTATTTGGAATGGGTGTTCTGTTTGCCTCTCAAAGTGTACTTTGGACTTTCCTTAATGACCAAACTACCCTTCTATCCCAAACCAAAAAACACACCATCTTGCTTGTTTCTTAATCACTTCCCTCCGAGAGTCCCCAAAACTAAAATGGCGACTATGCCAAGCCACGGCCTCATGCTCAGGCACCTGACCACTACCACCACCACGCGCCCCTTTCTCCGAACTCTCCGTTCCTCACTATCTTCCCAGGCCTCACTGCCCGAAGACTCGGCTCAGGTCCAGGTCCAGGTCCAACAACAGCCCAGTAAGCCCAACAAGTCATACTTCCCGAAGCGAGGCCAGACGTTGGAGCTGGTGTGCGAGTCACTTGGTTTCAAAGGGAAGGGTTTGTGCAAGGTGGCAGACACTGGGTTCGTTGTCATGTGTGACCGTGCACTCCCCGGTGAGCGTTTCATTGGGCGTGTCACTCGCAAGAAGGACAACTATGCTGAGGTATTGCTATTATTAATTTTGTTAATATTATTGCTTTTGGTAGTGAAGACAATACTAAATGACGAACTGGGTCTTGTTTTATTTGCTGTTTTGGTTCCAAATTTTGGAACTTTTAAGTTTTGTGTGTGTGTGTGTGTGAGTAAGTGATATCATTTCAGCTCAAGTGTGGTTGGGTTGGATTCTATGTTTAAGTTGGTGAAACGGTTAAGTTTAGTTTTAAGTATGGGTGCTAACTACCTAGGAAATTGAGAGAGGAAATGGGTCTTTTTGTGTATGCTAAATTGGGTTGGAAGGAAGGAAAACTAGAAGAAAATTTATGGTAGCTCAGACAATACAAAATGACGAATTGGGTCTTGTTCTATTTGCTGTTTTGGTTCCAAATTTTGGGACTTTAAGTTGTGTGTGTGTGTGTGTGAGTGGGTGAGTGATAAAATTTATAAAAGTTAACATTGCTTTAGAAAAAAGAGTATTAGTAACAATTTCACGTCACAAATCCTCATTGGAAATGCTGGTGGCATACACAACTTTCAGTAGTGGTGCCACTTGTATCAGTTCTATTTTTTTTTTTTTTTTTTTTAAATTTTTTTTATGTGAATGTGCTTATAATGACATGCTAGCGAGTTATGTATCGTTCTTTGTCTTTCATTCTCTCAATCGAATCAATCTCTTCTTTTGCTTTTGAAAATTTTAAGTGACATGATTTTTTCTTTTTTGATTTTGTAAAATGTACAGGTGACTAAGGTAAAGACAATATCTCCTCATTGGGACTTTGTGGATGCCCCTTGTGAGTATGCTTCTTATTGTGGAGGATGCAAAACACAAAATTTGTCTTATGAGGCTCAACTTAGAGCTAAGGAACAACAAGTCCGTGAGTTGGTGATGCATGTTGGGAAGTTCTCTTGTGAGGAACTGGAATCCCTAAACATCATGAAGCCAATTGTTCCCTGTGATATCCAGTTCCATTATAGGAACAAGGTTAGGACAGAATCTGAATCTTATTAATTTTGTTGTTTTAGATCTGGTCACATGCAATGATTCTACTATTTTTCTTCTTTCTTTAGCAGTATAAAAGCAACCCATAATTGGTGCTAGATTCTTGCCAATTGTCACTAAGATTGTACTGGAAAAATTATAGCACTCAGCCATACATGCTCAACTTGTAGTCTTTTTAGGTGTTATAGCCTCAAGCAAGATATGCCCATAACGTTCAAATGAAATGCTTTCATTTGTTTTATTGTTTATTGACTCATTAATTGATCACTAATTCATTTGTTGAATCAAGTAAATGAAAATTATGTCAGAGTTTTAAAATGAAATGTAGAGATTCTTAACCTAGACATTGAAACGATTTTATAAGCATAAATTATGTTAACAATTAGAGTCTTTTTCATGATGAGTGCTATGCATCTGATTAACAGCTGATGTCTTAAGTACGCCAATACCCAGCCATGTTATTTTTGTTTTTCCTATTTCAATGACACCATTCATAAGCATAGAAACAGAATTTACCTCTACCAGTGATATACATTGGCCTGAGTATATGTTGTATGTTCTAATCCTGAGTATGTAATTCACTCCAAATTGATTTTCATACCAACTGTAGAACTCATAACTGCTGTGTACTTTGTTGTTATTGAAAAAAGTATATAAATAGATTGGTTCAAAATTTTAAAAATATCTTAGATGCTACTTTCCTGCTATTGCAGATGGAATTCTCATTTGGCACTCAAGAATGGCTACCTAAAGAATTATTATTAGAGAAACAAGATGGTAGTGAGAGCTATGCCCTGGGACTGCATGCTCCTGGCTTTTTTGATGAGGTTCTAAATGTCAACAAGTGCTTACTGCAAAGTGAACCTGCCAATATGGTATCTCATCTTTTTTTTTTTGTTCCCCGTAATATTAGAGGCTCGTATGCTCTTCCTGCAGACACTTTGAATTGGATATGTGATTTATATTCCAAATAAATTAACTTGCCCATATCATCACATTTGAGGATTTCCCATTTGTAAATTTGCTTTGTATTACTGGCATGCCATTCTTATGATGCAAGGCACCCAACGTTTATTATACATAGATGATAAATCACTAGAGTAATCTAAGTTGTCCTCTAGAGTTGTCTACTTAATAAAAGTTGGAGAAGTCTACATTCCATGACATCTACTTGTTAGGAGGTGGTAAGCTTAACCCCCCAAACACTGCTCGACAGTGGATTAAGGCATTTCACTTGGTTAAAGTCCTTGGTAGGATTGGCAAAGAGCCTTTGTAGCTCAATGGCATTGCCTAGTCGCCCTTATGAGGAGAACTAAGGTTTGAATCACCCCTTCCTCACTTGTAAGAATTTTTTTTATTATAAAAAAGGTCTTTGGAAGTTGGTAGGATTTTTTTTGGATAAGTGATAATATTTATTCAAAAAGAATCAACAAGTACACAGGAAGTATACTAGCTGAAGGTTATGCAGGAGATCTAAAATTACAATGAGCAATAAAATCAAATAGATTTGAAAAAGAAAACTTCCCTGCAGCTACCATCCACTCAAGCTACCATCCTTGTAAGAATTATTTAAAAAAAATGAACAAAAAAGTGACTTGTAAGAATTCTCAAGTCAATTGTTCAATGTCACTGAGTTTGTTGCTCATATCAATTTTGGGTTTTCTTTACTTCCTACGCAATTGTCTTCTTCTTGTACTTGTTTTTAGCTAGAAACTTACACCTTTATATTTGTTTTGACTTGATATTGGCAGCATACTTAATTATTTGACAAATTAGTTTATTACCATGTCAGAAATATTTTGTTCTTTCTGGCCTCTTTGACTTGCATTTCTGATATATAGGTTCTTGCAGCTATCCAAGATTGTTGGAGAGATCCACAACTGGGTATTTCTGCTTACAATGTTCACTCTCATGCTGGATTTCTTAAGCATCTAATGCTAAGAACTGGAAGGTACAGTGCATTCTGTTAAATCTCATATAATTAGGTTTTTCTTTTTTACCCATATTTTAGCTTGCTGTAATTCATATGCAAATATACATTAACTTTCAACTTAGGAACTCTCTTCAACAATAATGGTAAAATTTTGGTTGTGTTGGGGAGTACAGTGAACAGAAGCAAAAAGCGTCAGAACTCAGATACATGCAGTCAGTCTATAGTTCTTTGCAGATATGAATAATAAATGGTTGAAACCAATTATTTGGAGTATGATCAGACATTGAATTCTTTTCAAGGACTTATTGGTCAACTACCAATTTAAAATGTTTTCTTGATCAATTGGCAAACAAAGAGTTTGTAATTTTAGTATTACTTATGAAGTTACCTGTGCTTGTTTTGGATTTCACACTCTATTATCAAATTCCTGTTGTTCAATGTTGAGGTTGTTGAATGTTTGATCAAAATAATAGATGTAAGTGTACCATTAGTTTTTTTTTTTAATTTCAGTTTTCATGATTTGAGTCATAGTTATTACTTGTTAGTATCTTACAACACATTATGTGATTCACATTTTTTACCAATTTGACATGTATCTTATAAGTGTATCATAAATCTTAGTGTATCACATGATACAACATATGTATCTTAAGGTATGATATGTAATTTTGATATGTATTGTTTCAGGCAATGCACTTGTCATTCTTGGTTTACATTATGTCTTACAATAAATTATGTGATTCACATTTGTTACCAATTTGATATGTATCTTATAAGTCTATCATAAATCTTAGTGTATCGCACGATACAACATACGCATCTTACACTATGATAAGTAATTTTGATATGTAATGTTTCAGGCAATGCACTCGTCATGCTTAGTTTACATTATTTGTATTCACATTTTTTTGTTTTTTGTTCTTAATTTTTTTATAAGCTCTTAATTTTTTTTTTCCTCATAATAAAGCTAATTTAATTGGGGCATTAGCATTGCAACACCCCAATGGGTGCTGGAGGATATGCTTACCAAATTTGAGGATGTGATGTATGTTTTGTTGCTCTGCGTGAGTGATGTTTTTTAGGCTAGTCAGACCTAGAGATTTCACCAGATTAAGTCTTGTTTTGTGACAGAATGATATCAGAGCAGTAGGTTTTGAGTGAAGTCTAGGCTTGGATCTTAGGCTGATTCTAACAATGTTCTGGAGATCTTTATGTTTTTGGTAGGTAATGATCTCAGATTTGGAGATTTTTTATGTTGGACTGAGTTGAATTTGAGGAAAACAAGTGTGATTTTGAGTACCAAATCTCTTTTAGGGGGGAGTACGTAACATCCCAATGGGTGCCATCTTGATATGCTTCCCAACTTTGTAGTTTTGACATAACTTTAGTTGCTTTGTGTTAGGTGATATGTTTTTTACGCTAGTCAAACCTAGAAATTTCACTAGATCGAGTCTCTGGTCAGGCCTTAGTGCGATGGCAAGTTCCTTCAATTAAAAGCAATAGGCTTTGGGTTTGAATATGAGAATCAATCTGTCCAAAAAAAAAAATTAGAGGTAAGGTGGCCTACCAGTCACCTCTCATAGGCCCTACAAAAAGTGAGAGTTTTGTGTAATGGTACGACCTTTGAATACTATATAATTAACAAATATAAATGATTGAGAAATACAAAATAGAAGATTTCGTACAAGACCATGTCATTCATGGTATAAAGGGTAAAAAAAAATGAAAAATATAAATACATAAAAATTGAAAACAAGGAAAACAATCATCATTAGTATTATGATTTTATCATCATTTGAATGAGAGACATCTAGGCTATAGCACTATTTCTCAAAGTGCTTATGTTGTTAGATACATACACGCGCGCGCACACACACCAAAAAGAAAAAAAAGAAAAGATGATTAAAACTGAAAATATTCTAGATTTTCTTTCAATCAATTATCATAATTGACCAAAAAAGGGTAATGGAATCCAATTTGAAGATACAAAAAATAATATAAAAAATACTAAAAATAATGAGTAAGAGGTGAATGAGCATGAATGCTTTAATTTATTTATATTGATATAATTGTTTTATGAAATTTTAGTATTTTATTAATTTTCAGGGTGTTTATCATATAAAATTATAGCATTTTATTAATTTTTGAAATGTTTGTGTATCTTCTGATACAAGATACCAAAAAAAAAAAAAAAAAAAAAAATCGATTCTTGATATGATTCAAGATTTGACAACTATACTTTTGAGTAATTTTTCAATCATACAATGCTTGCTGCAGATCTTGTTCTTGGTATGTTCATGTTTTTTAGATTATCATTGTAAACCTTGTTCTCAATTTGAATTAAATAGTTATATATATATATTGTTTATGTCCTAGGGATGTGAAGACTGGTCTGCCAGAACTTATGGTTAATTTTGTGACCTCGTCTTACAAGCCAGAACTGCTGAAGCCCCTGGTTGAGAAGATTTCATCCATTCCTGAAGTGGTTTGTATGACATATTTCTCCATCATTTACTCAAATATAACTCCTGTGTTTTACTTTTGCATCAAGCAAGCTTCTGGCGTACTTAAAATCCTTGAGTTTAAATTATTGAAATTCATAAATTCATACATAGATATGCGTGTAGGATTGGATTAGTTTGAGTCACTCCCAAATCAAACCATTGAAAATCAGTTGATGACCAAAGACTGGTACAACCAATCCAAGCAGTTTAGTTGGTTGATCCGTTCAATTCTGATTCCTTAGCCATAATTGTCCCGTTTTTCTTTTAGGGTGGCAGGGCCCTGTTTGATTAATTTGATTTTTATTTTCTCATTTTCAGTGCATGATATCATTGAATTTATTTGGATTTTATTTTATTTTATATAAGTAAGAAAATAATTCATTAGAAAGACAGGATGCTCAAATGTGATCACCCTTAAAGAATTAAAAACGGACACTAATTAGGTCCAAAATATAACAAAGGAACTTCACGACCCCCCAAAATCAAAATACAATATTCAAACAAAGATCTCACTATTCTTAATATCTTGCATAGAATGCTCTTTGTTCTCAAAAGTCTGGTGATTTCTCTCTCCGTAAGGTCCACATGATGCAATATGGAGTAGCTTGATTTACAAACCTGTTTCAGTGGCATATAAGCACCCTCTCCAAACAGTCAACAGATCATTCATCTGGCTTGGAATTGCCCAAGTTACCCCAAAAGCTGTAAGGGCAAAAGACCACAGCTCTCTAGCTATTGGACACTGTAGTAATAGATGCTCAACTGATTCACAACTGCTCTTACATATTATACATCCATTTACAAGTATTAACCTCCATGGTTTCATGGACTTTTGTACTCTATGCACTTGATTTGTTTTTGTCCCTGATGTATACTTCCTATATACTGAGGTGACACCCTTTTTCGTTTTAATATATTTTTATTACTTATAAAAAAAAAAAAAGTATTAACTTCCATCTAAAAAGGTTATTTAAGGGTTAGTATGGAATTCAAACATACGAAATAGGATTGAACACTGAACTGCCCTTTCCTATTGAATTAATTTATCTTATCAATTCATGCTTCATTTCTCCTTTTTTAATTTTTTATTATTATTACTGTGTTTTTTTTTTTTTTTTTTTTTTTTTTTTTTTTTTTTAATGATTAATAGGTGAGTGTCATGAATAATGTAAATAGCTCCATTGGTAACACATCTGTTGGAGAGGAGGAATACACTTTGTATGGGAAATCTGCCATCACAGAGATATTAAGGGGTCTTACATTTCAAATATCAGCCAACTCTTTCTTTCAGACAAATACTCATCAGGTATGCTATGCAACTTAATTTGAAGCACTACCAACTCATGCTTGCTTTCATATGATTAGATTCTTACTTAGGTTTCCTAGTTTGCTTTTTGTATAATCCACAATTAGAAGCAAAATTCTCAACTTTCAGGCAGAGGTTTTGTACAAACTCATTGAAGAATGTGCTGGTCTCAGAGGAGATGGATCAGAAATTGTTCTTGACCTGTTTTGTGGAACGGGCACCATTGGTCTGACACTTGCCAGAAAGTAAATCTCTTTTTTTTTTTTTTTCTTTCTCATTGCATTTGAAGTATTATGAACCGTACTCAAATTGACTTTTGATTCAATTTGTTAGGGCCAGACAAGTTTACGGATATGAAGTTGTTGCTCAAGCCATTGCAGATGCTTGCTTGAATGCTAAGCTGAATAATATCTACAATGCCACATTTGTCCAAGGAGATCTTAATAAAATTGATGAAAGTTTTGGCAACAATTTTCCTAAGCCTGACGTCGTCATATCAGGTTTGGTTGTTGCCTTATTTTATGTAGCTTCACCTTTTAGATCCAAGGTGTTCTGAAAACTTGTTGTGTTGGTGAATATTGGACCATAAAAAATTTTGTTCTGAAGTTTCCAAAGCATTAAAGATGTATTGATAACCAGTAGTTTTTTCTTCCATTTTCTAGTGGGAAATTATTTATCATTAAAGATTTTTCTTATTGTCTATTACGTGCCAAAAGATGTTTCTTGTGTTCTTTGCCATCATCGTTTTTAATGAGTATTCACAGTATTGTCTCAATTTGTTTTAATGTATTCAATCACGCAGATCCAAACCGTCCAGGCATGCACATGAAGTTGATTAAATTCCTGCTAAAGCTTAAGGCACCACGCATAGTTTATGTATCCTGTAATCCTGCCACATGTGCACGTGACCTTGATTATCTTTGTCATGGCGTGGTATGTCTACTATTTTACCACTCTCTTTTCTTTGATTCCCAGTCATGATTTTTGAAATTCTTGTGCAGATAGATAAAAATTTAGAAGGTTGTTACAAGCTAAAGAGCCTACAAGCAGTAGACATGTTCCCGCACACTCCTCATATTGAGTGTGTTTGCCTGTTGGAGCTTTGCTGATCCACAGGTAAATATTTTTTTGCCGTAATTTGTAGGCATTGAATTGAAAGGGGCTTGTATGTCTCTTTTTTTTTCTTTAATACTCAATTTTCACAGTATATTAGCTTAGGTAGAGGGAGAGGTGAGGTTGAATGAGGTGAAGCCGGAATCATTTTTTGCCTATTTGGCTGACCATGTTGAAGTAGATGAATTCTCTTGTTTTGCTTTTACGACAGTTCACATAACTACATCTGTAGCTAGATTTAATCAAATAGAAATTCATCATATGTTTTTCTGTCTTTCTTCTTTTTCTTTTCTGAGTTTTGATTTGCCTAAAAGAAAAGGTTAAACAATATTAAGGTTACGATCCAACAAGTCTGAACGGTTTAGTCATCTCTTACCGAACCATTACAATGCAATCTGAAACTTCACTGATCTCTTTGTTAAGCACCTTAATGCAGTTTGGACTTTGGAGCTCCTATATTGGTCACAAAAATAAAGGAAAAAAAAAAAATTGTAGTCAAAGAGTCTTAACTCTGTTCAGTGCTTAGAAATGATAGGATAACTTCCATTCCATTCTCAACCCTATATGCTCAACTTTGGCATCCCAAATGGTCTGACATGTTTATTCATTTGATATCATCAAATAATTATAAGCCAATTTACATACATACGAGATTGTTGGACAAAAAATTGATAAACTGGTCGTGTTATTTGGAATATGACTAGTGAGTTTATATATTCATGGCTTTGTTTACGTGGAAATTGCAAACTTATCACCACCTTTACCTAAAAATGTGTCCAAATTCAAAGGTTAATTGAAATAACTAAGCACGAAAAATATCACACCTCCACCACCTATACACTCTATGCAAATTGATATTTCTTTGTCCCGTTTATCAAAACTTTTCCTATAATTTAAATGAATAGAATGTAAAATATTAATCAATTTTATCTTTTAAATTTAATTGAACTATTAGGATAAATTTATATTTTGTTCAACAGGTAAAATTTTTGATGGTTAAATAAGAGATTTGGGTTCAATTTGTGCCTACACTAAAAATCGATTGGTGTCTTAGTTTGATAATAGTTATTGTTGGGAATGAACGTTACATGTTGAACACTTTCAAAAAAGAAAAAGAAAAAAAAGAGTTCTTACCGTTCATTTATGAAATATAAAAATTCAGATCATGGCTTTATTTACAACATTTTGGACATGTTGCAAAAATTTATGGATCACAACATTATTTGAGTTCTTTCAAAGCCCAAAAGTTTATGGAAAGGTAAACGTCAATTCTAAGTCTCCACTGGCAAGTTGGCTTACAATCACGTATCACCATACACTTGCGTACGGTTGATTGCCTTAAACCATTTTATGCTTAAATTTTTATTTATTTATTTATTTTTTGAGGGAAAAATTTTATGCTTAAGTTAAAAGCGAAACTAACATTGTATTATTCTTCTAAAAAAAAAAGGAAAAAAAAAAAAGAACTAAAAAAACTAACATTGTATTAATAAAAATAAAATAAAAAACTTTGTAGACCACTTCCAATCCGAAGGCGATGCTGATATTAAGGACTTTTGTCATGTTTTTCAAGGGAAAATTTTATTTTTGCCAATGAATAGTATACTATCATTCAGTAGATGATGTATGCGTGAGGGAGAGACCCTGCATGTAGTGCAACTCATTCCAAAGGTAATTACTTAGTATGGGAAAAAGTATCTTGTGTATAAGGTCAATGCAGCTAGTCTCTCATAGTCTGTGGCCTCCCTCATACCTATATTGTGTCTTGCTGCATAGACCTAATATATATAGGGTCATGCTAACGAATGCCTTTAAAGTATTGGTTAATAATTCATTTTAAGAAAGTTTTGACATAACTTTTATGGGAAATGAAAAAAGCTGTCAAAACATTAATTGCTTTATTTCATTTTTCTATAAAAGCTTTCTTTAAATGGATTATTAACCAATGCCCTAAGGGCATTTGTTAGCATTTCCCATATATATAATACATTATCCTCTTTTTATTTTTTATTTTTTTTATTAATGAACTTTGTTTTTTAAAGAGAGTTTCAACCTATGGCGTTCGTTTCTGATGATAACTCTTTATCATCAGACCAAGACACCAATTAGTTTTTGGTGTAGGCGATGATTGAACCCCAGATCTCTTATACAACCATTAGAGACTTTACCAGTTAAACTAACTGAAACCCACTTTTATTAATGAACTTGATACATTCTCCTTGGTAGAGAATGTAATTCAACAAATTCGGCATGCATGCCATTAAGATGTCCTACCCTTACCCATCATGTGGAGGGCATGTCTCAACATTTTATACTTTTTATAATTTCATAGTCTACCAGCTTTTAGATGCATAAAACCCTCCATTAGGATGCTCTAAACCACACGTGCCATATATCATTTGGATTAGACACCCATCAGTTAGGAGACATACTAGAATAATACCGTTATATACTCTAAGAAAGCAAATTTATAACTAATTAATTAAAGAGTAATAAAAATGCATAAATAATCAAACTACAACATAGAAAACATGATAATCATAAACTGTGATTACAATGTTTGAGCCTTTGAGTCTGTTATAATCATTTTGGTGGAGTTCATGGATAATCCGATGATTTCTATGTAGGGGTCTCCCGGTGATTGCCAATCCGAAGATAAAGCCAAAAACTTTGTAGACCACTTCCAATCCGAAGGCGATGCTGATATTAAGGACTTTTGTCATGTTTTTCAAGGGAAATTTTTATTTTTGCCATGGTGCACAAGAGTGAATGAATAGTGTACTGTCATTCAGTAGATGATGTATGTGTGAGTGAGAGACCCTGCATGTAGTGCAGCTCATTCCAAAGGTAATCACTTAGTATAGGAAAAAGTATTTTGTGTATAAGGTGTATGCAGCTAGCCTCTCACAGTTTGTGGCCCCTACACACCTATATTGTGTCTCGCTACATACACTTAATATACATGATAAATTCTCTTTAGTAGAGAATGTAATTCAACAAAGATATACTTCACGTTATACCTCTCTCAAATTCGGCATGCTACCACCACATTGAATGCTCTGTAACTAACTCTCTTGCCGCATTAATGAGGAAGTGATACCTGAATAGTAATTTTCAATCTTACAGCTACTCCCAAAGACTTCAGGAAAGTGCTGATGAGACAAAGATCAACATCAGCGATCTAATCTACATGTGGAGGGTGGAGATGAAAGAAAGAAGATAGTATAAAATAGAAAAAAAAAAATCCTGAGGGAAAAGGATCGGGAATTAAGAGAAAAACACCGTAGGAACAAGAACTGGACTTGTAACCAAATTCAAAAGAGATATATACAAGAACTGATTTCTTCGGATTGTGCCAAGGACAATTTTTTTTGGATAAAACCAGTCTATCTTTACTTTCTTGTCATCTAGATCCATTATAATTGTTACCCAACTTATTAGAGTCTAGTTTTATAACCCACTTTCTACAAATTCATTGTACTGGGCTCTTTGGGCCTAGATCCTTTTACCTTTTGGGCTTAGGAACCAAATTGTGACTTTACAATAAATTAGGCTTATTCTGTTGATTGTGGTGCTTATGGGGGCGTTGGGATTTTTGTGATTTTTACAACTATAGGGATATTCTTATAATTTTAAATAATTTTAAGGTTAATTTGATGATTTTCAAATTTTTGGGCTTTTAAGTAATTTTTGAAAAGTTTGAGGGTAATATTTTGGGGGTTTAGATATATTTTGATAATTTCAATAATTTTTTGTTCAATTTGATGATTAAGGTATTTTAGGGGTACTTTTATTTTTTCATGAAGTTCGGAGGATAGTGTGGCCATTTTGGTGGACTTAGGGGGTATTCGATCATTTCCAAGATGTTTGGGGGTAAAAATTAAGATAATGGAAATATGTGGGCTTTTTTGTGATTAGTATGGTGTGTGGGGTTAATTTGGTAATTCGTGGCAAGTGTAGGGGTGTTTCTATAATTCCATTAAAGGTGATGTAATGTTATAATTTATGTAGAGTTAGGGTTTTGTTGTAATTTTATGAAGAAAAAAAAAATTATTTTCATATTTTCGGTCGTGACCTCGAAAATAAGTTTGAAAACATTTTATTTTTTATTTTTTTGTTTTTATTTTTGTTTGGCTCACACGACAAATCATTAATATTTCATATAATTCTAAATAATTATATAAACCAGAGCTTTCATTCATGTAAATAGGCCTTATGCAAAGAGCTTTGTGGCTCAGATGCATAGCCTCTTCGCATTTATTAGAAAAAACTAGGGAAAATCCCTCCAAGCCCAATATTGTAAATATTGAATTCTCTATATTAAAAAAATTATTATATAAAAATATTTTCTAATTTTGGGACATTTGAATTGGAAAAATATACCCTGAATTCTAAATTTACACAATAAAAAAAGAGTCAAAAACAATTAATTTGAGTAATAAATTATAATGTCATTTGAGAGAGAAAAAAAAAAATCAACAAAATGTGAGTGATAAATAGTAAAAATTCGCAAAGATTTTAACCAAAACTTTATCCATATTGTTATTAAGAGAGTACAAGTTTTTGATGTACATTTGTTATAGTTATAGTTCAATTGATAAATTCTCTTTTCCTCAAATAAGGGACTTTTCACTTTAGTTGAATTTCATCTACACCAAAAACAATTAACATATTGGTTTAATAATAAAGAGTAATTATTATAGAACAGAAATAATACATTCAAATCCTATCTTGTGTGTGTATATATAAATGTTTAAATAGTCGCAAATACCCTCACACATTAATCATGGTAAGTTTTAAAACTTCAAAGAACACGATCAAAGAAAGAAAAGAATAAATAATAAAATTATTATTTTTTTCATTGAAAAAAAATTACCTATATTTTAGACTAGTTAGATAAAGAACAAATCCTATACTGTATAATAAAAATTGGATTAGTAATTGTAGTTGTGCGAACTGCCAAGTGACTATCTTATCTTCATGACAAATGTTTACACTCATATTAATTATTATGGTATTTTTTTTAATTAATAATTTTAAGATATTTTATCCTAGATTAAACTCTATTTCTAATAGCTTACCCAAAGTAAAATTATTTTATCCAAGTTTTAAGAAATTTTCTTCTAAAAAAATAGTTTAAAGAAATTTAAGGTTCTACGTCAACTAAAATTCTATTACCAAGAGTTTTAAATAATTTAAAAATAAACACTATACATGCATGTCTCAATATATATCTATATTTAAGCATCTTTAAATTAATTTGGTTTTGTCACTTGACTCATTAATTGCAATTAGTAAGATAGTTAATTTATTTTAAGTGAAACTCACTTAAAGTATTGAATGACTCACTAATTATTGATATAAAATTTTTGATTTATTTACAAATAAATTTGAAGTAAATAAAAATGTTTATATCTTCCTTTAAAAAAAAATTATATAATTTTATAATTTTGAGTTCAAGTCACAAATTTTGTGTGTATAGGTTGTGTGCAAGAGTGTAATTACTCCAAATTTTTTTTCGAATCTACTTAGTATTTATTTTCTGAATCAGCTGAGGATACTTTTACAACTTTATAAACCTTTAGAATACAATCAAAAGGACCCATAGTCTTGTTTCTCATGGAAACGAAACTGTCGATACAAGAAATGGATTCAATAAAAAATGAGATAGGCTTAAACTCCATGCTAGCTGTTTCGAGTATTCGAAGAAGTGGAGGCATCGCTTTGTTGTGGAAAGATTTTGTCACGGTAGATCCACAAACCTTTTCTCTTAACCACATTGATGTATACATTTCGGCCCCTATGCAGGAGCAATGGCAACTCACTGGGGTGTATGGCCACCCTGAGGATCAACGGAAAAAGGAGACGTGGGCCCTAATGAGACATCTCCAAAGTTGGACAATGAAACCATGGGTGTGCATCGGGGATTTTAACGAAGTCTTTCGGTTCGATGAAAAGAGGGGCGGGCTAGCAAAACCGTTGAGCGTGATGCAAGAGTTTCGGGGTGCATTGCTACACTGTGACCTTGCTGACCTAGGGTATCAAGGGTACACCTATACATGGCAGAATGGGCGCTTCGGTGATGACTTTGTTGAACAATGTCTAGACTGAGCTTGCACAAACTCAAAGTGGAAGGAGATGTTCCCAATGGCCAGAGTAACACACCATATAGCCTCATACTCGGATCACGACCCCATTACCTTGAATACCAATCACGGCAGTAGCAGGCCAAGACGAAGAAGGAAAATGTAGCGGTTTGAAGAAAAGTGGGTGGCACATGCAGATTATGAGGAATTGATTCGGACCTCCCAGACCGAAACCCAACCGAGGGGCAGTTCGATGTACTGTTTATTTGAAAAAATAAAAAAATGCCGACATGACTTGGTGCAATGGAGCTGTAATGCCTATGGGGATACGAGGACCAAGCTAGGTGCAAAACAACAGGAACTCCAGGACTTGTCAACTACTGATTATGCACACAACTTGGACCGAATCAACTCGGTACATTGGGAAGTTAATGAGTTGCTTAATCATGAGGAGGTTTTTTGGCGGCAGCGCTCTCGGGCTATTTGGCTCCTTGCTGGAGACAAAAACACCAAATTCTTTCACCAAAGAGCTAGTCAGTGACGGAGGAAGAATCATATAGAGGAGTTGACCGATGAAGATGAGATTTGGCAAACAGAGGAGAATAAAGTGGCTAAGATGGTGGAAGCGTATTATAAGGGCTTGTTCACAACCTCAAATTCGACATATATCAGTGAGGTCTTAAATTCTGTGGAACGTGTAGTAACTGATGGGATGAGGAAGTCCTTACTACTACCTTATTCAGAGGATGAAGTACGTGCAGCTTTGTTTCAAATGCATCCGTCAAAGTCGCCAGGCCCGGATGGAATGTCACCATACTTTTTCCAAAAGTTTTGGCATATCGTGGGTCCTGACGTAACCTCGGCAGTGATTTCGGTACTGCACTCAGGTTGGTATTTACATAAGATGAACTATACCCACATCGTGCTCATACCGAAGTCGAAGAATCCAAAGCACATCACTGAATATAGATCTATTAGCCTGGGGAACGTGATCTATCGGTTGGTGTCGAAGGTGCTAGCTAACAGAGTGAAGACCATCCTACCAAATGTCATATCCGACTCTCAAAGCGCTTTCGTACCCGGTAGACTGATTACGGACAATACTATAGTGGCATATGAGATGCTTCATCGCATGCGAAAAAGGAGGAAAGGAAAGATTGGCCACATGGCAGTCAAGTTGGATATTAGCAAAGCATATGATCGAGTGGAATGGGATTTCCTTCGACAAATTATGCTCAAAATAGGGTTGCCAGACCAATGGGTGGAATTGGCTATGGAAACGGTGTGAACTGCTTTAGACTTAGTACTGATTAATGGTGAGCCAAGGGGACACATCACCCCAACCCAAGGGATCAAGCAAGGTGACCCTCTTTCCCCATACCTCTTCCTTCTCTGTGCCGAGGGATTGTCTTCGTTGTTATGACAAGCTACTGTATCGGGTTAGCTGCACACCATAGCTTCATGTTGAGGTGGATTACAGGTTTCACATCTTCTCTTCGCTGATGATAGTCTGCTCTTCTGCGAAGCTACACTTGGTGACTGTCAAAACCTTCTCAACATTCTGGGCTTATATGAAGGGGCTTCAAGGCAAACCATTAATAGACAGAAAACCTCTATATTCTTTAGCCGAAATACTAAGCCAAAGATAAGAGGTGTAATTAGAGAGATGTTGGGAGCGCAGGTTATGGTGGATTATGAAAAATATATACTTAGGATTGCCAATGGTGGGTGGTAAGTCCAATGTGAGTACCTTTAAGGAGTTGCAGGAGAGGGTCATAAAGAGAGTCATGGGATGGAAGGAGAAGCATATCTTGAAGGCAGGGAGAGAGGTGCTAATCAAAACGGTAGCTTAAGCCATACCCACCTACTCCATGAGCTTGTTCAAAATTCCTAAAACTGTTTGTGATGGGATTAACTCAGCTCTCTCCAAGTACTGGTGGAGACAAACTCGGAATGAGAAGAAAATACATTGGATTAATTGGGGTAAGCTGTGTGGCTCAAAGAAGAAAGGAGGAATAGGCTTTCGAGATATCCACACTTTCAACTTGGCCATGCTGGCCAAACAAGTGTGGAGACTTATTAAGAAGACACATTCTTTGTTCTACTGGTTGTCTAAGGCACCGTACTTCCCCCGTTGCTCTTTTATGAAAGCTGAACTAGGCTCGAACCCGTCCATGGTTTGGAGGAGCCTATTGTAAGCTCGCGATGTCATCAGGGAAGGGTCTGTATGGGAAGTGGGAGATGGGAGGTCCATTGGTATCAGTTCTCATAAGTGGCTACCACACCCTCCACGTTTCAGAGACGGGGCAGACCAAGATTTGAAAGTATGTGACTTGATCAATGGCATACCAAGTGGCCTTTCGGCTCAGCCACCCCCACTCTGGGGAACACTCCTCTGCCTCTCAAGATCAGTGTTTGTGGAAGAGATTGTGGTCCCTAAACGTACCTCCAAAGGTTAGGACCTTTATGTGGAGAGCGTGCTACAATGTTCTCCCTACAAAATTCAACCTTGCTCGGCGGAAAGTGCAGATTGACCCGAAGCGCTCCTTTTGCGGACAGCAAGATGAAACAACACAACATATTCTGTGGGAGCACCCGTTTGCCCATAATGTATGGGCTTTGGTTTGGGATAAACTGCAAAAGAGCAGCTTCGTGACAAAGGAGTTCTTCATGCTCGCACGACATATGGTACATAGGCTTGGCGGAAAGGACCTTGAGCTGTGGGCCATAACTTCATGGTCGTTGTGGAACGCCCAAAACCGCTTCCAGTTTAAGCATGTTCAAACCCACCCGTGCGAGATTTTCAAGCAGACAGACTCCTTACTTGAAGAATACCAGAGACTAGCCAAGTCTCTCCCCCAAAGATGATGTATACGTTTACGTTGTATTCATGCATGGTTTTGTTTTATTAGCTATAGGTCCATTGTTTTTCTCTGGGCCGTCCTTTGCTTGTAAAGCTCCTGGGCCGGGCTTCCTTTTGTTTTTTTTCTTTCGTTTGTTTCCTTTTGATTAATATACTTCTACCATTTCAGTCAAAAAGAATACAAAATCTCTTTCTATCTTTTTTGTCAAAAAAGAAAACAATATCTCAGCCTCGACTACTAGTATACTATTATCATAATACTATCTACAAACCCGAACCTCTTGCACCTAGGAATGTTTTGTTTGTTTCGAAGGAAGATTACAGAGAAAAAATTGTTGATGATGATGCAGTTGATCGATTATCGGAGTAGCCGGACAATGTTATAGAACACATTCTTTCCTTCCTACTAAACAAGTAGTTAAATCTACTCTTTTGTCTACCCAATGGAAACACTTGTGGACTACATTCCCCATTCTGAATTTTGAAATACATTCAGAACACAGTAATGAACCTCTAGAAAAAACTTTACAATTACGGAGCCGCAGCCAAAATCAGAGGCCACATAAAAAGAATATTACACCTGTTAAAAGCAGTTGCAAAGAAAATTCTCAGATTGACCGCTGGATTAGTTTTGTACTTGAGAGTAATGTGGAAGAGCTTAATCTTTGGTTTGGATGGTCCACTACGTGTTATTCCTTGCCTCAGAGTGTTTTGGTAGCAAAATCCTTAACTGTGTTGACTCTAAAGGGTTGTTGTTTGAAGTCAACCTGTAGTGATATAAACTTACCATCTTTGAGAAAATTATCTTTAAAAGAAGTTGATGCAGATGATGAATTTATTCAGAATCTAATTTTTGGATGTCCTGCGATAGAATACATGGGAATTTTTTGCTTTCAATGCATTAAAAGTATAAAGATTTTTGGTCTTCTTAAACTCATGAGCATGGAAATTTGGGGCTGTCAATGCCTTAAATGTATAAAGATTTTCAGTCTTCCTAAACTCGTAGAAATTAAGGTACACAACAATGACCTTGAAAGGTTTGAGTTGGAAGAATCAAATCTTCATTATCTATGTATAACAGAGAAGCATATATCCGAGCTCAACTTGCTTCCTTTAAAAAATCTGAAAAAGCTATATCTAGATATGCCGAACTCAACAGAAAAGTGGCTTCATTACCATCTTTCTGGACTTCCACTCCTTGAGACCTTAGAGCTAACTTCTTGTTATATGCTGAAAAGAATAAAGCTTTCAAGTCATCATCATCATCTTAAACCATTGGGATTGTCGTCATGCGACAATCTGGTAGTAGTCATGGTTGATTCTCCTATATTATGTAGACTCCCATATTATGGCAATACTAGCAATGTGGCAATATCTATTTTGTTGAATGCTTCGGATCTGTTAGAAGTTAAGTATGTGATTCCGGCTATCGTTCCTGGAATGCTGAAAGGATTAAATTCCTCTCAAAGATGGGAAATTTAAAAGTATTCGAATTGAGTAGTTTTTCATTTAAGGTATTTCCTTATTTGATTATGTATCTTTTTCATAAATTTCTTTCACTTTATTTTTTATCTTGGAATTTTTTTTAAGTATAAAAACTCTAATCAGTCCTTTTGTTTAATTTAATTATTATTATTATTATTTTTTTTTTTTGGGCAAAGGATGTGATTATTCCAAAAGATTTGAGAGAAACCATACGCTCACCATTATATAATGTCAAGCATTTAAAGCTATCATTATTTGCTCTGCAATTTGAAAGCCAGGAAATCAGAGAACTTTTAGATGGTTTGTTTGGATTTCTCCTCTTCCATACAAGTTAGTAATGGAATCAAGCGGAAACAAGTCAAATCCCAATTTTGACAAAATAACCTTTGAGGTATTACATTTATTTATTTCTTAGAATCTTCCAACTTGTTCATTATGTTTCACTAGTGATTAATGATGGTGCTAATTAGTGCTTTAGTTTTTCCAATGAACTTATTATTGTAAAAACCATTCTTGTTATATGTTTTTTCCTCTTGTGCTACTCAAGTTTACTTTCCATAGGGTGGATATTTTCGTTATTACTTGTCAGTAACGTAACAGTAAGATTTCTGGTGTGGTTAAAAGTTTGGGGATTCATTATTGTCTTTCTGGTATTTGATGCTTGTTGTGTTCGCTACATGTCCTCTTTATTTTTATTTAAGGAGCATCAATTACTTGAACAGTTGAACATGCTTGATTTGAAGGTTTTAAGTTAAATCTTCCTGATTATGTTCTAATTGAAATTAAAACATTTTCAAAAAGTTGTGTAAGCTTACCCTTTTTTTAACTTAAGTTCTTGTTCTGTGTATCATAGTAATCTACATTCTAGGTAACATAGAATCAAATGCTATTGCTGCTGCCATGGCATGGGCTATAGCACTAAGGAAAAGGTTCCTGTTCTGAATTCTTAATGATCCTTAAGCTAATCAGGCTGGCTTTGTGAGAGTTATTGATTCCCTCTATTGCCTTGGTCTCGCATTTTTTTCATTCCATTAAATACTCAGGAGTTAGAACCAGTGAACCACCCTGAAATTGATAGGCTTTGAATCAGCAAACTTGTTTATCTCCACCTATGTTGTTGAAAAGGGGAAGGGACTAACCAGTGGACTCCTTATATTTTTAATCTTTTGGAGTAATATGCTTTGTCAGGTTTAGTAGGTTTATTGTTATGTAAGTAACAGATTAATGCATTTCCTCAATAGCTAAAAGAGACCTCATAATCTTCTTGTTGTTCCATAGGAGTAAAGCCTTATCTTCAGCAGCTTAAGCATGTCCTTGAGAGATTCTTTTCCCTTGCTAAATCTCACATTGGAGAATTGTTCAGAAGGCTAGAAAGATGGATCTTGATAGCAAATATTAATTTTCTAATTGCACTGTTAAAGGAAATTAATATGGAGTCATAGAGTAATGGTTTCATGTTCATATAGGTAGAAGGGAATTTTTTTTTTTGTCCACTAATTGTTATTTTCAGTGGAGAAAATTTGTCAACATGAGTTATTTAATAAACTTTGTGTGACTGGTTCTTTGTTTAGTCAAAGGATGACTGTATCAAATAAGAAGTAATCTGCATTTTATTATTGCAAAGGAAAAAAAAAATTGGCTTACAAACTTTATGCTAGTTTATATCTGAAGCAAAATATGATTGTAGAAATGAAACTTCAATTATTATTTTTTACTTTTTTTGGTGGACTTTTTTGGGTCTCTATTGTGGTAACAATAGATGCTAAAAGCCTAAAAGTAACGATGGTATTTTCACAATATTGCATTAATGAAAAAGATCACATTTGATAGCTCACTGATGTTTTTTGTTTGAACCCTACCTTTCCTATCTCTGCTATCTATCTATTAATAATAAAATTCCTAGAACCTAGATTGGACCAATTCAATGCCGTTGAGGCCTTTTTAACTTTTGATTCTTACTTTTTAGTTGGCTGATAGGGAGGTTAAGATACTGTGTTTATTGGAGTTTTTATGTTGCTAACTAATTATTTAAAAGCAAAAATTTTCTATGTTGCTAACATGTTGCTTGTATTTCAGTTCTCATATGAAAAGCCTATCTATAAATGGAAAAGGCCTAGTTGTTGCAAATTCCTACCATTTCCATGTTGGTGGCATTGCTTGAAGAGTGTCCAAATTGAGACCTTGAGAGGATATGCATATACAAGGATCTCAAATAGGTATCTTTTAGAGAACACAGAAATCTTGGGAATGGTCTCATAGATGTGACTTGTGAAATCTTTTAGTTAAAATGATTTTTGTAAAAGTGAATGTTTTGTAAGATTACTTTGGACATTTATCAACTAAATATTTTGTAAACACCCCCCCCCCCCTCCCCAACCCTCTTTATACTTGTGGTTTGGCTTCTAAATTATTTGATATTTTAAAAAACTGTCTATAGATTTTGGTATTTGAGAATGAAGTATGCCTACCAAACAAATTATAGAAAATAAGAATCTTACCTTTCCTCCTACCTTTCTATCCTCACAATAGACTCATTAAAATAAATTCAAAATGTGCTTACAAAACCGCTTCTGGAGAAACTCACACCCCAAATATGTTAGCTCACTATAATAGGTCTGTTCTTCGCAAATAATTAAGGAAAATGTTTCTCTCTAAGAGAGAAATCCTTCAAACTCCTCATATATTTTTTATTAGACGTGAATTTTGAAAATCTAACTGTTGAATTGTATGTTTATTATTGTTCATAACTCGTATGTTAAATTTCGTTCAAATTGGATGTTATTTACTAGTTGATCAATAAACTTGTTTTTTATGCAAAATTTTAGACCACAAAAATTTGAAATTTAAACTTTTGATTGATGACATAGCAATTGATTTTTAATCTTCTTGAAAGACTTAGTTTAGTTGGGAAATTATATGGTTTTTTTAATAGGTAAAATTCAAACATAGTTGGGAAATTATCATGGTTTTGAAACCTGAACCGTTTAATGAACCGAGAAAAGGAGAGGTTCAAGGTTTTTGAAGTCGAACCAAGATTCAACCGAGATCAAACCGTGTTGTGTCATTTAATTTTTTTAATAAATTTGATATTTAAATTGGTTTATATTTATTAATTTTTCATTCTTGACCAATAAGATGTGCGTGGCCCAATGGTTTGCAAGTTGGAAATGTTATTTCACTTGCTGAGAGCAGGTATAAATGATGCTCTATTCTCTCACATTTATGATACCACTCATTAAACTCATGGTGGGGTCCATCATGAATATGAGACAAGGAAACACAATTTTACTAAACTCCTAGAGTACCTAAGAATTTTCATATTAACAAGGAGAATAACAATGAATTCTGCTACTCATCCAAAATCACTCCCCTACATGCAAGGCCGCCCCAACATAATTGGGAGTCTAGGGCGAAATATTTTTGTGGGGCCTTTTATATATAAATATTAATTAAATAAAATTATCAAATACTACTCCAATTGAGGTTAATTTGATGCATTAAATACATAATTTAATGAATAATTCTAACTAAAACTAATGTAAATTTCATAAAGAGACTTGAATATTATAGTTGAAACATAAATTTTAACAAAGAGAAAATATATGTATATATATTATTTTTTAAAAAGAATATTACTTTATCTACGGTGATACATAGTTAAGTAAATTTGTAATCTAATTTTTAAGAGACAAAGATAGATATTATTTTGTGTGTGGCGTTGTAGGAGATTAGTTTATAAAAATTAAAGTCTCAAACTATTAAGAGAGATTAATTATCATTGATGATCTAACACATTTGCAACCTTTTTTTGAAGTATTTTAGGGTTTCAATTGGGTTAGGTCTCTATTAGTCTCATATTTTGAAAGCCTTATTAAAAAAAAAAAAAAATGAAAATGCTAAAGGTACCACAAAATGTTCACAATATGATATGTTAATAATTGTGATTAATGAACTTCAATTACGTAATTAATGAATATTTGAATTAATTTTTTGTGATTGGTGACATGTCAGTTTATAAGTCTACAGTAAAATTTGTGGCATCCTTTAACATCACTAAGAAAAAAAAGACAAATTCTACTCACATACCTTGAGAATTCGACTAATACCAATCATGTCTAAGACTTTTCAAAACATTCCAATTTGGTTCCTTAAGCCAACCTAGTCCCTAAAAACTGTTAGGCCAGTGAGTCATTTGTTTTTAGCTGTCTTAAGGATTAAGTTGGTTTTAATGACTAAATTGGTAAATTTTGAAAAATCTTAGTTTTGATTGGCATTAGCCCAAATTTCAGAATATGAAAGTAGAATTTACCCAAAAAAAAAGTGTACAACTATTTGAAAAAATTCATATATTTTTTTATATAAAATTTAGGGTCGTTTACAACAGGGATGATGCCTTTTTTTTTTTTTTTTTTTTTCTTCGGGGTAGAAGTTTTTTTTATTGTGGGGGCTTAAGGCCCTAAGCTTAAGTTGTCTAGGCCTTGTGCTGGCTCTGCCTACATGCTAGACTACTTCCTCCCTTGATGCAGACTTAAAACTTTCCATGGATTTGGGTCATGGGTTAGAATGATTAGATGTTAGCTTCGTGGGTGTATGATGGCTTTGTAATATGGGCTGTGATGTCTGCAATTGACTATGGGTATTGGGCCTCCAAGTTATAATGTATAATATGCCCAAAAGAAGTGGTCTCTCTCAACAGTCTCATAATCAAGATAATGGTGAAAATTAGTAAATTCTGACAAAGCAAACAGATTTTCAAGAACGACATTGACAATCCGGGTCACAAAAATCCACATACAAACACAAACGTCATAAAACCTTGGAAATTCGAATTCCTGAGATTTGAAACGTATACGGTTAAGGCCCTTAAAGTCAAATAGAGAATCTTTATATGGATATGATCATTTGATCCTCTTCCTTTATATATACTCGTGTGATCCAAAAGTCTTTCGGTTGTTCTTGTAGAGAGCTCAGTCTCAATCTCACACTCAATCAGAAATGGAGTCCGGTTTCAAAACCCAACCACTCCTCCTCCTTCTCCTTCTTCTCTTCACCTTCTCTTCCATTACTGAATCAAACCAGGTACTTTTTCTTCAACTCTCATCTCCATACTCAGTCTCGTTTCAACTTTTCTTTTTCTTCTGCAAAAAAAACTTCTGGGTTGTTGAGAAAACCATGGAACATAGAAGAAAAGATAAAACTTGGCCCCTTTTGATATTTATGGGGGCTTTTTTTTTTGGGTTGTGGTTTACTTGTTTTAGTTTCTTCAAAGTGAAGTTCTGCTGGAGTCAACTGTGCTTTATGTCATAAAGAAATAAGGTTGAACATGTAACTCACTTATATTCATAATTCAATCAACGATTAGAAAACAGAAACAAAACTATGACTATGTTCCATTTTTACTTTCTGGGTTTTTCTTTTTTAACCAAACTGGAGTATTATGTTATGTAATTTTTATTATTTTTGAAAAAAAAAAATGGTTTCAGTTTTGTGATGCTGGGATTGAGTATGGTGAATCGTCATGTGGGGTTTCGTCTTCATCGTCAAAGATATTGATTAAAGGGGGAACTGTTGTGAATGCTCATAGAGAGGAGGTTGCTGATGTTTATGTGAAGGATGGGATCATTGTTGCTGTGAAGCCTAATATCAAGGTACTATCTTTTTTTTTTTAAAAAAATGTTGTAGTTATGTAAATCTACTAAGTGCTTTGTTTTGAATTGGTATAAATTGTGTGTTGTATTGTTAATTGATGAGAGACTGGTGTTATCAATGATGGGATTGGATCATGTTATATTTTACTGGTAAAGGACTCTTGAACATTGAATGGTGTTGCTTCTGTATGTTATATTGGACTTAGCCTCAGGGCCCTATGTTTAAGTCCTACGCTTATGTAATTTGGCATTAGAGGGGATAACAAAGATGTTGGCTGTATGGAATAAATAATATTGAGCTCTCCCACTTACTTTTGGTCTGTTTTCCTGATGCATATATTTGTTGGCTGACAGACTAGAAAAGTCTAAGAATAAATGTCTTTTGGATGGTTAGTGAAATTGAGTTAAAAACCAGTTGGCGGACTGGAAGATAATTTTTTCCCTTATTCAATTAAGAAACTTGGGTACTATAGAACTTACCTTACACTACACATAACCAAACTCTTTTAGGGAAACTCTTATAGTGGTTTGTAAAAGTGAGACATACACTTTGGAGGCATGTTGTGGGTTTGTAATGTGGGAAGAGCTGGATCGATGGACTGCTTTTATGGAAAGTTCTTGTAGGATATTCTTATGATGGTGTTAGGAGTGGCTAGGAGGTCCATAAGATTCTTGTGTAAGATGTAGTTGGTGGTAGGAAATTCCAATTTTGGCATGATTTTTGTATGGGGAGGCTTTACTTAAAGCAGCTTTTCTAGACATTTGAGCTAGAGTGGTACAGGATAGCAAGCTAAAGTATACAAGTGACTCCACAGGGGGGATTCCAGGGTGTTGTGTGTGTGTGTGTGGCTATGGAAGAGTATAATTGTGTTGACATTCCCTATAAGTGACTCTTTTTGCATGGATAGTTGTTTTCTGAAAGATTCTTATGATGGAGAATCTAGAAGAGTGTGTAATATGTAAGCACAATGGAGAGAGGATGGATCATCTTCTGCTACATTGTTCTTTTATTATTTTTAAGGGAGATTTGGTCTCTACAATTTCATTTTCTAGGATCTCTTGGGTAACTTTGAGGGTGGTAGTTGAGATGCTGGCTAGTTTGGAAAAGATCCTTATGGTGGAGAATTTTGTTTATCAAAGACAGTTCACTATCATTTGGTATTGCATTTAAGTGTAGCAAAGGGATGATAGTTGTATTCTGGTACATTGTTTTGTAGCTCGGAGATGTGGTCTCATTATTTTCAGGAGCTTCTGGTTAATGTTTTCTTGATGATGGTTTATATTCCAGCTAGTTGGAAATAGGGTTTAAGCGCATGAGGTTTTGTGAAGCTTTAAAGCTATACATTGATACTTTTGTGGTGTCTTGGTGGTAGAAAAAATAGTAATAACATGTTTGAGGGTGTTGAGCTCCTTTGGACATGCTCAATCTCTTGTTTTGTCTTGGGCTGGATGGCTTCCTTGAATGTTTTCCATCTCCCTTCTCTTAGAGTAACTAATGTTGAAAAAGGTGGATGATATATTTCATGCTATTGGCTATTTCAGCCAGCCATGTGGAGACATTTGAAAATAGCCCTTTAAGATCCACACTTTTGGTGTACTATACAATACTGAGTTCATTCTTATGAAAAAAAAAAGAAAAGAAAAAAGAAATAAATAACTCATCTGCCATTGGGCACTGAAATACCAAAAGAAACAATTTCTAGCTCATTGTAGCTCTAGGCTACTTGCAGATTAAGATTTTAAGCTACTATGCATTATCAACACATGCTTTTTCCATTCACAAATGTTTTTTTAGGCAATAATTACCCTGTTATAAATTTTCTTTCATGCATATATACCCTTTTCTTGCCTAGTTGGTTGTTTACCTTTATGTTTCCTTTCATTTTTTTTTTTTTTTTAATTTTATAAAAAAAATCTTTTATTCTATGCTTTCTATTATTTGATTTATGTCTGACTTGTCTGATGGCCTTTTGCAGGTTGGTGATGATGTTACCGTGCTTGATGCCACTGGAAAATTTGTCATGCCAGGTTATTTTTTCATATTATAAAAAATAATTACAGGTTAGATCACTATAAGTGACTTCACTCTTTTGAGTATGGTGGGAGCATTTGGAACCTAAGTGTACTATTATGTAATACTTTTCAATGACATTTACAGTTTCAGAATACAGCATACACTCTACAATCTAAATGGAAGAGATAGATTATTTCTTCTTTGTTGTATTTATTTTGAACCTCATATATGAAATGGGATGGAAAATTTCATACTCAAAAGGCTTCCAGATCCACAATGTCCCTTTTGCCATATCTTATGAAGTTGGATGAATAGTTTCTGGTCTTGCATGGCATGCCACCATGGTGGGATCCATCAAGTTGAGTTGCAGTCTTTCTTGCATGTTGGCAATAGCTCCTATTTTTATTCTTCAGCCTGTCTGCACTCATCCTCTCAAAGACAAGATTTATTATTAATAATCACAAGCTGTCAGTTGGGTTTTCAGTTTATTTTATTTTATTTTTGATAGGTCTGTTCATTTTATCTGAGTTTAATAGCTTAGTTCTTTTCTGTTTCCAACACCAATTTGTAATTACGTAGATCTGATCCTGATGTACTCTATGACTACATTTGTTACCTCAACAGGTGGAATTGATCCTCACACACACCTAGCTTTTGAGTTTATGGGTACCGAGACAGTTGATGACTTCTTCAGTGGTCAGGCTGCAGCCTTAGCTGGTGGAACAACAATGCATATTGACTTTGTTATTCCAGTTAGTGGGAGTTTAACAGCAGGTTTTGAAGCCTACGAAAAGAAAGCAAAGAAATCTTGCATGGATTATGGTTTCCATATGGCAATTACAAAATGGGATGAAGTTGTTTCAAAAGAAGTGGAAATCATGGTTAAGGAGAAAGGTTAGTTTTCTTATTTTTTCTGTTTGTACTGTCCAGATTTCTTCTTGTTTTGGACCTTTGCGAACGCTTCTTTGATTTCCTCTTTTCATGTATATGCCATCTTATAGGTATAAACTCTTTCAAGTTCTTCCTGGCCTACAAGGGGGCACTTATGATTAATGATGAGCTTCTATTAGAAGGGTTTAAGAAGTGCAAGTCCCTTGGTGCTTTGGCTATGGTCCATGCAGAAAATGGAGATGCGGTATATGAAGGACAGAAAAGAATGATAGAACTTGGTATTTTTGGTCCAGAGGGACATGCTCTTTCAAGACCTTCATTGGTAACTTTCAGAATTATGTATATATGTATGTATGAATGTATGTATGTACTTATGTACGTATATGGTTGTTCCTTCAGACTACTCCATTCTATATATCAATCATAGTTTGACCCTCTGCAAATTTGGTAGTCCTATGATGATGGACTATGATTACTGTTTGAATGGCCTCGTCTTTCATAAAGAGCATACATTCTGGTAACCGTAATGATTCAGTTATGGGCGCTCGAGCTTTGTAGGGACTTTACACTGTTTCACCAATTACATTAATGCATTAGGAGGACAATTAATTATAAATTAGTGAGGAGCATACGATACATGTGGTTGTGCCACATGCTGTAGACAACACTCAAAATATGGGAAGGAAATTATCCTATAGAGGATAGTGAGTGAAAACAACCTTGATTTTAAATTAAGGGAAGATCAACCTTTATTTTTTTCGTTTGAAAACATTGAGCAAGCATCCTATTTGGAAGTGGTTAGTGAGTATTTCTTGGTGAAGGTGGTGATCAAGTTCAGGTTGAGAGTTGGATCTTGATATTCCTGCTTTCATATTCAAGACCTAGTTAGGAGAGATCAGTGAAGGCTGAGATGTCTGATGGTAAGGTAACAATGATACTCCAAGATGAAACCAGTGCATCTAGATTCATCTTAGAAGTGAATCTGCTCTATGTTCCTGTATTCTCATTCAAGACACGGCTGGGACCGTGTTGCAACTGTGTCCCAGCCTTCTCTTGACCATGGCAAAAATGAAAAAAAATTGTTTTTGCCAGACACTCCATGGACACGGACTCACTGGGCTTTTCCCTCTGTCTGTGATTCCTACATATGCTGTGGTTAGACTAATGAATAAAGCAGTTGATCTGTTCTATTTATCATGGTTGTTTCCTTAAAAATTTATTCCTTGAATATCTTAGGAGAAATTCTCCTTGTATGATTTGACTATAATAATACCTGTACAGCTGGAAGCAGAGGCAACTGCTCGAGCAATTCGTTTGGCAGGTTTTGTGAATACTCCTCTCTATGTAGTTCATGTAATGAGCATTGATGCTATGGAAGAAATAGCTACAGCTCGGAGAAAAGGTCTTCAATTCTCTAATCTTACAAATTCTGTTTGATTTAATAAAGTTTATTTGATGGCAGCATTAATCTACAATTATGGAGAATCATTTTATTAATAGTAAAAGTTGCATCTTTACATTTGAAATTGGGCTTTCACTTCTTTTGGGGGGAACATTCTTTGCAGACTTCCTTAACAAAATATTAATCTAAGACATGAAAATGATTTTCATAGGATGTGGCCATAAGTTTAAAATGCTTTTCATATGGCTCTAAAGGTTATGAACTAGACACACAGACACTGATATAGACACGCACTCAAACATCCCAAGAATTTTATTTTCCCCCATCCTAGCTGATTGATTTGGTTTAAGTGTCATCTTCAAGTCGTTGGCCTTCAGTTCTAGAACTCATGTGCTGATCTCCAGATTTCTTTTTGTTTTAGATGATTTATTGTTTAAGGAAGATAAAGAACTCGTCTTTAAATTGCAGGGCAGAGGGTTATTGGAGAACCAGTAGTTTCTGGGTTAGCCCTTGATGAATCTGGGGTTTGGGATCCTGACTTCGTCACTGCAGCAAAGTAAGATCCTGCATTACTTTTCATTTTTCATTTTTATTTATTTGTATCTTTATATTTAGATATATTCTGTCAACTTTTACAAACAGTATCATCTTCATGTTTCAGGTTTGTCATGAGTCCCCCTATTAGGGCATCTGGACATGATAAGGCCCTTCAAGCTGCCCTTTCAACAGGAATTCTGCAGGTTCCTACCTCACCATTAGAGAAGATAGTGCAATCATAACAGCTGGGACCTTAAAGACACAAGAAAAAAAATTATTTTTATTGATAAGTAAAAAAAAACATTGGTGTTCTTATTATCCATGACATGAATTTAATAAACAATTGTCTATACAAGTACTCTCCAAAATTTTAGCTTATAACTATGTGCTAGCAAACCATATAACCTTAAATTCAGAATATTTTCTTTTGACTGATTGCCTACAACGTGACCTTTAATATATTGGTTTTATGGAGATCTTTGAACTTGTTTCTCAGGAAACTTTTGCATTTTGCAGCTTGTAGGAACCGATCATTGTTCCTTTAATTCTACACAGAAAGCTCTAGGGATTGATGATTTCCGAAATATTCCAAATGGTGTTAATGGTAATCACAAGTTTTAGTCCCTGCTATTTCTGAAATGACTTTGTTCTGACTAATTATTTCAGGCCAATACTGTATTACACTTTCTAATACTTCTCTGTGGCAATTGGTAATCTTTAGGTATTGAGGAGAGAATGCATTTGGTATGGGATATAATGGTGGTAAGCTGCAATGGATTTCTTGCTCATTCCTTCAAAATAATCAGCTTGAGTTAGAATCTATCCTAGAACTTGCTCCTTTTTCTCAGATTTATGTATTCATGCAGGAATCTGGCCAAATTTCTGTCACTGATTATGTTCGGATAACAAGCACAGAATGGTATGCTATTACTCTGACTATTTTTGTAATATTAAAAACTAAATGAGAATCTTATAAAAAATAAGAAATAAAATAATAACTGAATGAGAAAGTGTGGGATTATGCGTTTTATGATCTGATCCCCACTAAGCTGTCTGACATATGTTGAAGTTATCTCACCATCAGCAATTTTTTCAGTGCTAGAATCTTCAATATATATCCAAGAAAAGGAGCGATTCTTCCTGGATCTGATGCAGATATAATCATATTCAACCCAAACTCAAGCTTTGAAATAACTGCGAAGTCTCACCACTCTAGATCAGATACAAACGTTTATGAGGGAAGGAGAGGAAAGGTAATGTTTGTATCAATAATGTAGTTGATCTGTTGATTACCAATGCATTATAAAATAGGCTAGCCATTGTAATGTGAGAAGGATATAAAATCAATTAGATTATACTCCCTCCGTCCCAATGTTTGGCCTAGTTAGAAAAACCCAATTATTTAGGGAAATATCATTAACTGCCTTATCTCTTTAAAAAAAAAGTTAAAAATTTCCTAAATTACCCTTAAACAAATTTATCAAAAAATTATTTTAGAAAAAAAAAACATTTCTAGTATTGGCACCAACTGCCAAGCAATTTTCAAAGTTATTGTAGATTTCAAATTCTATTAGTGTACTACTCTTACAATTTGCAAACCTATATTCAAATCCGAATTCTATAGCCACCAAGCCTAATCCAAATTCAATCTTTATCTTTAAATCAAATTTTAATACGGTAGATTGGAAACTCTACTGGTGGCAAAACAATAGCTTTAGTGGATTTCAAAATTTAGGTTTTAATTTTTTTTATTTAAAAAAAATGCTCCCACAAATAAATTAAGAGCATAAAGGGAATGTTAATAAATTAATGGTGTTTGACTTTTCAAACAGAACATAATTTTAGGACATCCCGGAATGGAATACAAGCCAAACAATTTGGGACGGAGGGAGTATTTTGTTTGCACCTATCATTTGTAGAGACAACAACTCACAAAAATTCACACACAAGTAAACAACCATATCTGTCTTTGTAACTTGATAATATTGAACATGTCTTATTACATTTTGAAATATATTTTTGTGTGCAAAAGAAGAATAAATGATTAACAGTCATGAAAGTAATAATTGTGTAAAGTTTTTATTTTTATAGGTAAGAATAACTTTATTGAAAAGAGATTACTTTATGAAGAAAAACATAAAGTAGCCTAAAGAATTACAATTGCAAAGTATTTCTTTAAATTTATGAATGGAAGTAATAATTGTGTAAAGTTACTTGACAAAACACATAACACATTCATAATTTTGTTGAATTATGTGTTAGAGTATTGGTTAAATGATTAAATTCACTAGTTCCTATTGTTTAAACTTTTAGGACAATCGGTAATTTATCAATGTATTAGAGAAGGTAGTCTTGCGTTTGAACTCTGACTTTGCTCTTCCTACCATCTAAAAAGTTAAAAATCCCATGGGTTAGGCCCCACTTAATAAGGGGGGAGTTTGGGCCCACACATGAAGGGGTGTGTAAGAATATTAGTTAAATGATTAAATTCACCACTTTCTAACAGTTTAAGCTTTTGGAACAATTGGTAATTTATCACTATGAAACAAATGTTGCTCTGAAATTCTTGAGTTTATGAATGAGTGCCAGGCACCTTTGGACATGAATGTCACATCAAAGTTTCAATTTTAGAATCATCCTTCAATAATAGGTGTGCGCTTACAAGGTAAGGCCTGTGAGCTATAATTTGTGGACAAGGACACAATTTTTTTGTCATGGCATGGTAACTATCAACAATATAGATAGAGGGATAGGGCTATATATATGTCTTGATGACTTAATAATAGTAGGCTTATAGTTTAATGCATGTTTAAGTGTTTGTTTGTATGCAAAAAAAAAAGCCATGTCCTAAAACACTTGAGAAAATAAAAGCTCTATAGCTTTCTTAGAAAACAAATGAGGAACACCCTTTTATATCTGCACTTGTACATTGTGGAAATGAAGGTGAAATCTTCTGTAAGTGTCAAATGGAATATCTGGCAGAGAATGGACATGGGTTTCATTCCTCAGGTGCATAACTTGCCAATTTATAGTATAAAGCATAGCTAGTGATATCTAACTCTATATTTATAACTATCTGTAGATATAGTTCATATAACATCCTCTACTATTTTTAAGATGTTGCTTGTTCTCGTGATGCTTTCATTAGATGGCTGTATTAATGTACAGATCGTGTTTCTGAAACCTTTGCAAGTAATCTTACCATCTGATTCTTAGCTCAAAAATGTCCCATTGGATAAGAAAAATGGCTTCTAGAAAGAATAGATGAATGTAATTTTGGTTAAGCTTAATTGATTGATGTTTCTAGATTCATATTTTAGTATTTTTCATTGATACTGATGTAATCTTTGCTTTTTGGTGGTTTATAAGCATATCCATTCGTCTTTTGTTTTTACTTCATATTGCAGAAACATGACCGCAAAGCCATGCCATTGCAATGTTCAACAAAAAACTATCATAAATGAAATTAAAGTTTAAGAAACTCAATCTAGTTTTTAGTCTTGTCATCCATAATCTTTAACTACTCTTAAACTTTGTTATTAATTCTTATAGACCATCTTTTCCTCTCATAATTCTATATTTTGCTTCCCCATCATGAACCTCGCTCTGGTCATGATTAACTTGTCCGTATTTGCTTGAATTTGTAATTTTTTGAGTCCTCTCTCTCTCTCTCTCTCTCTCTCCCTGTGAGAGCATGCACTCTCCTAAACTTTGTCATTTTATGTAAGGTTTTTATAAGTTCATTTATGTTCTCTTAGGGAAAGGTTGAAGTGACAATCGCTGGAGGAAGAATTGTTTGGGAAAATGATGAGCTGAAGGTTGTTCCTGGTTCTGGAAAGTATGTAGAAATGCCACCTTTCGCTTATCTATTTAATGGAATTGACAAGGGAGATGCTGAGTACCTGTCTTCACTCCGAGCTCCAGTAAAGCGATTTAAATCCACAGATTAAATTGCACTTTCTATCATTTTTATAGTCCTTTTACTTTCTTATCACCTAGAGGGTAAAGAATACATGATACTCAAGTATATATGGCCTTGAGTTTGTATAAAAGAAAAATAAATGAGAACATGCTACTAGCATCACCTCACTGGGTGAAATGTATGTGAATATATGTTTGCATGTACATTGAATGGAACTCTAATATCACTGTTTCTAATTTTGTTATTTTCTGATTTCATTTCTTTATTTTGCTGCATCTGAAGAACTTCTCTTGCTTATGTAGCACACTTAAATCAAATAGTAAATAGCATATGTAGCACACTTAGATTACAGAATTTTTAGAAAAATAAATTAAATTAAAGAGAGACTGAAGCTGTGTATGCTTCATTAATTGATGAGCATGTGTCATCTGTAAATTTACAGGCCAGAACTCAAAATTTAGCAGGATGGTACAAGATTGAAAATGAATGGCCTGCGTTCTTAAAAAATTAAGGCCTAACTCAGCAATTGATGTAGGTCAGAATCCTCCTTTTCCTCTGCATGGCAATACAAATATAATGGTAATAAAGAAGAATGTGAGGATTGAATTAGTACCATCCCCCTCTTTCCAAAACAGTTTATTTGAGTTGGAGACTTATACGTTGTTTATATATATATTAAGAGTAGGTAAGCATACAATACACTCTACAAATGTAATGATCCATATGCACTTAAAAAAAAAAAATTGTATACAATCTTGAGATTGTATTGGTCATCCCTTTGATCAACGAACATTGACCAATTCAAGCTCAAGAGAACTTTTGCTACTTAATCAAGAAGAATTGTTTCTCCAACTAAGATATATAAATTACATTGTAACAAATTCATATACAAAAAAAAAAAAAAAAAAAAAAAAAATCAAATAACAAATTCAGATACAACAAGTCATAGTGACAACATGATATTGAGTAGGAAATTGGACTAATCAAGGCAATTTTACGAAACTAGTTAGCTAAATATATCATGCTTTATAATTTACATATTCTTGTTTCTAGCATGTTATTCACATCCTAAAAATGTTACTAGCATGTTATAGAAGGTAAGGAATAAAATAAACAGCATGTAAAGTAAAGAACAATAAAAAATAAAAAAATAATAAAAAAAATCTAGGTTTCTTGGAGAGACTACGTATGCATGACTAAAGCTATGTACACAAGGATGAACATGTATGCACATCCCGAGGAAAAAACCCTATAATTCTACAAATTTTAACCTAACCTAAACAAACTATAGTCGAAAGGGGCATTGCATTTTGCAATGTTAAGTCCAAATGACTCGTCCATATTTAGCTCAACAACCCTATTTGGCAATTTCCAATCAAATGAATGCACTAATGTGCGAAGAATGTACTCAACTATCACGATTCCCATCCTAGTCCTATAAAAAATGGAATTAATTCAAAATCATTTCCTCTTGGATCAATTTTTGCATTTTCCCATTCTGAAACCTTTCAGATGTGAAATCCAATGGGTTTTTCCACACATTAGAGTCACACCTTATTGCCCATATGTTCATACAGTAAGCCTAGTATTCTTTTGAATGTAATACCCATTCACTTCACATGCTTTAGTTGAGATTCTAGCCTAGTGTTCTTGTTGTTTCAACTTTTAACTATTGGATATAAAGTAATGGCATTTTTTTTGGTCATGTTAACATATGTCTTTATAATAGAATAATTTTGAAACTATTTTATTGGAATATATAAAAAACTGATAACATTTATTGTTTTATCATTCTCTCAATAAAATGTTTTTAAAAATAATAAATTTTCAAGTTTTCTTAGACAAGGATAGCCATGGATCGGGTTTGGGTTTAGGTAGGGTATATCCTAACCCGACTCAAAATTTTATCCATGGATATCCATCTCTAAAACCCAATAAATAGTAAATACCCCATACTTGATCCCTTTTGGAATTTTTACCCATGGATATCCAAACTCAGACCCGCCCTGACCCACTTATTTTATTTTTAATAATAAGATTGGATCTAGTAAACTGTGTATGTCTTTGTTTTGTTTTGTTTTTTTTTTTTTTTTTTTCATTTGAGCATGTGTAGATTTGTTTATTTTTTCACTCTGATTGTGTATGTTCAAAGAGCTTTTAAATCACAAACAATTTGAAAATTTTGAACCAAAAGCACAAGATCCATGCTCAAACAAAGCATATAAAAGGAATGAATAACAACAAATATGGGCTAGGCTTTCCACACGTGTAAGTTTAATTTTTTATTTTTAAGAATAAGCCTAGATGGTCACAACAATTTTTTTTTTAATTTTTTAATTTTTTTTTGAGAAGATGGTCACAACCTAATTGATAACAAATATTACAACAGTAAATAATTGAAATTATCAGTACTATATATAAAAATGGAAGTATCTACAATTAATCCACCCAGTCTCCTATGATGCCATATGTTGGATCTTTTTTTTTTTTTTTTCTTCTTCTTCTCTCTCTCTCTTCCTTTTGCAATTAACATTTTTTCAACTTTTACTCCATCAAACCTAGGCTATAAACAAGCCAAGTCAAGTATTAAAATTTCAAATTTATTTATTTAGTTTTATTTTGAACATGAGCCAAGTATTAAAAGTAGCACGTAGTTCTTTGTCCCAACCTAGATTCTTTAGAGAGAGTAGTATTAGTTGAGAATTCACACTGTTGGTCACATGTAATTCATCACCTAACCTCATGCACTAATTGGCTGCTATAACATCATTAAAAACGGGTTGAGATAAAAAATTCCTTTTAAATGGCTGTGACAAAAATTAGGAATATTACTTTTAATATCAGCCATTGAATCAAAGAAAGTTTAAAAAGTAAAAAAATAGTTAAAAATTAGAAGAGGAAAAAGATGAAATTTTTTGTAAAGGATTCAGGGGTACTGCGTTGCACCAGATCCAAATCCATTAATAACACCACCTATATGTTTAATGCGACAAGGTATCACTTTATATCACATATATAACCTAATCCTAGTACTATTGTACGTACTACGTAGTTCCTTCTTAGAGAACTTGTTGCTGCATTATCCTCTTTTTCATCACACGCTATTCCATTCGTCACTACTCAAAAACCATTCTAGTAAACTCCACTTCTAGGGACAATGCCTCATATGCTAGCCCTTACTAAAATGGCAAAGCAATATGGACCTGTCATGTACCTATATAAATTTAAAAATGGGCACTTGTGACATGCCCGTACGTGGCATCTACACCAGATGCAGCTAGCATGAGCATTTCTCAAGCCCTACACATGAATTTCTCTAACAGGCCCCCAAATGCTGGTGCAACCCATTTAGCCTATGTTGCCCAAGACATGGTTTTTGCACATTATGGACCAAGGTGGAAGTTGCTTAGAAAATTAAGCAACTTACACATGCTTATAAGCAGTGAGGTGAAGGATAGCACGAGGTTTGCTATGTCAGAAGTGAGGTGCAGAGTAGCAATAGAGTCTGGATACCAATTTATATATGAGGGAGCATATTCTCTTTGATAGGAATTATAAAAAAGGTGGTAGCCATTTTTTAAGTCTTCAAATGAGAGATGATCCACCTGTACGTGTTGTAATAGAAGTGACGAAGGAGTCATATTTTGTACCAAGGCCAGCCAATAGGAAGGAATGCTTATGATGCTCTTCATTAAATAAGGTTTTCCAAGTCTAGAATTGGAAAACCTTATCTTTAATTGTCGCTATTTAGGTTAGTTTTATTGTTATCATTGTTTTTTTTTTATTAAAAAGATCATTTGATATATTGAAAACATTAAAATTTTGGATTAATAAAAAAATTCTATGTTTTTATAGAGACAGATCCAATATGGAGAAGAAGATAAAAGTACTATAGCTCCACTATTAGAATTAAAAGCATGATTAAAAAACGGAAAAGAGTAGTGAATCTAGTGATAGCCCTAGACTCTATGCTCATCTCTTTATAACTTTTATACTAAGAGTCATTGCCCCAAAACACAAAACCTCATGAAACTACTTCTTTCCCATATGATATTACTTGCCTGGTTATGCCTAGCCACTGCCGCAATAGAGGTGGCAATTCCACCAAGAGTAGTGCTCATTTCAAGCTTCTTTCTTATTTTTGCACCAATTAATCACCCTTTCAGCATCTTCTCATCACTGCTTTATCAACTAGCAGCCTTGCAGTGACATCCTGCTCAAACAATATTTTTTTGAGTTACAATTTTCCAATCACACTGTAAACTTTAAGATAAAACGTTGGAATGTAATTAACTTGAATGTGGATTTTCTAACCTTTTAATATGAAATGAGAGATAAAAAGAATATAGGGCTTGAAATAGTAACTAAGAATTTAATAATTTCATATATATATATATATATATATATATGAAGAATATAAAATCTACTACCAATTTTAATTAAAAAGACACATACAAAGAAAGTATGTATAATTATGATTATAATACTTTAATAAAATCATAAATAAATATCCTAATTAATTTTTTTATTAATTACATATATTTATAAAATTTGTAATATTCATCATACCATTTTAAAATTTAGTAAAGTATATTTACTACAGATTTACTATAGTAATAGAGTCTATTTTTGAAAAATATAAAAAATTTAATTATTATATTATTGAAGTAATACCAATTATTACCATGTGATTTTGTACAAAATAATGATATTAACATACTATAAATTATATATTATTGTATGGGGCAAAAATTCAAGGCCCAAAAAGGTGATTGGGCTTGGGTCAAGGCCCACTACAACTAATTTATAGAGATGGGTCTTCGGACCAACATGATGACTCTTAAATGACAGATCTTGAACAAAGAAAAAAGAAAAAAAAAAAAGAAGAAACAAAGATAATGGGATAAAAAATAAGGTTTGAATAAAATATGTATTTGATTTATCTTCCTTGAAATGGCCGATGAACCTTTTACACTAGGTAGGATGTAGGGATAAGTATTCTCTCTGATTCTTTCAGGATTTGATCCCTGTTCATAGGAGTTTTCCTCTCTTTTATAGTGCTTCAGATCTAATCCTGTCCCTCCACATGGAGGGCTCTTGATTTTCCTTTAGGATACTTGTCACATCCTTCCTTTTCAGGTCATGCTGATAATGTTACAGGTTGTCTTGGCAATGTGTCATTCAACCATTAATATGGCTAACATGATTGATGTAGTACATTTAATGCGGAAGTAATTGATACTTTTCTGGAAAGTTTTCCCTTATTTCTGGTTTGGTCTATGTACTGCTACCTTCCTTAGATGATGACCCTCGGCCTCGTAAGAATTTCTTCCTTCCCACGGGTTGTCCTCGTCCGGTCGCCTTCTTTGGACAAAATGACTCTTCGGCCTCTTTCTTCTTTTTGGTAGTTCTAGGGCCCATCTAAAACCTAATGGGTAGGCACGTTGGGCTTTTAGACTCTTCAAATAAGGCCCAGGGGGTCTAATGTCTTGGTCCTCCCACAATTACCTTTAGTTTTAATTTTAAAACAAAGAAAAGAAGAAGTAGTTAAAATTTTATTTATTTGGTTAATGTTGCAGTTGCTCCCATGACAATCCCTAAACATTTTGAAATAAAAATTATTATAGTACTTTTAACATTTTCCTAGTCAAAATACACTTATAACTAGCATCACCTATGTGAGCTGGTCATCATGATGAGACAAATCAATAGTGACCAAAAATTAATTACCGCTAGGATATCACAGAGACTAGTCTTATTCTCATTAGCAGTAGATTGTGCCATGGAAGTCACTCTCGTTAGTCCTAGTGGCTCTCATCTCAGCAGCTTGTATTGCAATAGCGTCACCTTGTTCAATAGGTTTGTCACCGAATGAAAGAGCAGTTGCCTCTAGTGCCTCACCAATTGTTATATGACATCTCTATTAAGAACATTTCCTGCAGACCTAAAAAATACGTACATTCTAGATGTGCACCTTTTTGTTGTACTCTACACACATAAAATAGAAATTTTGAACTGTGTTATGTTGGAAGTTGGAACCCAAAATGAGATGCACAAAAATGACATAATTGTTGGAGTAAGTTTGAAGGTTTAACATGGATGAGGGAGATTTTCGTTGAAAAGGGCAAACAAAAAAAAAAAAAAATCTTGAAATATGATAAAACATGAGATACAAACATGGTCATTTTTTAATGTGGAAACATTTGTTACTTTTATGTTTTAGAATATAACCTAGAAAAAACACATTGAAGGGATCAAGTGAAATTTATTAGAATTATAAGGGCATGATAATCTGGAAAGCCAAATAATCTCTCTTTGTGGACCTAACCGAAGCAAAATAAATTTTAAGGTGAATTGAACTTTTTTTTTTTTTTTGAGAATCAAGGTGAATTGAACTTAATGAATGGTGTTACTTTATTTTGCAAAATAAAATTTTTAAAGTGAGCTACATCTAGCAGCTCCACTCATCTGCGAATGGAAAGATTGAGGTTGGCGAATCAAATACAGTTGATCAATCCCAAACTGCCGTAACACTCTCAATGGAGCCAGGACTTGAAGTTAAGGGGTGGCTTTGTTGTTGGCTATGTGTAGCAGCTCGAACCTCTGCCTCTGCTACTTAGCTGCTTGAGAGATTTTTTTTTTTTGGGTGTGTGTGACTTTGATGCTACTATTGGGTAATGACAAAATAATTTTATTTAAATTTTTTTAAGAGGCCGAGTTGTTTTTCTTTGGATAAAATTGGTTGATTGGGTTTAATTTGTTTTAGATTAATTATTGGTATTTTTTGTTGTTGTGCTAATTTTTTGAGCTTGTATATTTTGTTTTAAATTTTAGAATTATAGATTGTTTTTAATGGTCTTTATAAGGAGGAATTCTAGAGTTACAAACTTTTTTACAAATTGTTGATGCAGTGAGTGGTTATTGGTAAATAAAAAAGTAGTGGGCCAAGTGTAAACCAATATGAATTTGCTACCTCAACAGTTTGTAAAAATGTTTTAAAAAGTTTGTGCCAATAACATTACTTTTAAAAAAATTAACGATATTATTAAAGGGAGCAAGGCAAGGGAGTCAATATCGTACCAGAAGCTATTTCGGTTTGGTCAGGGAAATGAAATATTTCGGTACCGATTGATACCGGTGTACCGTTTCGGGATTATCGCTAATTTGATATATTTATATATAAAAATTAATAAATATAAATATTTATATGTTTAATTGTAAAATAATATATATACTTTCTTAAAAATATTTAAATTTATAAATCTATGTCTTATTTAATATGTTAACCCCTAATTGAAATGTTAGTTAATTAAAATAATATGCAATCTACTTAGATGATGATGATGTAATTCAACAAAAAAAAAAAAAAAAAAGAAAGAAAAAAAGATGATGATGATGTAGATTTGATAGTCACTGGCAGATCACATGTATATAAAAAAATTAATAAATTTCCCACAATATTTTTTTGAAACCCGAGTTCTAAAAGAAAAAAAAAAGTAGCTCTTTGGAAGTGGTAACTTTAAAATGTTAGTACTTAGTTCACATGAGTGGGTGTTAGGGCACACCACCACTCGAAACAAAGGTACTTTGCTTTTTATAAAAGCAAAAAAAAGTCTCAGAATACATTTAAAAGAAGCACAAGAGTCGGAGAGAAGCGCAAGAAGAAGATGAAGAAGAAGAAAAAGAGAAGAAGAAGGGCAGACAAGGACGATGGCGAAATGGGACCAGTGCTAGAAAATCAGTGGCGACCACGATGTGTGGGTTATTTTTATTTTCTTTTCTGTTTATATATTTTTTTATTTGTTTAAATTTTAGTTATTGGCCGATTTTCGTTTTCCGGCCGAAATCTGGTATATAACTTGGTATGGCCGAAACGAGTCCGGTACAACCAGTATTTGAATCAGCATGAAATACCAGTGTGCCTGTACCGGTGTTCGTGCCGGAATGGTAAATATCGGCCATTCCGGCCGGTATGGTACAAAATTGACTTTTTTGGATCAAAGTGTAACTTTATAGAACAAAATTACTAAAAGCCTCCGAATCGTGGTTCCACTTGACTTGTATCAATTCCAAGTTTTTATTTGATTCCACTTATATTCACATGCTTGGAGTTATTTACTACCGTCGCTGGCCATTGAAAACAATATCATTTGGTGTCTAGGTATTTTGACAAATAATTTTTAAGACTATTGCATAAAGTTTAAACTAAAATAATGTATTTATTAGTTTAATTTAGTATGTAATTGGATTTTAACTCATGAATCGTGATTGTTATTTCTAATATAATACACCAAATTTAGCTCAATTTCAAAAAAATTCCTAATAGCAATTTCTCCTATTGGTTTCTAGCTTTTTGAGTGTATAGCACCTTGAATGACATGTTCATGAGTTAGAATTTTTACTAAACCAGACTTTTTTTTTTTTGGGGGGGGGGGGGGGAAGAGGGGAGAAGCAAACCAAAGTTAAATAAGATTGATAAATATTAATAAATTCTCTTTCGGTGGGTAAGGCATCAATTTGGATTTCTCGGTGAAGATAAACCATTGCTGGGAGGCCAATAAATATGCTGATGCCTTAGCACTGGGAACTTGGAGACAAACCAAGATTTTGCTTTTGATAATCCTTAAATGGACATTACTATGTTGTTGTATTATGATGCGGTGGACATGTATTGGAGCATCTAGAGTGGTGGAGCCATAATTTGCAACTATTGGCCTCCTTTGAAAGGCTATTTTATCCCCATTTTATCTTCCCACTTTATAAATACCCAACATCATTTAGTTTATTTTAGCTTTTAACATAATAAAATAATATAAGCAACCTTGATAAAATAATATATCATGCAATAAACAACAAGCTACCTGATAAGCAAACTACCAACAACCACTTTTAAAGCAATCACCCAACAACCACTTAGGTGCCATGGAAAACCCACGCAAAACACCACACAAGGCGATCAATGACCTGAAAGCCACAACCAACGCCAACTAGAACAGCCACCCTCGGCCACCCAACAACAACTAGAAAGCCAGAACAACCACCCCGGAACCCCAGACCACAAAGTGTAAATAATGTAATCAGAAACATTAATTTAGTCTTTCTTTTAAGGTCGAAAGGAAGAAAATAAAAATAGTTGAAAAATTTTTGATGATTTAAAAAGAAAAGGAAAAACACACAACGAGTGTTTGCGATCTGCTTATTTCTTTGAAACTGAAATTTTTGTTGAAAAAATCTCTTGTAGATAAAAGTAAAAGATGGCTGAAATATCTGTTGGGGACTCATAAATGGTACCAAAAGTACGGTAGAGCTCATGAATAGTAGCAAAAATAAAGTTGAATAGTAAAATAAGTTAGCCGAAAAATAAAGGCATCCAAATACAGCACGATGAAAAAGATCAACATGGGTGGAAAAGGCGTAAACCTTTTCTTCTTTGAATTCTTTGTGTTAGTGGTGGCTGTTGTCTTTCTCTGCCTACAAGTTAAAACTATGGCCATCCTTATAGCATCCTTGAGTAGATGGTCATCCGTAGTATGGCGTGGGGGTGTGGGAAGCAAAGGCCGAGGGTTCGAGTCTCAGGATGAAATTTCGCTGCATGCTCTGGCAGATTGAGGCCCAGAGTAGAATTTTATATTTGTATTAAATAAACTATGGCCATGAACACCAACTGACTTCTTTTTTCTATCTCATTTTGGACCATTCATCTCTTGTGCGTTTTGGGCAAGATGGCGTAGGAGGAGAGAGATGGGTCGGCCCGATGGGACTGGGGTGGCATTGGGGCTTGGGTTTTGATGTGATGGGGCTTGGGTCGGCGAGAAGGAATGAGATGGCCCGATTGAAGAAGAGCTTAGGTGAGCTTGGGTAGGAAGGAGGAATAGGAGCTAGGCTTGTAGTCGGTGAGAGTGGAGAAAGAGGTGAGATTGTGAAGAGAGAATGAAAGAGCAGGCAAAAAAAGAAATAAATATTATTTTAATGGGAAGGGAGAATAAAAAAATAATATTTGCGTTTTTACCCCTTTGAACTATAGTGCACAGCCATTTTTGGATGCTCTATAATTGAAGCCAAAAATTTTGGTTAATCGTAAATAATTAATTTTAAGCGTTAAATACTATTTTGATCCTAAATTTTACAAAAGTTTATTTTATTTCTAAACCCTAAAATCATTTTTCTTCCCTAAACTATTGAAAAGTTAAACTGTAAAAACTCTTTACAATATTTAAGGATAAAAAGTGAATTTTTTAAAATTAAGAACAAAAAAACAAATTCTTAGTAAAAGTTTAGAAACTAAAATAGTATTTTTAGATTATTTTATGTCAACTTAACATAAACATGAGGATGCGATTATAAACATAAACTTGCTTGTATTTTGAAATAAATTGAATAATTTTTGTTCATTCCATATTGTGCACATTTTTGTTTTAATATATATATATAACTAATAGAGAAAGAATTGATAAGTTTATGCTAGAACCAAAATTTGAGTAAAACAAAATATTTTTGATATCTAATATGTAAAGAAAAAAATTCTAAGATGAAAAATAAAATAAAGATGATAATATCATAAATATTTTCTAAATCCATGCAAACGGAAAAAAAAAATTGAAGATTTGACAATCATCACCATCAAGTTGAATTGAAGAATCTTTAGGAATCCATCTTATAGCAATCGATTCTCAAAGACTAGGAACCTGGAAAAAATTGAAAAAAATAAAATAATGAGAAAGAATTACAATATGAGAGAGAGAGAAGAGAGAGAGAAAAGAGGAGAGAGAGATTGCTAGGGAAATAAGTACATTGCAATAGTTCCACTAGTTATAGTAGAACTAGTCTATAGCAATTGATCTTTGTTTTAATAATATCAAAGTCACCGTTTTGGTTATCTAATCAAGAAATTACCCAATATAATCATATATTCATATCTATATTTTGTTAATACATCCATAATTCTAAAACCATAAAATTATATATATATATATATATATATATATATTCATATACTAGTTTCCCATAAAATATATATCAAAATAATCTTATACACTCTAAGAAAGTACATTAAAGAAAAGACATTTTGTCAAAGAGTTAAAGTCTAGCTTGAAAATAAGATTATAGTAGGAATCTACAAGAAAATATATAGAAATAAAAAGTAAGACTAACTCAAGAATCTGTCATTTGACATTTTGGGATTTTAGTGCTTGCCATGAGAGCAAGTTTGTCAAATTGCTCTACTTGTGTGAATTTATAATTTCACATGGCAAGTCATATTTTGTACACCTTATATGGTTTGTTTATATTCATCTCTTCTCTCTCATTTTGGGCTTTTTTTTTTGTTTAATTTAAACACTTTTTTTAGTAACATCAGACTAATAAAGCATCAACTTGCAAGTTATTTTTACTCTTTAAATATAATTATTTTAAAAAAGAAACAGAAACATGTATTTTAAACTTAATTCTAACAGAAACATAAATATGTATTTTACCCATAAGAAATAAATTAAATATTATTTTATGTGCATTCTTCGGCCTATTCCTTTTAGATTACTTTACATACATAAAGTAGAAAATATAGAACATTGTTATGTTGGAACCCAAATGAGATACCATAGGCTGTTACAAAAAATGGAGAGAATTGTTGGAGTAAGTTTGAAGGTGTGATATGGATGACGGAGATTTTTCGTTAGAAAAGGGTAAAAAATCTTGAAATAGGACAACACATGAGATAAATGGTCATTTTTAATGTGGAAACATTTATTAATTACTTTATATTTTAGAGGCTATAACCAAGAAAAACACATTGAAAACTCACAAAAGTTGGACGAAAAACAAGCATAACTGAAAACTCACAAAAATGAATAATTAGGAAAAGTGTGAAAGATGAATTCAAAGAATATGTATTTTGAAGTGTGGGAATGAGAATGAAATTTATTAAATAACAAGCAATTTTGAAAGCATCATTCCAAAAATAAAGAGGAATATTAGCGTGGAGTAAGTAAAGCAAAACTTGTTTATACTGAATGGTGATATTTATGCTAAATAACACCATTTTGTTGAGTAATGTGAACATGAAGAGATATGATTAGAAACACCACTTTATGTTTAAATTGAATTAATGCTCAACATATTTTTGAAATTGAATAAAAATGGAAAGAACATCATTTTGCAAGTCATGTATGAAAGACTCAAGTTTACATCTATTGTAAGCATCCAAAAAATGAAATGATAATATTTATAAAAATTTTGAGGAACAAAATAGGAAATGGTCCCTATACATATGTGTAAATCAACTTTATAGAAATATTATTTAGTAGATGACAAAGGAAAAGAAAATTTATTTATTATAGAACATGACAGGAATTTTGAAACCACTTGAGAAGTAATTCTAAAAACTGGATGACACCAGTTGAGGTGTGATAGAGTGATAGTGGTGTGTTCATAAAGTGCGACAAGGAGGATGATGATGGTTCAAAGTAAGAGGGAAGATGTACAGTCCATATGTTTCATAGATATATTAGTATCCTTGTGTAATTATGTATATGTGAACTAAAATTAAATTATTGATAATGCGAAAAACATTTAAACATTGTGTAAAGAAAAGGAAGATGTAAAGGTAAAGAGATGGGTTGACCCAATATGTTTCACAGATAAACCAAAACTGTTACCAATTTGGATTTGATATAAGACCGGATGTTCTTTTACTTGTGTGTTTTTAAAATTTGCTATATTAAGTGGTGAGTAGTGCTACAGTTGGTGAGAGATGTGTTTGGGAAGATGAATTGGTGGTGGTGGTGGTAAATAAAATAACATATTGTAAAAAAAAAAAAAAAGAGCGAATTATTAAGATATGATACCATGAGCGGAACAAAAATATTGAAAAAAAAATATTTGAGATATTGTTATACCTTGCCAGAATCAAGGTCAAGCCGTCAAGGCTTCTGAATTTATATTCATAATAGTTTTGACATAAAATAACAAATATATAAACACGATACGATCAACTAGATAAATGAAAGTGATTTCTCTCTCCTGAAAATTTTATTGAGCAAGATAGATATACTATAGCTTCCACTAGTATATTGGAGATTTAAAGCATACTTTCAACAAGCAATGGTAGTAATAGCCCAAGACTCTAGGCTAATCACTTTATAACTTAGATACTGAAAGAGTCCTTGCTAAAATAGAAAAATACAAAATCTCATATAACTTCATCTTTCCCATTTGATAATTACCTACTTTGTGGTTTATCCACTGGTAACCTTGCTGGCATCATAGATTTTACCTTTTTAAAGGTACAATTTTCCAGTCATACTACAAACTCTATGATAAAATGTTGGAATTTTATTTGAGAAGCGATAGGCTCAGAAATTTTTTTAGGGAGGTCAGCCAATGGCGGATTAGGAATTTGTCATTTTTGTCATGAGAGTGATAAAATTAAATGATTAATCTTTCTTTTCTATAGATACAACTTCCATATTATATACAATACAACTATATTTAATAGTCTAAAACCGTTATAAAATAGGTAAGACAACAACTATTGAATACATAAACTAATATAATTAAAATTACTAATCATACGTTTTATCAAATTAATAATAACATTATATTTATACGTAATATCAATTATATTAAAATATATGATAAATAAGAAAGACTATTAACACACTTAGGAGGGTAGGACCCAGAATTGTGTGAAACTAAGAAAAAATAGTAAATATAAGTTTTGCTTTTTGAAGTGGATGACTTCTTAACCGTACACATAGACATAGTCACTCTCTTGGAATTAAGAGATAATTGGAGATAGAAATAAAAACTTAGAAAAAAGTGGCGGGGTGGAGGTGGGAAAACAGCTAATTTTAGTTGTCCAGCTGTAAAAATGGCTGAGATCTTGGAGTAATATTCATATATTTTTTTTTAATGAACAGACAAAATTTTAGGTGACACAATACTTTCAAAAAATTCCACAACAAAATCCTAGGTAACCAATTGTTAAAAGTAGAAAAAAAATATTGTTGGTTGTGGATCTGATAAAAGCCCGATTACAACTTGCCTCATATTATTGTAAAAATATTGTGAAATTAAAATTAGGTGATCATATTTAAGTTTCAAGCTTATTTCAATTGGGTTCAAACAAAATTTAGGATTGGGGGTATTCAAATTTTTTTATTTTAAGAGGGTCAAAATGAAAAAATTTTAAAAATTTATATATAAAAATTTGTTTGGGCTGAGTTAGGGGTTGATTTGAACCCCTAGCCTTCATGTAACACCGCCCATGTTGAGAGAGAATAAAATGTCGGAGCATAGTCAACCTAAATGTGGATTTACTAACTGCAATTAATATGATTTAAATGAGAGATAAAAATAATATAGGTTTTGAAATAGTATTTGATATACAAAATAATAGTTATGAATTTAACTATCTCATTTTAAATATATGAAAAAATATTAAATCCACTATCAATTTTAATATAAATATAGAAAGAAAGTATTCGACTCTAGTAATTTTTTACAGAAGAATTAATTAAGCTTAAATTAAAACGAAATTAATAAGAAGAAGCTTGAATGTGAGTTATTAGTAAAGCAAATACGCAAAAATTTTGCCTACGAGTGTTCGTATTTAGAGCCGTTACATGATAGTTTATTTTCGGTTGTCATTATCTAATATCGATGGTTGGGGTGTGGTATTTTTATTTTGTTAATTTTTATAGTATTTTTATTTTTATGCAATTTCATTATCTATATGTCATTATTTTAATAATTTTTTTTTAAACAAAATGACAAAATGCAATACTATATTATTTATTAACTCACACAACCACATTCATCCATACATAAATATTACATTAAATTGTCTACTTAATCAATCAAATACTTTAACATCACTAACTTTACTATTTATTTTGAATCACTAACAAAAAACAATATACTAGATGTCTAATTATTGTTTGGTTTGGGCCAGATAGGATCGGGGGTGTGCAAAAATAATTTTAAGGATAAAATAAACTAAGAAAAAAATATTATATATATGTGTATATATATATATATATATATATATATATTTGAATTCAGAGTTCATTTTAACCTAAACAACAAGTGCCACCATCTCCTAGTTACAAAGGAAAGGAAAAGAGAGAAGAAATAAATAAACTAGAGGATCAAGCGTGGCATTACAGGACAGTGGGTGAATTAATTAATTGTAGTTTGCAAATGCTTATATTTTTATATACCGTATAATTAATTCCAATTTATTTATGATTGTAAATTTTTTTATCAATTTTATTTGTGACCCTATAGACTTATTCTTAAAAAAAAAAAAAAAATTGAACTTATATGTGTAGAAGAGCCCAGTTCAAATTTATTATTCATAATTTTTATATGCTTTGTTTGAGCATGAACTTGTGCTGGTTCAAAATTTTCAAATTTTTGTAGTGAAAAGCTCTTTGAATTTAAACAATCAGAGTGAAAATATAATCAAGTCTACATAAGCTCAAACATTAAAAAATAAAAAATAAAATAAAAAATTGCATACACTGTTAACTGCCTACAATTTTTATATAAAATAAAATAAAATAAAAATAATTTAGGTTGAGGCAGATCAAGTTTGGTTATCCATGGGTAAAAACCCAATAGGAATCAAGATGGCATTTATTGGGTTTTGGGTTGGTTATCCACCAGTCTATTAACACCTGAAAATTTATAAATTAAATAAATAAAAAGAAGAAGGCATTACAAGATTAAAGTCAACCTGCCACTGAAGATTCAATCTTAGTCGAGATTTTGCCAGGTAGGCCGATTTTAATTTGTCTTTGGTCGTAACTCTTTTCGAATCTCTTAGTATTTCTGAATCAGCAGGATACTTTTCCCACGTACACTGTTATTAGGGTAAGTTTGGTTTTAAAAGCGTGTGGTATCTTTCTAAACCTTTAGAATACAATCCTCTCAGACTTGACTCTCTACAAACCTGAACCTCCTGGAGTCTCACAGAAATTTTTTTCCAAGGAATGGATTCTAAGAAAAAGTTCACGGTTGATGATGATGATGATGTAGTAGTTGATCGTATATCTGAGTTGCCAGAAGATGTTTTGCAACACATTCTGTCCTTCCTTCCTACCATACAAGTATTTCAATCTACTCTTTGTCTACGATGGAAACATGTGTGGACTACATTCCCCATTCTAAAATTCCGATAAAACCTCCGTGTTGTGGAGTTCAGAAAAGAAGAATGATCGGAAGTCAAGATAAAGAGACGTAACTTTTACAAGTTCTTGAATAAATGTTTACGATTACGAAGCCGCCAAAGTCAGAGACCACATATAAAGAATTTTACGTTAAAGGTTTGCTTGCAGATCACACAAATCCAAGTCTCGTGTTGACCATGGATAAGGTTTGTGGTTGAGAGTAATATTGAAGAGCTGATCCTTTTCTTTGGGGTCTAGTATACGTTATCCCTTGCCTCATAGTGTTTTGGTTTGCAAATTCTGCTGTGTTGACACTACATTCATGTAAGTTGGATTCAATTCGTAGTGATATAAACTTACCATCTTTGAAAAGATTAATGTCTTTATTAGGCGTTTATGCAGATAATCAAATTATTCAGAATCTGATTTTGGGTGTCCTATGATAGAACATGGGAATTTCGTGTTGTCGTGGAATTAAGTGTTTAAAGATTTTTGGTCTCCTAAAGTCATGAAAATTCTGGTACAAAACAATCACCTTGACAGGCTTGAATTGGAAGCATCAAATCTTCGTGATCTATGTATAATCGAGGTCGGCTATCTGAGCTCAACTTGCTTCCTTTAAAATCTAAAAATGTTATTTCTAAATACACCAAATGCAACGGAAAAGTGGTTTGATGATAATCTTTCTGGATTTCCACTCCTTGAGAACTTAGAGCTAGCAATTTGATATAAGCTGGAAAGAATAAAGCTTTCAGTCATCATCCATCTTAAATGAGTAGGTATTGATGAATTGCCAAAATCTGGTTAGTAATGATTAGTTCTTCTAAATTGTAGACTCTCATACTCTGGTAATACTGCAATATCTTTTTCATTGAATGCTTCGGGTCCGTTAGATGCTGAGTACACAATGTGGACTTCCTGCAGTCCTTGGGATGCTGAAAGATTGAATTCCTCTCAAAGATAGAGAGGGTAAAGTATTCAAATTGAGTATTATTGCAATTCAGGTACTTCTGGTTTTATCTTTATTTCTTTCTTTGATTATCTTGTTCATTAATTTATTTCATTTCACTTTTATCTTGGTTGCATTTTCGTATACAACATCTAATCAGATTTTTGTTTAATTTCTTTGTAAAGAGAATGTGATTATACCAAAAGGATTGAGAGAAACCTTACCATCATCATTATGTAATGTCAAACATTTAAAGCTATCAATACCTCTGCCATTTACAAGATACAAAGTCAAGGAACTACTAGATGGCTTGCTTTGGATTTCTCCTCTTCCAGACATGTTAGTAATGGAATTATACGAACAGTCAGATCCTGGTTTTTGATAAAATAGCCTTTGACTAATACACTTATCTATTCTTAGAATCCTCAAACTTGCTCATTATCTTTTCATTAGTGGCTAATGAGTGTGCTAAATAGTGCTTTTGTTTTTCAAACAAACTTATTATCTTAGAAATTATTGTTGTTACATTTTATTTTCGTGTGGTGCTACTTGAGGTTGCTTTTAATGTGGTTGATATTTTATTTGTGCTTGTTGGTAATTTAGTAATAAGATTGAAATTCCTTATCTTTTTACTTTTAGTATCTGGTGCCATTGTGTTTTACTACGTGCCCTCTTTATTTATTTTTTAAAGAAGCATCAATTACTTGAACATTTTGGTTTTTATTGGCTTTCCAATCTATTGTGTAAATCGAAATTATGCAACTATGTACTATGATCGGAGTAATAAATAACTATGTTAATAGTATTACATAAGAAGTTGATAAATTTGAATTATGTTTAGCTGGACAAACAAATGACATTGGTAAGTATAATCTTTTAAACTATCTTCTTTTAATTTTAGATATATACATTATTAGATATATATTTGAGTTTTTATAATTTATTTATATTGGACTTCTCATATTTTTGCCTTATCTTTGGCTATCTATCTATTTATATAGATAAATGATTGCTGATGAATTTTCTTGCTCTTTCTTTATTTACCTTTCAAGAATGAAGAAAGGAGTCTTATATAGATCATAAATTCCTATAGCAATCCATGTTTTAGTGATCTGCTTTCTGGGTAGCATGAATCAGATGCTATTGCTGTACCATGTCTTGGACAATTGCAATAAGGAAAAGGTTTCTGTGCTGAATTTTCCATGATCTAAAGCCAATCAAGAAAGCTTGTTTTTATCACCACCTATGCTGGTGAAAACTGGAAGGGACTAACCATTGGACTCTAATATTTTAAATGTTTTGGAGTCCACTAGATTAAATGAGATCTAATAGATTGATGAGATCCTCAGCTGAATTTTCACATAGTTATAGGTTTATGTAGAAGGAAAGAATTGCTTAATCTAATAGAAATTTAATTTACAAAAACTTTGGTGCTAGGATACTTGTCCATCTCAATTCTTAAAGGGAGAGGACTTACCAATGGAGTCGTCATAATCTTCTTCTTGTTCCATAGGAGTAAATCCCTCTCTTAAGCAGCTTGGGATGTCCTTAAGAGATTTTCCCTTGAAAAATCTCACATTGGAGGATTGTTCAGAAAGCAAGAAAAGATGGATCTTGATAGCAAATACTAGAAATCTAAGTGCAAATAGATGAAAGTAATAATAGTTTTATGTTTCATATTGTAGAAAGTACAAGTTCTTGGTGTTTTTTGGTCCTGTTGTCATCTTCAGTGGAGAAAACACGTTAAAATGAGTTATTTATAAACTTTATGCGTCTGGTTCTTTGTTTAGTCAAAGGATCGACTATATCAATAGGATTTCTGCATTTATAATTGCAAAGAAAAAAATATAATAATTTAGTTTACAAACTTTATGCTCGTTTATATCTGAAGCAAAATATATGATTATAGGAATGGAAGATTTCTTTTACTTTCTTTGGTCTTTGTTGAAAATTCTTACATTTTAATAATTACTAATTTATAGTTATTGTTTGATCATTGGTGATTTCCTTGTCAAGTATGTACAAGTAATGGCCCGCATTAAGGTGTGTTCAACAATATTTATCCTGTTATAATATTAGTACATTAATTAATGAAAATAATCACATTTGATTTTGATTAGACACCTTTCTCTTTTGGATTTCAAGTAATAGCTTAGGGGTAGTGGCATCTTTTGTGGTGTATGATGTAGTTTGAACTCTACCACCCTCCCTGGTATCTCTATTGACTAAAACACTCTTGTTTTGGGTCTATATTAGACTCATTCAAGCCATTGAAACCTTTATGGTGCATTTGGATGATATGATTTGAGTTATTAAAATCAAAATATCTCATTTGGACAATCACAAAAAGGTCAAGGATTTAGATTTGACAAATCCACCAAAACTTTAAAGTTGTAAAATTTTTGGATTTGAAATAACACCTAAGATCAATAGATTTGAAATCAAGGTATTTGAAATCTATTCATTTAAAATCCATATCAAATTAAAATTCAAGTTTCCAAATGCAATCTTAAGTTTGAGTCCTATTTTTAGTTGGATGATAGGAACTAGAGGCTAAGTTGCATGCATACTGGAGATTTTATATTCATCTCATCAAAAAACAAAATATTCTATGTAGCTAACTTGGGTTGCTTGTATTTTCAGTTCTCATATCGAAAACCTATTTATAAAGAGGAGAATCTAGTTATTTGCAAGTTCCTACTTTTCCATGTTGGCATTGTGCTTGAAGACTATCAAGATTGAAAGCCTTAATGGACATGCAGATGGAGAGAGATTTTTGTACAAGTATTTTTCTAGATAATACCCAAAAACTTTGGAGAACTTCAATTTCATGTTGTAGGTAGCATTGTGAAGAAGTTTCCAAATTGTGACCTTGAGGAGGATATGCATGAATATACAATGATCTCTCTTAACTACATTTTAAGAAGTAGAACTCTTGGAAATAGCCTCTTAGATGAATTTTGTAAAACTGAATGATTTATAAGGTGCTAGACATCTTAAATTATTTTAAGGAACGTTGGCTCGTGTTTGGCACTAAAAAGCTATTATGATAGAGTTAAATTATTTGACATTCTTAATGTAACGAGTACTGCTTGCATGTGAGAATGAAGTATGCCTTCTACCAAACAAGCATGAAAGAAAAAAAAAAAAAAATTCTTTACTTATACTTTTATCCATACGTTTCTCATTCTCATTTTTCCTTCAGTGAAAGAGCACTCAAGAATCTCAAAATACAAGTGTACTCCACATTCAGAGACTTTTTCTGTAGAATACCACAATTTGAAAGATAGACTGTATGACAATGCAACATTCTTTCTAATTTGTTCCTCGATGATACTAATAGCCAACAAAAGAATGAATTTCTTGAGATAGTTTGAAAACTAAATGATTTCCACCATCCTACTGTTGGGAGCCTAGCTTTGATGTACTCCATGTTTCTGCACTTGAATAGGTACCAGCCTTGTAAGGAATCCATTATGCTCTATTCGTTATGGAATTTTCGAAATAAGGATCTTAGATCAAGAGTATTGCTTGATCAATTTTGATAAATAGCTGGTCATTTTAGATGCCGACTCCTGTAACAAGCTCTTTAAATCTACTGCTTTTCTTTCATTCTTTATTTTATTTATTTTCATCATACATGTTAGGTCATATTTTCTATGTAATTGAATTGTCTTTTTAATGAAAGCGTATTTTACTTTAAATGGGTAGATATAAGTTGGATTTAATATATCAAGAAATATGTTGTTCAAGCATATCAAATGGTATCTTTGAAGACATGAAGAGATTGATTCAAGAAACAAGTGAAGAAAAACTGATTCATTAAGTCTCGTAGAAGCTCAACCAGATATTGCTATCAATGATAAATGAAAAGCTCAACACAAGCTCGATCTATAAAGGATCACGATTTTAATTTCTAGATTTGAAATTGTTGGGGCATATTTATATAATTAGCTAATCACTGACAAAGCAGCATTTGTAATTGGGTAGATAGGATGTGTTTGTTACTTGAGAAACAAGTGTTCAAGTTTAATGTGAAGCCATGCAAATCGACCAGAAATAAGTGAAGAATGTATTTGCTTATTAAATCTCGACAGTCTCGACAAAATCCTTTCTATTAAAATTCTTCTGCTTGAAGCAGACTCAACATAAAGTTGTATGCATTGAGAGTACGGGTTTTCAGTCGATTACATGCATATCCTTGAGTATTTGTGTAGGGTTCTTTTCTCACAACCCTAGACATATATAATAGTATTTTAAGAAATGTCACAGGTGATGCAAGGTGATTATACACGCATATTGTGATCGGAGACAAAAATTGCTCTAGTTTATCATATTCTACGTAAGAAATCTTTTGGGATGTCCAGTAATTTAACATGGTATCGGTAGGAGATCACGAGTTCGATCCACACGGTTTCACTTTTACCTCCCATTTAAAATGTTAAATTCCCACTTGTTGGGCCCAGCAGTAAGGGAAGTTTAGGCCCACAAGTGAGGAGAGAATGTTAGATTTATGGTTAAGTGATTAAATTCACCATTTCCCTAACGACTTAGCTTTTAGGACAATCCCGGTAATTTAACGACTCACTGGCGATCTTTACGCTAAGGGTTTTGTGACAAGGAGCTTTGATCTTCATTGTGGATGAATTGAAGAACTTTGCCGACCAACAATCTTCCTCAGTTGGTGTGTTAGTCAACGTCTTTGGGATACGTGTATCATTGGTTAGTCACGTACTAGGATTTCGTGCATTAAGCGGAGAGATTACCGTTACAATACAAGTCAATTGGATATTAGGGTGAGGGTTCAACTATAAGTTGGTATTGGGTATTGGGATTCCTTTACTTGTAACCATGATTGATAAATACTAACACTTGATATGTATGAACAACATATTTCTTGGTACATTAAACCCAGCAATATACCGATTACAAGTAAAGTGCGTTTTATCAAAGAATTAGCCAATTACATATAAAATATGACCCTAACACTAAAATTTTTGTTTCCATAGATATTGCTATTTGGCAGCGATTATTTATTTTAATTCTGTAGACTACGGGGAGTTTCGTTTTTCCCATTAGAGCATTCCCATTGGGACTACCAAATGGAAAATGTTGGGATGATTTAGCATTAAAGCCCAAAATCACCAACATCGATCTTGCAAATCTTGAAGTTTTGCCAAAATTTGCAATTATGCTATAGTGCGATTTTAAATGTAGAATCGCCTTTGTAATAATGAGTAAAACAAAATACTAATATTTTATTCATTTCCTTGTTACTTTGTCAACTCCTCTCTCTCCTTCACGGTCACTCTCCTTCCCTCCATTTTTTTCTTCTATTTTCCCTTGAATCAAGGGTTTGATGTGGTGGCGAGATGTGGCGAGATCGGGCGGTGCCGAGGTGGCGGAAGGGGTTTGGCGAAACTCTTTCTTCTCTCTCTTGTTCTATGGGATTTTTAATGGGGTTTTGGGGTTTTGTTATGTTTGTGTGGGTGGGTGTATTGGAGTCGGATGGTGGGTTTGGATGCCGTGGGTCATGGTGGGTTTGGAGCGTGAAGCGGTGGTAGGTTTTTGGATGCGTGGAGTCGGAGTGGTGGCTATGTGGGTCAAGTGGTGATGGATTTGGTTGTGGGTTTCTCTATATTCTTAGAGTGGTGGTAGAGGATTTAAGGTAGTGGTGGTGGGTAGAGGCGAGTGGGCATGGTGGTGGCTAATGTGGGTTTGTTTGATTATTTTTAATGGGTTTATAGTGGGTTTGTGGGTGTTATTTGGTTGGTTTGTGCCGGATATTTGGTGTGTTTTGGTCATGGTGGTTCTTTGTGAGGTGTGGGTTTGGTGTCATGGTAGTTTGTTGTGTAGTGGTGACTAGGTTTTGATAATCTTTTTAATGGGTTGTGGCTAGGTTTGCATGGTTGGTTTTAGTTGGTTTAACGGATTGGTATTTGCTGGGATTGTGGTGGAGTTTGGGTCACGGTGGTTGGTGTGTGGGGTGGTGTGGATGAAGGGATGGATTGATCGTGTGGAGGTGTGGTATTAGAGTGATTGAGAGATAGAAATTAGAAATAAATGGTAGATAATTTTATATTATTTTTATTGTATAATTTATATTATTTTTAATGTGTAGTATTATGGAAATAAAAGTTGGGATATTGGGAGTATTGTAAAATTGTATGATATAATTGATAAAATAGATTTTGAGATGGTAAAATAGGATAGGATAGGATTTTGGGATGGGGATGCCCTTAGATGGGTTAGTTGAGATAGGCTATTGAATCATATAAGAGTAATTTGGCTAAATTTTAGTGTGTTAAGTTCGGGTTTGGGTTGTGTTTTTGTGTGCTTTTAGTGAGCTCATGAGTTTTGTTAAAAAAACAAAATCACAATTCAATAGGAGTAGGAGGGCAAAATAATTCATTGGTTAGTTTCTAAGACAAATCAGTCAATCCATTTGCCAGCCTCCAAGTTAACTCAGTCTATAAATTAGCTTAGGCTTTCCCTAAAAAACATCTCTACAAATTAGCTAATTAGCTATCTACTCTACAAATTATTTTTGAAAAATATCTCTCGACCATGTCAACTCCTACTCTCTCAAGGTCGAAGTTGTGCCCAAAGGTTAAACTTGTACAGCCCAAAGGTGGTGTGGAGAGCAGGGGAATTTTCTACAAATTTGGTACATATTTTATTCTTAAATTTTTTTTTTTGAGTTTTGTTTTACAATTTTCTTTATGGTAATACATACATATATATATATATATGTACATGTGACTTCACTTTAATTTGTGTCTCTTTCTCAAAACAAGGTGCAATGTAGCTTTGTAGAAGAAATCAAGTGACTTCTGTTCGGTGGAGAAATGAAAGCTTTAAGAAATTTAAGGTTCAACAAATCATTTTATATATATATATATAAATATTTTAAATGTGCTGCGTATATTTGTTAGTTAAGACTTAAGACTAGTATTCCTGTTCTGTGTCTTTAGTGTGTAGGATCATCACACAAAGTGCAGTGTTGAGCTAATTCGGGGATATGGGCGTGCAATTAGTGGAGTTGAAGGTTGTCGTGGAGCAGCTGGCCGTACCGTTGGTGAATTGCACTCAAGAATTGGTGTAGAGAGTGATCTTTTTACTACAAATTGGAGGTAGATCTTTTATTCATAATTTTTTTTTCTTTTTGGGTTTTATTTTACAATTTTTCTTTGTGACTAATACGTTGAGAGAATTTAAGTTATATTAATCACTTTTATATTTTAATCGTAAATATCTTTGTTATTTAAGACTTAAAATTGTAGAAAGAAATCAAGAGATTTGTGTTTGCTTGGAAGGAGAAATGAAAGGGTTGAGGAAATTTTAAGGTATAACAATCATTTTTATATTTTAATGTGCCAAATATATTTGTTGATTAAAGCTTAAAATTTTAAAATCATAACTACGTTAAATCACTACAATAAAAAATGTTTATTGCAATGAAAAAAATTGTTGTAATAACATTAGAGTTATTGCAGTAATTGATACTGGTGTTGCAATAAAATTTAAGGTAATAGGTTTGTTGAAAAAAAAATTGTTGCAATAAACTCCAAATATTTTAATGACAACTTTGATATATAACAATTTATTGTTTTGAATATCTTGTAAGTATAGGCTATTAATCACTTCGTGAATCTTATTGCAATAGATTGTAAATAATTGGCCAAAATAAGTTGAATTAAATTATTGCAATGATATCTTTATTGTAATAGATAATTATTTTATTTTTTCATTGCGATTATGAAATAATTAATACAGGGTTATTGCAATGATATATTCATTGCAATTTTGTGTTTGCCATTAGAATAGATTGTAAAAGAATTAATATCAAATTATTGCAATGATAACTTCATTGCAATAAGCTATTAGTTTGAAATTTTTGTTGCAATAAATTAAAGAAATAATTTATATCAATTTATTGCAACGATTTCTTCATTTTTAGTAAAATTATCCAAGGGCAAATCCATCACTGTATTTCCTTGGCCTCCAAGTTATCTCACACTATAAATTAACTTCAGTTTTCCCTAAACAAATTCATTCCACTAGCTACTCTACAATTCTGAAACAGCACTCAAGGTGTTGGAATTGTCACAGCCTAAAGGTGGTGTAGAGAGTGATCTTTTTACTACAAATTGGAGGTAGATCTTTTATTCATAATTTTTTCTTTTTGGGTTTTATTTTACAATTTTTCTTTGTGATTAATACATATGTACCTGTGACTCTAATTTGTGTCGCTTTCTTTTTTTCAAATCAAGGTTCAATGTAGTTTTTGTAGAAGAAATCAAGAGATTTGTGTTTGCTTGGAAGGAGAAATGAAAGGGTTGAGAAATTTGATTATATTAATCACTTTATATTTTAATCATGCAAATATCTTTATTTAAGACTTAAAATTGTAGAAGAAATCAAGAATTTGTGTTTGCTTGGAATGAGAAATGAAAAGGGTTGAGGAAATTTAAGGTATAACAATGCTTTTATATTTTAATTGTGCAAATATATTTGTTAGTTAAGACTTAAAATTTTCAAATCCTTAACTACGTTTAGTCACTACAATAAAAATGTTTATTGCAATGAAAAAATTGTTGCAATATATTATAGTTATTACAATAATTGATATTGAGTGCAATAAAATTTAAGGTAATAGGTTTGTGCAACAAAATTTTGTTGCAATAAAACTCAAAATATTTAATGACAACTGATATATGGTATATACACACACACGGTTTTAAAAACTGGCGGTTGGCCGGTTTGGTAGTTCTAGCAAAGAGATTGAAACTTGTCAGTCAGTTTTTATCAATCGAAAATTAGAGAAAAGTAACTTTTAGCTGGAAATCGCCGGTGGTATGAAAACCATGAACCGAGACGGTTAAATTGGTTTTCAACCATTTCAACTTTAACATAGCAGCCTATAAAAGAAACATGAGAAACCAATGTGTTTGGTTCTGACTTTGCTTTTCTCATCTTGTCTTAAAATGAAGGAAGAAATGAGGATCATAAGATATTATTTTGAATGCACTCCTATATTATACTCTGTATCAATAATAACAATAAAACTTGTTTCAAGAAAAATAACAATAAAACATATTAACAATGATTTGAAAACAAAATTGTCATTTAGATATTTTATTTTATGATGCTCTAAAATCTAAACATCTTTACTCAATCATGTACTCCTTTTATCATGTATGTCACGAGTAAAATTTGTATGGGATTTTACATATATATTTAAGAGAAAGAATAAAGTTAGGATCATTGTATGATTTCTAATTTTAATTAAAATGTTGGAGTTTCATTTAAACCAATTATTCAATAAATAATTATAATTTACACAATTTAACTTGTCTCAAAGTTCAAAATAAATCAAACTATCAATTTAAAATTCATACATTTTTAAACTATTAATAGCACAAGTTTGGTTAGGTTAATTGGGTTGAAAATTTTTCCAATACAAACCCAACCTTAAGGTTCTTAAAAACTAAAATTACAACCCAAGCCAAGCCAACCCATTAACCAATTAAAAAACCTTACAACAAAGGAATTGTGTTGAGTTGGGTCGGTTTCATTAGGATCAAAATCGGTCAAAAATCAAGAATCGGAACCAAGCTAGTTCAGCAATTCTTTGCTCGTACCGATTTTAATATATTTTACAACTCATTTGCAAAACTAGGCATGACAAAGTTTTGGACATTTTTCAATTACGATTTTAGTAACATATGCCCTTTAAAGCATATATTAATAAACCATTTAAGAATGTTTTTATAAGTGACTAACTTTTTATTTGACAACTTTTTCAATTTTTTATAAAAATTTCTAAAATGGTTGATACATTAACTGGACATGATACCATATAGTATCTATCTTGAGTGCGATGCATAATATAATTTCTTCAGTGAAAAAGAAAAAAAAGCTCAAATGACTATTTCATAGTACTATATTGCTTGCTGCAACTCCGGTCTCAACTACCACAAGCAAACTAGGGTTGGTCAAGCTCCAAAAGAAAAGTTTCTCTTTAGAACAGTTATATTGAGCTTGATTCATCGTTGGCCTTGTATCTGCCGTAGGCTCTAGCCTAATTCACTTCCTTGAGAGACTAACTGGACTAACTGAACGGTCAATATTTTTAAGACTTAATAAATATGTCAAATTTAATATGAGACAATGTAAACTTAAAAAATCAAGAATGCAAAGGAAAATATTTGAAATTGGTTGATATAATAATAAATGAGTCATATTAATAGGAATCTTTAAGACAACTGTTAATAAACCATAATAGGAAAAATTTGACATTACTTTCATGAAAAATATAAAAAACTGTCAATAAAATTAATTACTTTATTATTTTCTTATAAAATGTTTCTAAAAATATTTCTCAAACTAATGCTTTTAAGACCATTTGATAATATTTTCCATAATAAATTAATGCAGTGCAAGTGTTTGATACGATAGGATGTTACCTTTAAGCTTAAGTACAACATATAATATAGTTCTGATCACTATCACGAAGAGCTATTAATAGTTTAATCACACACCAGCATTTTAAGTCTGAGCTCTGATTTCACCATCCTTGGTGGCTGAAGATTTTGAAGCAGTGCTTGAGCTTTCTAAGACTTTTCTAGACCCTTTGGAAGAGTTTTGTTGTTTGGACACGAGATAAACGAAACCCAATTGCATCTAGGTATAACCACTTCTTCCATTGAAGCCCACAATTAAAGCCTCCATCCATTGAGAAAGTAAATGGGGTTCCTTCTTCGATTCAAATGGCCCAAGGTCCTTTTATTGCTCCTGAATGTGAGTAAAGTCGAATAACTGGGCTGCCACCATGCACTACAGGACAATAGTGGCCACTCACGGTGACTAGGAACTCCTCTGGGTATACAGCAATCTGGAATACATTAAAAAAAAAATATAGTATTGTTTTGAAATAGGAAAATATGGTTCCCTTACTTTCTTTTCTATTTGTTTGGTGGTTGAAGGACAAAATATAAATGGTCGTAGAATCATATATTACAAATGTTGAAAAATATACGTAAGGTTGTAATATTAGAAATTGAAAGTGATTAAAGTCAATTGTTGAAGTGAAATCAAATTTGCATAATTCGTTTGAGCAAGGTCGATTTTTTTCCCAAGCTAAATAATCGTTCAAGCGAAAGAAGTGAGTTAGGCGAAAATCTCAATTTAAAAGAATTTGGACTATTCATTGATAAATAAATATTTTGGAATTTTCCATGTTATTGACATTTAAACAAATTATTGATCATATGACAAAATTTATACCACTCATCTATCAATAAATTATCAAAATTAAAATTAAAAAAATCTATGGAAGAATTACTCAGAAACTTTTTGAAGAATATAATCCATTAGTTGAATACTTGAATCAGGCTCATTTATAGATCAATAGCTAATTTCAGGTAAAAAAAATCCATCATCATGGGATCTAAGAAAAATTTCTAATTTTGGGAAAAAACTAAAATGAGAAATGAATTTAAAAGTACGGAGCAAGAATAGAAAACTAAAAGTGAGCTAGCCTCAGCCGTTCGATTGCCTCAAGACCTCCATGCTTTTCTGCTGGGATTGATTTGCCATTCTTATCATACACTACAAATTGAGTCAATGCAACGGTCATAAACAATTATGATTTCTCTTACCCATGATAGGTCCCATGTGTCAATTGGTCCCACCAATTCCACCACAGTCCCAACAATATTATACTTTCCTTTTTCCATTTGAACAGTCTATCCCACCTTCCTATATTCAAAAACATGAAATTCATATTATACAACATTTGATCACACACGTCCAAATATTTAATGTTTGAAGGATATAAACATAAAGGAAAAATTGGACTAGGATCATGTAGTTTAATTTTAGATATCATATTCATCTATTATGAAACAGATGGAGTAGTATCAAAATTTAAACAAATACTGTTTATTTCAAAATGAAGGGGTAAAATTTTAAATTCCATAATAGAGTAATCCTTAAAATCTATAAGATCTTGTATAGAAAAAATCAATACTTGGCTCATCTTTTATTTGAAATATCTGTATCTTGCATTTCTTTTAGTAGTATGGGAAGTAAACTTATTTAGGTATTTTATTTTGATGGAATTTGACTTTTATTGTAATAAAATATGGGGTTTGAGCAAAATTTAGGATAAAAGAACTAATTTTACATATGACAAGGATATAATTTAGATGGGATTGAAAAAAAGAAAAGAAAAAAGATTGAGGTTATCAATTAAGCATTCTTTTAGAAAAGGGGTTCAAATTCTTGTAAAATAATATTAAAAGAAAAAACAAAGCAATGAGTAAATGGTCGAAAGAAATTATCCTGGCTGCTGCAATAGCTGAAAGGGTCCTGCCAGATAACATTAGGTTCAATCTTACCTTCAAACAACCCATAAATGAGAAAAAAGAAAGGGGAAAAAAATAGAAAGGATTTTTAGTCACTGAAACTTACGTGAGTCAAATTCATTAAAGAAAATATAACAGGAAAAAAAAAAAAAAAAAAAAAAACCGGATGTTAATGAAAGTATCAGTTAAAATCATAGAAAAATGGATTTCTTACCATATAATGTAAGTTGATATGGCTGGAAAGGAGATACTGAGTATAGGGAGTAATAGAAGCATAGTGCTATGAGGAGAATGGTTGTGGTTTGTAGTGGAATGAGATGCTAAATATAGAATAAACTGTACCCTTACACGTATCTGATTCCATTCCAGCACTATCTAAAGACTAACAATTATGCTTTTACCGCAGATAACCATATTGGTTCAACCCAACCAAGTTGACAGGGCCAAAAAATCCATACCTTCTTGAGGATTGAACTTATATAAGGGCAGACAAGCCCCAATTAGATTACTCAAACCATACAATTGGAGCCGTTATAAAGATACTGCCGGTTAGCACACAACTGGCTTAGAGACGGGAAAAGGAAAGGAGATAAAATCCTTAAATCACTTAAAATCATAGAGATATCATTCTTATTCACAGTGAGTAACATTCATTTTATGATAGGAGATAAAATACCCTTCTACTTCAAAGCTGAAATAATAACATTTCATTATGTAATATAGAGATTGTGGGTGTTGTTGCCAGTCATGGATTTCCATATTATTGCAGATAGCAGAAAACTTCATAATGCAATCATGTATGCATATACAATGCATAGCAATTAGATGCCTTATGCTCAAATGCATGTCTTGTGTCAAACAGTTTTGGCAATGGCAAGAACATATTCCTGCTACGAAAACCAATCATAATAAGATTCAAGCATGAATCCATTAACATCTTACTAATGTTTCAAACTATATTTTAACATTTTAGCAAAAAAACAAAAACAAAAACAGAGTCTAAATGTTAAAGTCTGATTTTGGATGATTTTCTCTCTTTTATAGGTAAGAAGACTTGTACCTATATAGGATTGAACCAAATGAAATACCCTCTGTTTCTCAATTACATTGGAAAGAACAGCCACTTGATTAACTATAAAATGGGCTTGGTTTCCTACCACGTTCATCAGATTACCAAGATAACCGATAACTAGTTGTCTGGTATAAGTCGGAGATGAGCTTCAACCAAGCAATCCAGTCAGATGTACTTTTACCATAAGCTGCTTCAAAGTTCTCAATCTTGATGCCCTTCAAAGTGCCGCCAACATTTATTTTGAGTGTTATGGGCAGCAGTTTGGGTTCTCTCCTCTGTGCATCATCTTTTCATATACCAACTATACATCATATAAGAAAAGAAAAAAGATACAGTTACAATACGTCTCAGGAGGCACAAATCTAAGTAAATTCTTCCCTAGTACCTTAAAACTACGAGAAGGTCATAACATGATGTATAGAGGAGAAAAAACACCACACAGACAGCACATGTACACAGCCCAGTACCACACATTTACATACAAAGGGAATCTACACATAAAGCATTTTGGACTTAATATTTGTGAATCCTATCATACCTTGGGAATTCCTGCTGGAGGATGATACTATTGAAGAATCTCTGGTGGCATGTCCTCAACAAATTATCTAATAAATCTTCAAAGCATGTTAATGGTTTGATTATTTCAAACTTGAGATCAGATTGAGGGGAAGTAAGACTTCTTCAATTCTTCATGTATAATGACATTCTAAATCAACACAGCAAGTAGATATATTGTCAGATGTAGAAAGTTGATTAAGGTTCAAAAATTTTCAAGCGAAAGCAATTACCTTTTGGGCGGACAATCAATTTAAGCCACTGGAGTGTTTTAACTTCTCAAAGTTCTCTCAATCCTAAAAAATAGAGAGGATCTGCATCTCAAGGTGGAATTCATGGCTATCTATATGTACTGGTTCAAAAGAAAGATTTGGCGCCTTCAAAGATAAGGATTTGAAATGAGAAAGGCATCTTATCACCTTTATACTCAAATGAAAAAGATTTGGAGCATCTATGTCAGCTTCATTAGATTTTTGCATCCTCTCAAGATAAGTTTTTAGCTGTGTACTTGATCGTTAAATTCTTCAAGTTGTTACATTTGCTTAGGTCCAATATCTCAAGGAGAAATCTAGCAAACTGATCTTCAAACATTTCATCTGTCATTGGCATCCTCCAATGTTAATCTTTTTAAAAATACACAAACAACCAAGTCAATTTTACTGCAGTAAGGATTTCTTTACAATACCAAAATGTTTGAAGATTTGGGGCATTGACTTTGATCTCTTTCGGTCCATGGCAATGGTGTACCTCAACCCTATCAAGTTTGAGAGACCTTGGAAACATACGGATTCTGCAACCCTGTGCAGTGTATGAATCTCAAATCCTCAATTAAAGAGGCAGCTGGAGATCAGATTGTCAACTATCTGTTGATCGACATGGACTTTGTGGAGACACAATTTTTGCAGTTGGAGCTTTATATTGCTGAGAATTTCAACTTACACCCATGTAAAGCAGCAATCCAGTGATTGTATTTGAAGCAAAAAATAGTCTCTGGAGACGGAAATAATATCTACTTTTCTTGACAACAACATGCAGATCTAGCTCTTCATGCTGTTTTCAAGTGCAATATTGATCCAATGGTCCATGTAGAGGGCCCAGTTCTAAATCATGAGGTAATATGTAGCACTAATTTCTGTATGCTTAATTTTGGCAGAGGTGGTTATTCAGAGAGTTGGCAGCAAAGTCTTTAAATGTCTTAGTCTTGTTCCTCATTCCAGACATCCCTCTTGTTCTTGAATCTTTGTTGGTCAAATTTCAAAATGGAGAATGAAGTCCATATCTGCCTCCACTTTCTTGACAAAATACTGGTTCGAGCTGCATCTTTTGTATCTGAAGGAGAGAAAGGATGTGATGGATGATGTGTTCAGGCAATTGGGAGATTATATCCCTGAACTCAACTCTATGGTCAACTCATAAATCTTCTCACTTCTTTCTTTCTTTGCCCAACAGTCCTAAAATCAGCAGTGTTTAAATCTTCTCATAGCTTCTTTCTGTCTATTGAGCAATTTGTTCCTTGAACTTTTGATGGGCCGCCTTTCATCCTACTTTTATCAATTCTAGCTCCTGTTTGCAGTAGTATTATATTACATTAGGCTAAATTTTCCCTTGTGATAATATTATTCATGAAAGAGAGAAAGTATATTACAAAATGGCTGAAATAATCAAATCAAAATCAAACACCCTCAGCAGGCGAGGGGTTGGCAAACAGAAAAACAAAACAGTTAGGAAAGATGTTTGAAATCTGCATAGCGAAGGCATGAAAAGGATTATTCCCATTCAAATAAAGATCTTAGAGCAATTTTCAGCACACAACTTGCCTCATTCGTCTGATGGCAGTTTTAATTGGAATCCAAGATTTCTAGAATAATTTGAATTGGGAATTAGCGTCCTTAGGTTTCTTTGTCCTTTAGATAGTATACTTTACCAAGAGAGTTGTCCAAGAGGGTAGGATTTAATGATTCTCACCAGAAGCCATGGCTTTAAGGTTAAAGGCAGTTATAAAATTAAATTCAGAGGGTGGCAGCTCTTTCCTAGGAAGTTTATGGAAAATTAAACTTCTCAAGAGTGGGGATTTCACTTATTATAACAACATTGGGAAAATTCAAGTATAATAGATAACTGAAAATGCGTCAAACAATCACTGCTGATTGTTTCTATTTGTGTAAATGGGAATTGGGAGAAAGTGGATCATCAATTTCTTCATTTTAAATGCTAGAAAAATGTAATCTGAATTTTCTTGTTGGTCTTAAATGAGTCATATTGCTTTATTGCATTGTTGCAAAGACACTTATCAATTGAAGCATTGTGGTGGTAAAAATTGGAAGGTAAGTTCCTTTCTGTTTTACTGAGTTAAATGGGTCATGACTCATACCAAGGATAGTAATTGATTTATTTCATTCCTAGAAAGGAACATTGGTAGATATTGTAGTGAAATTTGGAAAGGTAGTTTTGTTTTGCTATATGGGTACCTTTGGAGAGAAAGGAATGCAGCATTCTGGTGTAAATCATCAGTAATGAGGCCAAAGTTTTGTTCTTGTGATCTCTTCAATGATTAGATATTAGCTACCATTTTCTTTTCAAATTTGTTGGAGTTATTGATCTATTGAATTTTAGATGCTAGATTTCATATTGGGTGTTTCCCTTGCATACATCTTGGCTGTAGTAGAGTTGTGCCCCTTATTGTGCTTTTTATTAAACTTTGTACCTTTTAAAAAAAAAAATCAAAGCTTTCCATGGCATCTTCAAACAAGTTAAAAGTGAGAAGAATATCCCCACTATGTAGAAATGAAAAGAATACATATAAAATGTTACAACATAACTTTCTAATAGACAAACACAAGTATGGAGGTTTCGCAGATATTAAAAACAAGTAACAATACTTCCATATAGTCAACCTCTAAAGAAAGCGACTAAACTAACATGAGAGGAAAGTCACAATTCAAATATTCAATTTATCACAATCTTCATAATAACTTGGTTGGCCAATTCCACAATTCAAATGCTAATTGGTTTGCACCTTAGGATGTTTATAAGGATGAACACAGAATGCTTATATAATCTACTTCCAATATATCACAAGATAAATAACTGTATAAGCCACTTCCAGGAGAGAAACAAATTTATGTCACTTTGGTTACTAACTGTAATTAATAATAGAATTTCCAAGTTTTGAGAATATGGAATCGCTAAACCAAAGATTTGAAAGCCATATGATGAATTTCAATATATTGATTATATTCTACTTCTAGATGCTTCTTGCCATTATTGCTAGACTAGACATGACCCCGTTCATCAATACTAAATGCACTTGAAAAGATACGCAGCTTGCTCCTATAATCACTATTTTCCATGAAATGTTAAGAATATGCATGGTCCTCAAACCAATGTTTCTGAATAAATATACAATGAAATGAAAAGGAATGAGGGTGAAAGACAGGTAGTGGGACTACTTCTCCCAGAATTATTAAAATCGTGAACTTCATCTGGTATTCTTCAAAAAAAAAGCAAGAATGTTAATGAGAATATCGAAGAAAACTTTGGAATTAATCTCAGAGAGAGCAATGATTGAAATTAGTAATAAAACTATGAGTTCCTTAGGGAGATTTATAATAAAATAAACAATTGTAGATCTCAAATACCACCTTAGATAATAAATCCAATATAGGTTAAAAAACACAATAAACCAGAAATTCCAAAAACAAAAATAAAGATTAATATGATAGAGAGTGTACTTTTCTTGCAATTTCAAAATTTGAATACTAATGCAATTACATTTCCTAGCATCTACTGTTAGCTGCATGATACAGGCTCAGCTATATATATATTGTAGCATGAACTATATATGTGACATGCGCATGTGCATGTGCACGTGCAGCATGTCCATGTGTGTGTGTGTATAGCCTTTTCCTGCAAATGGTAAACCTTAACATTAGGAAGTCCTAATGCAAACTAAAGGCAAGGAAAAAAACTAACGACCTTAGAAATCATCATAAGCTGATATAGAGATCAAATAACAAAATATTAGAAGCAAATACTATAAGGCAAAAAAGGAGTACATGGTTAGGGAAGACTAGAGTTTATTCTTGGTTGAACCTTTTGGCATACTGTAATATAATGTTGTATTCCTTAAAAAGAAAACTATTTGGAAAAATACTTTGCTAGTCACTGAATTAGTAACATGCATCACTTTGATGATATTTATTTTCTCCTAGAAAGTACAAAATGGGCATGCTAAAAAGCATTATAAAATTATAAAATGGTTTTACAGTTTCAGAATTTAGAAAAATCAACAACTACAGAGTGAACTTTTTGAATCCTATTGGCATTCTGTAGGTGTATTCGCTTGCTATAAAAGAAAAGAAAAGAAATGTAGATGGAAATAATATTGATAAAGCTTCAGTCTAAAAGGTATACAGAATGGCCATGCTAAAAAACATTATTACAAAATGGTTTTACAAATTAGAATTTAGAAAACTTACCCATTAGTTTAGTCTTACTTGCCCATAAACCATAGATTGTTGAAACAAATTATTACAGAAGTATCATTAAGAATATAGAGGTTTAATATTCAGTGTCAGAATATTCAACCATAAAAAATAAATTCTTCAAACATAACCCATTTTGGAAATTCTATTGAAATCCTTTCTCTAATTTCAAATAAAAATAAAAATGCTGATATGGAACCAAAGATGTTCTTCCTATAAAACCCACTGAATCCCTAAAAATAAAAAATATAATTGTATGTGAAGAATAAAAAGGCAAAAAAATGTTAAATCCCCATAAACTCAACAAATGTAATTATTTACTACTGTCCTTTCAATTACTTCAAAGAATTATATGTTTTCAGAATCTCCAGGAAAACAGATATCCTCTACTCACATAAGCAATTAATATGTTTAGATCAGCAAGCTCCATCATTTTTTTTTTTAAAGAATCTCAAAAGTCATAATTTTTCCAAGGAAATAACTGACTGATACGTTTCATGACAATTTTACTCACGTAGATCCATCAAAACAAAACTCCGATGAGAAGAAATCACAATAAACTCAATTGGGTAGGCGTTATTTTTCTCAATTGGGTCCCAAACAATTGAGGGAAAAAAAAACCTTTCATAGTTTTCCTCCACAATTTATTGTTAAGCAAACAAAGCAAAGCATCATCATCAACAATCAAAAGAAATGACAACCTTTTTCAGAATTATACAAACACATATACATGAGCAAGAATACCGATGGAAAAAGAAGTTACTTACCTCGTACGCCTAGAAAAGCACTGCTTCTGCATCAGACAGACTGAGTTATTTTTATAGAAATGACTAATGAGGGAGGGCATTTTATAAGTAATTGGGCTATGATAGAAGATGAGTTATTAGGCCTTTATTTTCAAAGAGTACGTGGGCTATTTGAGATGGGCCTAGTTGGGTTGTCATGCAAAGGAATCTTGCATGTTTGTTTTATTACCAATTGAAAAATAAGAGGATTAGTTTGATATGAGTTTAAGCAGCGTATTACAGGTTTTTAAATGATATTAAATGTATTTTTATCGTTTTTATTCGTATGTATTTTTAAAAATACAAGCAAATTTCTTAAATGACTTTACCATGACCCTAAATTTTCTAGGTTTTTAACCTTTTGAGAAAGGCTAGGGTTCTTAACTTAATTTTGGTTTTGTACATGGGCAGTGAAGTTTAGTAGAACATAGATATTTTATAAAATGGGTAGGTTTTTGTTTTTAATTTTTGTTAATTCTGATTCGACAATTTTTATTTATTTATTTTTTTAGAGAGTTTATTTTATGGCGTTCATTCGACGAGAGCATCGATAAGTTTTGGTGTCTGAGGAGATTTAATTAAATTAGGGGGCATTTTTGGAAGTCAAAAATCTTATAAGCTGTTTAAATTCTTAGCAATATATAAAGATAAATGTTAAATGTGTTTTTTTAATGAATGTTAAAATAGTGTTAAGTATAATTAATAGTATTGATTTAAATACTCGATGACATCATAAAAATCTAAATCCCTCATTTAAAAATAAAAAAAACTGTTACTATTTAAAAGAAATCTACAGGGATTTCGTTTGGAAGCAGTATATGACTGCATTGTCCTTCTTACTAGGCATAAATTTGAGGAGAAGCCCATTTAAAGGATTTGCATTGTTTACCGCGCATATGAACATTACTGATTGATTTTGAAATTATTTGGGATAGATCTCTTCAGGGATCTTCCGTTGAGACAAGAGCAACCAATAAACTTATGAGAACACTGAGGAAATTTCATAATAGCAATAATGGGATATATATTCCACATTTTGTTAAGGAAACAAAATTTGGGGCGTAAAAGAATATGAAGAAAAATTATTGATGCAAGTAAGAAAGCAGAATCTGTTCAGTCATTTCATTTGGTAAATTCTTTTCTGATAGAACAAAGAGACAGCAGGCCAAAACTAGTTGACTGTGTTACAAATTCAGAATTCTTGTATGTTTTCTGTGCATAAAATAGCTTAGTGGGCAATTATGATAGAAAATTGGGAAAAGGAAAAGGATGCAATGTAGTAATATTTCATTCAGTGTTTTTTGATAGATAAAATGCCCAATATTTTTGAAGAATTAGTTAAGTTTGATGTCCATCGCTTCCAGTTTGCAAAGGAAATTGAATTTGAAATACCAAAAATTGAAGCGAAAATCTTGTAGTAAAATAATTTTTAAATGTGTGAATAATCTTTGGGATTCTCGTTTTTAATGAAAAATGGTGAAAAGTATGATTGTGGATCCGTGAACCGTACACAAATGCAACACATTTCTGAGAGAAAAGTCAAATGTGCACTCATTTATGAAACGATGTCATCTTGATGAATGAACGATAAGGAAGTGGCACGGCGCGTGCGCATAAACGTAAATGTCATTAATCCAAACATACTCTTCATGATTCCGAGACTTTTAATCTAGTACCTTGATTGACGCAATGCAATAGGAGCTTCCTTTGATCATGTAACTTTTTTATGAACAAAATTTTTATTCACAAGACAAGCAGAGACCTACATGAGAGAAACAAGAGCCTCTTCCTTAATGGCGAGCTCAAAGCGAGGAAGGGCCGAAACCTACATCAAAGAACCAAAAACATTATTTATAAAGACCATAGCTAGAGAATGAGCTGAAGACATTACACAGCACAAGTCAATATGCTAGTTTTTTATTCCAAACATGATTTATTATAATTAAATCATTGGTGTATATATAATAAAATTGTGTTAATGATCTCAAGTAAAAGTAACATTGCTAAATGTAACAAGTCATATTAATATTTACTAAAAATATTGTGTTCTTAACCTGACGATTGAAAGACCAGCGCACACAATTGGTGTAATGGTCACTCTAAGTATGTGTTTGTGAGGCGTTAGGAGTAAAAGTCGGTGTTCAAGTCTAAAGGAGTGAGTTTCACGCATATATATATAGAATTAAGGTTAGAGTAGAATTTCTATCTTTTATATATATATATATATATATATATATATATAAAAACACTAGTTAAAGAAAAGTCAAGATAGTAAAACAAAGACTAGAAGCTAAAAAAATTAATAAATAAATTTCTTAAATATTAATTTATGAAAATTATTTATTTTTATTATAATGAAAATATGTGAAAAAAAATCCTGCCTTTTATTTATCAAACTGGTTGACCCCACATGTTTGTAGTATCTATTCTGAATTAACAGTTATTATTATTATTATTATTATTATAGATAGAATTTTTACTCTATCCTAATTTAAGTGTATGTGTATGTGCTTTTAAGAACTGACAAAAAATTGTCTTTGGTCCTATTAAAGAAGCGATCAGCCCAAAGTTTCTAAAGAGTGGAGAGGAAAGCCATCACTTCTCATAGTCAACAAGGATGAGTTTGATAGGAGTGTAAAAGGAGTTGAAACAAGTAAATCTTACGATAGTGGTGAGGATGTTGAGATTTGAAGAAGGTTGTTGGGGATACAGAGCAGATTCAACCATTGATCTAGGAGTTTAAGAAGCTTTTCCGGAGAGCTACCCTACGGGTTTACCACTAATGTGACATCGGCATTGCATTGATTTAACTCATGGAGGTTAGTCTACTAGATTTGCCACATTAGGATGAATCCTTAGGAGAGGTTAGATTCTACAAGGCGGTGGATGAGCTTACGAGCAAGGGAGCAAATTAAGGGAGAGTGAGGCCAAATGTTACAACGTATGTATGTCGAAGAAGGATGGGGTGGCATATGTGTGTGTGGATAGTTGAGCCATCAACAAGATTATAATCGGTGTCGATTTCCTATTCTAAACTAGATGACATATTTGATATATGCTAAGTGGGTCTAAGTGTTATACCAGTAGATCTCAAGAGTGGAGTATCACCAAATTCGGATCCGACAGCACGGAGATGAGTGGAAGACGGCTTTTAAGACATAGGAGGGATTGTGAGTGGATGGTGATGCCTTTGGTATCCAATGCTCCCAGTACTTTCATGAAACATGAATCAAGTATTGATGCCATTTATTGGGAAGTTTGTGGTAGTTTATTTTGACGATATCCACGATTTATAGTAGATAGAATCAGCCCATTATAATAATGTTTGAAATGTCATGCAGCGGTGTTGTAGGCCAATGAGTTGTATATCAACTTGAAGAGTGTAACTTCTTGAGTGATAAATTACTTGTTCTTGGGGTGTAGTAGTTAGTGTGGATGAGATTCATGTTGATGGGAATGAGGTCGTGCGGTCGGAAAGATGGCTAACCCCAAGAGACGATTGGTGATGTCACCAGCTTCCATATAGGCTATAACATGATGAAGGTTTATTCAAGATTTAGTAAGCGTAGTAGCCACTTATCAGAGTGTCTAAAGAAGAGGAGGTTCTCATGGGAAGGGAGGCGAGGAGAGCTTTGCTGCCTTGATCCAAGGAGAATTGAGCACCGCCACTAGTTTTGGTGTGCCCAAATTTGATAAAGGTGTTTCGAGGTGGAGTGTGATGCATACATGGTGGGATAAACCTTGTTCTTTCACAAGACAATAGACCCGTTAGCATTCTTGATTGAAAGTTTATAAAGCCAAGTAAAATGGTTGGCCTATGAATTGGAGTTATTTGCTATGAAATACGAACTCTTAAGAATTTGTATATGATAAATAATTTGTTCGATCTTGGTTTAGACAGCCACCTTTACCGGTTCCACAAGCACTATATGATTTATATATAGGATTTTATACTAGGTCTTTCTCGAATCTAGCGAGGGTATAGATTACATTTTTGTTGTGATTAGCAATTTTCGAAGATGTCCCATTCATAGCATGCAAGAAGACTCAGATGCTATTTAGGTGGCCAATGTTCTTTAAAGGAGGATTTATGCTTGCATGGAGTGCGCCAAGTCATCACCTTTGACCATGATAAGTTCGTAGTCACCACTTGGCAGACCTTGTGGGCGTTTGACACTTCCTTGGTGCAGCGGCCTGGTCATCCTCGGACTAATGGCCAAACAAAAGTGGTTAACCACACTTTGGGAATCGATGCGGTGTATCTGAGAGTGAGAAGCCATGATGAGATCTAGCCTTTGTCCCGGGTAGAGTTGCCCTGTGACTCAGTCAGCGAAGCCTTGGTAATTCTCCATTGCCATCGTCTATTGCGTTCCCCAAAACATGCTTTGGGCTTGGTACCTTCTGAGCTTCCGAGGGTGAGTCAAGGCTGGAATATGGTACATGTATTCAAGCCATGTGTGGCAAAACTTGAAAGCCACAAATACTTAGTACAAGGAGATTCTTGATAAGGAAGAGGCGTGAAAAAGATCTTTGTAGTGGTAAGGGATTGTGCTTGGTCTAGCAGAAAGGAGGTTTCCCGGTAGGTGCCTATGACAAGTTGAAAACGAAATGCTAGGTCATTTCATCATGAAGCATCATATTATTTTCTTTGAACTTTCAACATCGGAGTTACCTTTATTTTATAATCTTGATAATGATATGGATAAAATGGTGCTTACTCATGCTAGGCTGGCGATGGTTATAGGTAAAGCGGCGAGGCCTGGTGGCGGTTGAAATTAAAGCAATCGACTTCCATTAAATAGATATCGATGAAGGGAGATTTAATAGAGGCAGCTTGTCTGAGTCCATAGAGTGAAGTTGGCGCCATCAATTAAACACCTTACGTCATTAAAAAATTGAAGGGTAGGATAAGTTAGCGACATGATTAGGATTGCTTGCTACCCACGATTGTATATATGCAAGGAAATGTCATCTTGCCCTCCACGTTTGGCGCTACTCAAAGATTCCTATAAGGAAAGTTACGCCAGAAGTATGCCCAAGAAGACTCCTATAAAGGAAAAGACTTCTAATCGAAGAAGGTCAACCTCTACTACTATAAGCCCTAATACACTCACAAAACCAAGATGCAGCATAATTTACCCTTTCTAGCACTCTAGAGTTGTGAGAATAGTTCTAACTTGACCTTCGGAGGGTATTCGGCCAGCACCATAACAGTGCTCTCTTTGTTAAATCTTCTCTTTTCATTGTACGGAGTCTCCATTCGGCGTGTGGTGTGTAACTCTTGGTGATTTTACGAGTATCATCGATTGGCGTCTGTAGGAAAGCCCAGTCATTTAGTTTGAAAGCCATAACAAAGCAGCTTCAGGACAAAGGGATTTGCATGGTGCTGACTACGCTCGATGGCAACCACGAACAGCATTCGAGGAAATGGCTTCATGTGGCCCGACCTTGACGGTTTAGACCTTAGCCACACAGCGGTAGGCGCCTTACTAAGCAAAACCACGATGCTGGAGAGGTAGATTCGCGAAGCGCGAGTCACGACACTCGAAGTAGGACCAAGAAGGCACCGGTGCGATAGAAGAAAACGAGAGAGGGGCTGAAGGCGTGCGCTCCAAGCGGACAGGCGGCAAATTTGACATGCCATCCCTCTGGATGCAACTCCACCACATATTATCGTGGAATCTGAGGCAATGAGAAGCGAGATGAAGGTTGCCAGTAAGAACGCCCTCAAAGGACTGAGTACCGATGATCTTGTGATCTTGTTAATCGAACGACTCCGTTCACGCCTCCGTCAATTCCTTCCCCACCACCGCACAAGTTTCGCATGCCGCGGAGTAGATAATTCTGGCGGTGTCAGGACCCTCTACAGATCACCCAGGGCCTTGAAGACCTTGATGCACCTTCCAAGGTAGCAAAATCAAATCATGTGTAGACCTTCCCTGTGAAGAGTCCCTTGGTGTGGTTGATCGTGGCACTCAACTCCATCCGGCTTTCAAGGAGCTAAGCGCTCGGTTATTGCACACTTCGCCGGGGGACATAGATATAAGAAGTCTCTGGCATGGCAGTGAGCATCGGCGGCGAAGGGCGAACGAGATCCCATAACCCGCTTCAATAAGGAAGCACTCTCGATCTATGAAGTTGTGACAAAATACTTGTAGTAGCCTTCACGAATGGATTGCGGAAGGGGTAAGTTTTGTTCTCTTTATGCAAAACGACCCAAAGACCATGTCGGAGAAGTACTCTGAGCCACCAAGTACATGAATCACGAAGACAGCTGGCGGCTGGGAGGAAAAGCCTAGGAAGAGGAGAGACAAAGAAGACACCTGACGGGACCAAGGCGGAAAAGGGCAAGAGCGAGAGACCCGAAGGGATAGAAGGCGCTCTAAGCCCACAGGAGGAGGAAGGTTCTAAGCTTCACTCCATTGAATACCTCGATGGATCAGTCCTAATGCAAATTAAGGACAGGGGCTGACATTCCCGAAATTTGAAGGAGACTCCGATGGCGATCTAGGAACAAGTATTACCGCTTCCACCGTGATCACGGACATAAATACGGCTGTTTACTCTGACTTAAAATAGCATATAGAAGCCCTTATTAAACAAGGAAAATTGCGAAGTTCGTCAACAAGGGAAAGGGCGGATCAGCAGCATTGAGCAGCCCCATGGCAGATAATGGCGCGGGCCACCTATAGGAAGTATAAGAATGATTATGCAGGGACACGACATCTACGACGTGCGTCAAAAAGAGCCCGTAAAACTTACCTTAGGATGGTCAGAATGTTCGGTGATGGGCTCTTGTACCAAAAATAGCAGAAGAGAAGGCCCAGTATCGAGGATTCTCGGAAGAAAATCTTGACGTCTTCATCACCCATGCAACCTGATACGCTTATCGTCCCGATATACAAGTAGGGAACTACAACATGCACACAGGTGATGATGCGACAATGGCAGCTGCGAGATATTCTATACTACAGGCGTTCAGTAGATGAGAATTGACGAGCGATTGATTGATAGCAACCCATTTCGTCGATTTTGAAGGAACAAGAGGTGTTCCTCTACAGTGTTTTGTGTCTGTAATGGTAGGTGACTACCATCAATGAATCCTGGGGCCCAGTAACATTCTAGTGGTTGGCGTGCATGCATACAATGCTATCCTCGGACGACCAACCCTCAATTCATGGAAAATTTGCAGTAACCTCGGCCTACCACTAATGATTAAGTTTCCTACAGGCTATGGAGTGGGAGGCTGCTTGTGGAAGCTCGGTGGCCACGAGGCGAGTGCTACGTGGCCATGATGAAATGGATACCACCTTTAAGCCATGAACATAGAAGAACACGGATGGAGATGGAGCACATTAGAGAAGCTTGAAGATATTTCTTGACGATTCCAAGCCTAACCGAACAACCAAGATTGGAACCCTCGCTAATCTCGCGGTTCACTAAGCGTCACAACTTTCCTCGAAATAATCGGGATGTATTAGCACGGAGCCACGAAGACATGCAAGGATAGACCCTTGAGTCATGGTACATAGGCTGAATGTGTCGCCCTCTTTTCCACCCATCCGGCGAGAAGCGGGTGTTAGCGAGAGCAGATCGGGCCATAGCGGAAGGAGTCCGCCAAACCTACGGGAGGCGAGCTTCGTAAGGAGGTTTATTACTAGCCCGGGCGGCAAGCGCGTAGTGATGGTTAAAGCTAGCGGAAAATGGAGGATGTGCATTATGGACTTCACCGACCTAAACAAAGCATGCCCAAGAGCCGACTATCCTCTCCACTGGCGGGTCGATGTTTCTGTTAGACTGCGGCTTTCGACATCGACTATTAAGCTTTATGGGCGCTTTCTCGAGGTTACAACCAAATCCGAAGATGCTGCGAAGATGATCGGAAAACTTCATTAGAGTGACTAGCCAAGGCCTAATGCATTGTAAGTGATGTAATTCATTATAAAAATGCGGCGCAGCGTATGTCGAGAGCTTATGAACAAGATATTCGCGCAACAAATCGGAGAAATGTCAAGTCTACGTTGATGACATGCTAGTAAAAGCCGAAGGGAGGAAGATCACTTGGAGCCTCGGGAAACTTTCCAACACCCTTCGCTCTTATAACGCAGGCTCAATTCCAGGAAAGTGCGCATTCGGGTGTGTTAGGAAAATTCCTAGGATTCATGGTGTCTGAAGGGCATGAGGCCAACCGGACAAGATCAGGAGCCATAATCAGAATGGCACCCCAAGAAATGTGAAGGAAGTACAAAAGCCTTAACGGTAAAATAGTAGCTCTGAATAGATTCGTGTTGGGGCAACGGACAAGTGATTTACCCTTCTTCCACATTTGAAGAAATCTTTTGAGTGGATTGCCGAGTGTCGGGCATTCGAGGGAGTTAAAAACATCTCTCTTCCCCATGTGCTAAGTCCATTGCGACTAGGTGAAGAGCTTTTCCTCTATCTGGTCGTCTCTACCGCGTCAGTACTTGCGTAGTGGAGAAGAAGAAAGAGTCACGAGGCTTCCGTGTATTCGCCAGTAGCATCCTTGATGTCGAAGAGAAGATACCCGCCCATGAAGAAACTCGCTGCGTGGTCTGACGGCAGAAAACTCGAGCCCGTGCTTTCAAGCCCACTGCGGTGATCGTCGTAGAAATGGAGCCTATAGGCGGGTGATGACAACTTTGAAGTTGCTGGTTGATTGGCGCTATAGGTCATAGGTGTGAGTTTGACATCAGTACCGCCCAGTCACCATCGAGGGCCAGATCATCACGTATTTCATAACAAAGTTCTGTGGCCCGAAGACAAGGCGAGAAGACACTCCTCGGATGGAGCATACATACAGACGGATCATCTAACAGCCAGGGTCGGGCGTCGTACCTACGTCACCGAAGAACCACGGTTGAATGTGTTCCATCTCAACCACACCAACAATGAGCGGAATGCGAAGCACTAGTAGCGGGTCGATCTCGCCAAGCGTAGGAGCATGAGCGTAGTCGTTTCTTTGCGCTCTCGGTCGTTACTAACCAAGTGAATAGAGGCGCAGGTGCAAGGGTGAAAGAATAAAGAGGCCTGCGGATCAAGTGAGAAGAAGAGTAGATGACACAAAGTCAAAATCCCATCCAAATCCTCCCGGAGGAGAGAATGAAAGCGAAGCCGACTATCTTGCCAAAGCCGCTGTATTTGCGGTACCCTATTAATGCTCTCTTTTGTTTAGCTTTCTCACTAATAATATATTAGGCCAGTGCGGGAGATAGGTTAAAAAGTAACTAGACCACAGATTAGCTTCATACTTGAAGACTAGCGTCTTGCCGGTGGAAGGAGGCTGCTTGAGAAAGGCGAGTTCGAGCGTCGAGATTCGTGATAAAGATGTCTGTATAAAGAGGCTTCTCCGTCCATATTTGAGGTGCTTAGATGCTTGAAGGGGCGGATTACGTCATGAGAGAGAGGTACGAGGGGATTTACGAAACCATTTGGGAGTCGAGATCATTAGTACACAAGCTAGTGTGAGGCGAAGGGTACTATTGAACCACCACATCTTGAGAAGAGCGCGAAACATGTCCAAGACACGCAACAAGTGCCAAAGGTTATTAATATTATTAGACAACCAGCTAGAAGAGTTGACCTCGATGATGGCCCCGTGCCGTTTGCTCGATGGGGATTAGACATCATAGGACCATTCCTACGGCGGTCACGGCGGTGAAGTTCTGGTAGTGGGCATTGACTACTTTACAAGAAGTGGGTGGAAGTTGAAGCCTTGACGCCATTACGGAAAAAAGCGTCACGGAGTTTCGGTAAGGATGCATCGTATGCGAGGTTTGGCATCCCTAGAGTCTTATTCTCGGATATCGGGAAGCAATTAGACAACGACTCCTTCGGGACTTTTACTTTCATGACTAGGGATAAGAAATATTACCCCTCCCCGCCCACCCTGGGCTAACGAGACGGAGTCGAAATCACGAATCGATCCTTGCTCAAAGATTGTAAGACTCGACTCAAGGGGCAAAGGGTATATGGCACAGTGAATTGCCAAGCATACTATGGGCATACGAGGACAACGGCAAGGGCGCCCGCAGGGGAGAACACCATTCGGCTAACATACCGGGAGTGAGGTAGTCATCCCAGCCAAGGTCGGACTCCTGACTGCGAGGTGCACAACCGCGAGAGGCAAGAGCAGCGAGACCATCGCTGCGGCTTGATCTAGTAGACGAAGTGGCGAGAACAAAGGCTGCACGATGCAGGGCCGCATGGCTAAGCACTACAATTCGGGTCCGACAAAGAGACTTCTAGGTTGGAGATCTCGTTCTGAAAGTCATGGTATTTGCAAAGATCCCCTGCAAGGAAGCTCGGCTGATTAGGAAGGACATAGATGCGGCATGGCGGAGGAAGAGCACTTACCACATAGAGGCGTTAGGCCGGATGGAAGGCGCCACGTCCATGGAACACCCAGAAACTACGAAGAGTACTACCCAATGAAATGACGACATGGAAGCGACGCCCCTTTTGTTACAGGTTCATCATAGCAAATTTTTGTTATACTCACCGATTTATCATCTACTTTGGATTTTGCGACAATACCTTTTTTCCTTTTAAGCCTAAAGAGGCAAAAATTTTCTTTTTAAGAACTACATTTTCTGAATGCATGGCAATAAGGAGTTTATTCAAAATGACTGAAGTTTCTATTGCAAATTTATGGTTCCATAAAGTGGACGACCTCAGAATCCATAAAGTGGACAATTCTAAGTCCATAAAAGCGGGACGACCTTAAGTCCACAAAGTGGGCGATTCTAAGTCCATCGTGGGCGACCTTAAGTTCATAAAGTGGACAGCTCTAAATCCATAAGGTGGACGGACCCATCCCAAGAGGATGAAGTTAAAAAGCGACGAGGAGCTAATAAAATGACAAAGTCATTAAGTCCATAACATGGGCCAGGAGCTAAAAAACCCGACGGGCTTATAAAAATGACAAAGTCATTAAGTCCCGTAACATGGACGAAGCCAAAACCAACGGGCTAATAAAAATGACAAAGTCATTAAGTCCATAACATGGGCCGAAGCTAAAAGAGTAGTGGGCTTATAAAAATGACAAAGTCATTAAGTCCATAACATGAATGAAGCTAAAAAACCGACGGAGGGCTTATAAAAATGACAAAGTCATGAAGTCCATAATATAGATGAAGCTAAAAAACCCGACGGGCTAATAAAAATGACAGTCATTAAGTCCATAACATGGGCCCGAAGCTAAAAAGCAGCGGGCTTATAAAATGACAAAAGTCATTGCAGTCCATAACATGGACGAAGCTAAAAAAGCCAGCGGGCTTATAAAAATGACGGTCATTAAGTCCATAGCATGGGCGAACCTAAAAGCATGCGGACTTATAAAATGACGAGTCGTCAAGTCCTTAATGTGGATGAAGATATAAAAGTTGGCGGTCTCATTAAATGGATGAGGTTATAAAAATGAGCGGTCATTAAGTCCATAATGTGGGCGAGGCTATAAATCGACGGTCTCATCAAATGGATGAGATTATAAAAAAAGACAAATCAATAACATGGACGAGGCTATGAAGAAGCGGTCTCATCAATTGGATAAGATTATAAAAATGACAAGTTCATAACATAAACTGAGAAGCTACTGTCAGCGGGCTTATAAAAATGGCAGGTTCATCAAGCCCATAAAGCGGAATGAGTCATGGGTTAGCAAAATGATCAATGTCGAGGCAAAGCTCAGAAATCAACGAGTTTAGTAGTAAACTCGAAGATAAGATAGATGAGTTCAAAACTACAAGAACATAAGTTGGTTGCCCATAAAATGGACGAGCCAATGTCTTTGGCGAACTCATCATACAACATATTAGTTAGCACATGGACGAGCACATGTGTTGTGAACATAAGTTGGTTGCCCATAAGTTGGTTGTCCATCATTAGTCCGCCGAAGTTGTAGGTTCGCAAGACAGACGGGACCTGGTGACAATTCATTCTAGGCATCAACACAACGCATCAAATAAAAACTGAAAAGTGGCCGGAAGCAACATGCCATATAATAGGGTAAACTATTTACAAATAAGAGCCCAAAAGCGAAAGGGCATTTAAACATTGTTGCAAAATAAATGAAATGCACGAGAAAGCAAAATCAAGCAATAGGAGCATCAGTGAAGTTCAAGTGTCACCGAGTGAGGATTTTCCAGCATCTACGAGCTGTTTGGAGGTTGGAGAAACATGAGAGGATTGCGAGTTGGAAGCAGAGCAGGCGCCATCATCCTTAAGAGGAAGATTGGATTTAGGGAGCGGCGTCACCTTCATCTCCATCCGTCACCAGTAGCGTCGTCGGCTCGGGATCATCCATTGTGATCCCCGGACAGGTCCGACTCTAGGAAAGGCGCGCCCAGCTTGTTTTGAGGCAATCTTCAAACCCGGTGCCATAATAGTCGGCACAGAGTCAATGAATGATTGCGATGCCTTAGAATTTTTGGGCGTCGATCGACCGTCTCCACCTATTCGTGTAAAGCCGTCACCTCTTCACGAAGTTTCTCCTTCTAATGCCACCGCCTTTCCCAACTTCTCCACCTTCATCTTGCTAGCTCACGGTTCAAATCACAAAAGCCTTCCTTATCTTGAGCTGTTGATCCATGGGATTGGTGTTGTGTGTTCCCCTGCTCGAGTAATACGTCCTCGCCCAGCAATGCATCGGTCTTGACGCTAACACGCCTTAAGGCTGGAAAAAGTGTGATCGTCAGTCAAATGAACGAGGAAAGAGAGATAAAACCAACTTAACCTGAGGAAGCAAGCATACCCTACTAAGATCAGGGCGCGCCCCCCAAGTCACCTCTAAGTCACTAAATGATCGCGAGTGTATGTCCGTTAGCTTTATGAAGGACTCTACTTCTTGACGACATAATCCTTATGGGTCAAAGGCGAAGGACCCTCAGCGAGGACGGAAGAAGTCATCCTCCTTGTCAACACCCGACCTGATTTGAGGGTGACTTCTTCTTAGGGGACACATCTCCCGGAAATGACGGTTACCTTTTTAAGTGATGGACGATACGTCCTTCCGTCAGCTCCTCTTGGCTGAACCTTTAGTGAGGACAGCAGGGCGACAGACGCCAACTCTCCCTTAGCCTTCTTTTCCTCTTCTTTCTTATGGGCAGCGATAGCCCTCACCTTGCCTAGCAACTTCCATTTCTGCGAAAGACCATGGCGTAGAGCAAGAAAGTGAGCAGTAAGAACAAGATTGAAAGGACAATAGGAATTTACTCACGGCCGATTGGAGTATTGGTAATTCAGAGGCTTAGCGTCGGTTCGGGCCCCACAATATGAATGAAGAGTGTCGAGGAGTGATTAGGTCCCTACACTTTCGTTGATCAAAAGGATGTCAAGAACTTCGATGGATGAATTCCTCTTGCTGTCGGATATTTGAGGATGAGTGCTGCTTCTAAATAGAGAATAGACGGTGTAAAAGCGTTGGAACAAAGCAAACAAAGGAATAAGCGGGCAGATTAACACTGAATCACGACAAAAGCCCAAGTGTTGTCAAAATAACATACGAGTATCGTCCCCACTCCTCACTGACGACACACCCGATCAGTCCCTTCAACAAGAAAATCTACTTTCAGTTCCTATTGAGTCGACATATCGAGACACTAGTCTCAAGCCTTTCTCCTGGGCGACAAAGTGATATGTCCCCTTAGAGGATACTTTATGGTGTAGCTGATAAAAGAATTAAATGCAGAAAGTTGACGGTTTCCCCACTCAGCGACCCATAAGATCTCGGCACCTATAAAGATCCTCCAGGGCATTCGAGCAATTTAGGTGACGGAAAACCTAGGAAATCGATAGCCCGAAGAGATGCACAAAGCCGTCGTTGCGGTCTAACCCTCGGCAAACATAGCGTCGTACACACCGATATCTCTGATCCTCACTGTATAGCACTTTTACCGTTTTTCTAGGTGACGGATGGGGATGTGAGTAGGGATTTGATAGCAGTACGCGCTCCTTAAAAATCTTGTCACTCATCTTTGGCGAAATTTATTGACGGACCAATCCTTGGGAAGGGTAGATAGACGTGATTACCTCTAGGACTTCCACAAGTTCCCTCACGAGATTCCTCATTACCTTCATCCCCGCAATCACTATCTCTCCTCTCCTCCTTACTCCTTTATTTCTTCCTCACCTCCTCTCCCATAGCGCCACCTTTAAATGGGGAGAATCGGCGGCGTTTCTCTCTGACGACCGGGGAGAAGCCCTCGAGACTCGGCTTTGAACCAAATACTTCGTCGTAGCACGCTCAGCCCGTGATTGGCGGTGCTCGTGCGTCACTTGACATTTGACTACCTACAAGTGGCGGATTCATTCTAAAAACCTAAGATAGTGGCTTCACTACAGATTAATCCAATCAACATAGAACACATACGAATAAGGAAAAGGAAAGAAAACTTACAAATCTCTTAAGTAGGGACGGTTTCAACGACAAAAGTAAAGTTGGCCCAGGAGTAAAGCGTGGGTTTCTCTCAAGAGGTCGGCAAGGATGAAATAGGAGAAATGAAGAGGAGGCGGATTATATATAAGAGGGAGAGAGTGCCGCGGAGAGGCGACAGCCCTGCGTCAACGGAATGACAGCCACGTGTCGAGAGCATTAAATGAATGGCGGCTCAGAGGAATCACCACATAAATAATTTTCCCGCTCCCCTTGGACCAAAGATAGTTAGCCAAAATAAAAACTAAACTCCACTCCATAACTTGTTAGTCTAAAACAACGAGGATATGGAGTAAAGATTAAACGATATGGATAAAAATAGTGCTTACTCATACTAAGGCCTGATTGGCCCGGTTATAATTAGCAGTAGGCTGGGTGATTCTGATTCGGCAAGTCGGCTTCATGATAGTATCAATGAAGGGGGGAGATTTGATAGGGCATTGTGGAGAGTTATAGTGCAAGGTGACGCCATCAATTGGTAGCGTCATTAAAGGTGAAGGGAGTAGGATAAGTTAGCGACCTTGATTTAGGATTGCTTACTACCACGATTGCATATGTAAGAAATGTCTTGCCCTCCACGTTTGGCCAGCTACTCAAAGGATTCCTATGGAAAGGATTCCACCAGAAGTCGTCCAGAGACTCCTATAAGGAAAAGACTTTACAATCAGGAAGAGGTCAACCCTCTATTACTATAAAGCCCCAATACCCTCACAAACCAAGGTACGCATAATTTACCCTCTCTAGCACTCTAGAGTTGTGAGAATGGATTCTAACCTGACCGGAGGAGTATTCGGCGGCACCTGTAGTGCTCTCTGTTAGGTCTTCTCTTTTCATTGTGTAGGTCTCCGTTCGGGCATGCGAGCGTAACTCTTTGGTGATTTTACGGCATCATCGGATATTATGAAATTCTCTTTCAACTTTGTCAAAAATGGCATACCAAAACAAAATTGTCTATAATGAGTTTTTAAAATAAGGCACACCGTGTATGGAGAAAGGAAAAATGAGTAGTAAAATTATATTGATAATATAGATATTTGCATATTATTTTACTAAATCGATATGCATTTGTTAGTGTTCGCTGCAATGTAATCGTATGCGTTCTAGTAAGGAATGAAAGCCGGAATTGGAACGATGTGGTGGTTTCGGCCTTTGGCTCTGTTGTTTAGGCGCTAAATTTTTTTGTTAGTGTCTTTGATGCATCTTTTGTTGAGCAGAGATAAAATTATTTTGTTTAAAATTTTTAAAATGTTGGGTTATTTGTTTTGAATAAAATTGGTTGATTGACTTTAATTTTTATTTTTATGTTTGTTATTGGTAATTTTATTCTTTGAGCTAATATTTCTAGGATTGTATACTGTTTTAGATTTAGAACCATAAATTTTTATAGCTTTTAAAATACGAAAGAGAAAATCACTAGAGCTATGATTTTATTTATTTTAAATTTTCAGTGTAGTTAGTAAAGGATTATTGTTATGTAAAAAAAGTGATGTAAATATTAGGCCAATATGCGAACCAATAAAAATTTCTATCACAACAGTTGTAAAAAATTGTAAAGTTTGTAAGTAATAACAATACTCTCAAAATAATTAATAATATATTATTATTAAGGAGGGGCAAAAATATAATTTTATAGAACAAAATTGCTAAAATTAATACCTATATATACTAATAATTAAAAAAAAGAAAAAAGAAATTGGGGGCTCTGTCCCTGGTTCTAACTTTCACTAGAATTGCAAAGGAAAATTTATTAAATACTTTGATATACTTCTCCCACTCTAACATGGGGGTGGGCCTTGCAGACTCCTCCTCATGTGAGAGGGGAGGGTATATATGAAAGTTAATAATAACCCATAAAGAAGAATGAGGCAGGCATTGTTTGGGTAGAAAAATGCCACTATTTTCTCTTATACACTATACAATGTGACGTTGAATAAATAAATTCTACTATAATTACTGCTAAAAAAAAAAAAACATAAAACATGCCTATGTATAGGAGTTACTGTATCATGTCGCTATAACGGTTGCGTTCAATTCCGATCCATAACCTTTTGTAATGTAATTTACAAAATATCAGCAAAGAGCATTGGTTAATAGGTTGGAATTACAAAAATACTTCTATGTATTATTTCTGAGAGTTAAACTGCTTTTGTGCCCAGTAGTTTGATAACTGATAATTTAGTGGAAGTGTGTCTTTGCATTTATGAAAAACTTCCATGTATTATTTCAGTTCCAATACTACAGTGATATGTTACTTTTTGGGGTGCTTCTGGTTCAGGCTACTTGGAAGTATCTAGGCTCACCTCCTGTGATTCAGTGATTGGTGAGGGGAAAAGGAAAGCTTTCGAGGATATTAAAATTTGAATCTAGGATATGATCAAAGGGTGGAACTTTGGAAGAGAAGAAATATATTTCTGCTGGTAGAGGGCTGTAAATTAAGAGTGTAGCCAAGCAATCCCTGACTTATGCTGTAGTGGCTTTCCCTTCCCAATTATTTGTGTAGAGAGTTAAATGCAATGATGAGACAAGTTTTGGTGGGGATAACAGGTAGTGAGAATTGGTTGAGCTGGGACAAACTAGACATTGGGTTTAGGAATTTGAACTCTTTAATCTGCCTTTGTTGCCAAAGCAAGGGTGTATAATCCAAAACCCTTAACATTGCATCATATGCTTGGTATAGTATTACTGAGCCATGGATGTGATTAGAAAAGGTTCAAGATGAAGGATTGGAATCAGACTCAGCGCATACCTGGGCAATTAAGACAAGTGGATTCATCAACCTCATATAGTATTATCTCTCCACCGAAAATTATTTTGAAAAATTCTCGTAATGACAGGCTTGTAACTTAGATTCTTATTGCGGGGTGTGGACTTAATTGATCAAATTTTCTTGCCTATGAAACTAGTCGGATTAAAAGCATCCTTTAAGTTTCAAATAGAGAGGACAACAGAATTTTTGAGCTGGAACTGCGTGGGGCATTTTACAGAAGAGTGCATATATGATATGTTGCTTGAATGGCCCCCAAAGGGAGCTTGCCAAAAATCCTACCTGCAGGAACATAACTCTTTGAAAATGCATTATTTCCAGCTATTCATGTGGGATGTGTTCAGCGGAGCCAGAAAACTGTGCATCATTTACTGTGGAACGGCTCTTTTGTGAGATTGATATAGACGTACACCAGTGGATTGAGAGAGAGGTGCAACTTGGGGAAGATTTATTATTCAGATGTTGAGGAGGCTCTGCTGAGAGAACAACATCGCTGACGAGTATTTTCTTCACTGGAGCCTGGATATTGTGGAATTGTTGAAATGAATCTCGCCTGAGTGAATCCATCGTGAACTCCAGAACAAACTTTCCACAAAGCCACAAGATACGCGATGGAGTTCACTGAAGCCAATCAAGCTGCCCATGAGCACCCTCCCCTTGCTATCCAGGTTATCAAGCGTGAGTTCTACTGTAGGTTCCTCCGCTAATAGATGTATCAATTTTGTATTTATGCTGTTTATTTATGCCTATGGATCCCTTCTCCATTTTCTGGTGAATATATACAAATCTGGAATCTCCCTTGCTTAACTTCCATGCTCTCTACTTCCATTTATATCATAATAAGCCACCAGTTATATGTGTTTCATTTAGCTGCTCCTGAGATGCTTATGCAGGTATTTCATTGGCTAATTGAATTAGCAAATACATTGAAAGACACATCTATATTTTCATTTTCAAGGATTGACTCTAAGCCCATTTTATTGTTCTTCTCTATGTATGATAATTAGAAATTCAAATTACTCTTATAGGCCTGACAAATCAAGGTTTGAAGAGTTTCATAGATACTTCTATTGGATACACAAAAATGGGAGTAAAATAAGGGGACTTTGGAAAATGTAAACTTATAATTCTAGATTTTAATGCAAATGTTCCAATATTGCTGAGAAATGCTGCCCTTATGCATCAAATCACAATCAAGTGGATGTGCATTAAGAGTGGCCCTTATGCATCAATTCTAGATTTAATGCAAATGTTCCAATGGTGCTGAGAAATGCTGCCGTATGCATCAAATCTGGAAATCAAAATTGGATATGCGTTAAAAGTGTGAGGGCAGGAAATGACAGGGAATATGTGTATATATATATATATATATGTTTTATATATATTTTTTTCTTTTTTTGCTACATTACATGCTGCCCCAACAATCTTCTCCTTTTTCAGGAGTGGTAAAAAAGGGGTTTCTATTAATATAGTATATTGCTACAGCTGTTACGCTAATTGGTTGTATGAAATTTGTATTTCTGATATTTGAGACCAAATTTTTCCATGGTAGGTGTGATGTGATAATTTTATGGGGGTGGTAGGAGATAATGAGAAGATTATCACTATGTATTGATGTAATAAATCTATGGGGTTAACTTAGCAATCAAGAATGTCTTAATCAAATAGGTTAGAAGGAAATATGGTGAATGTGAGTCTGAGAAATGCTCTTCCGTCATTCAACTCAGGAAAGTACAATAGCAAAATCAAAACCCAGAAAGTAGATCCAGAGAATACCCACCTTTATCAAATATCTCATGCGTTTTCTTTTCTAATTTTGGCAAAACTATATATATGCCAGTCAGCCTTCAGGTACTTTGGGGTGCTTTTCTTATTTCAAGTTCACATGATTTCTCATCTGATTTGACAACTAAGCTTGGTAAAATATTTTCCAGTTAGATCCATAAAAGTTGATGCGACTAAGGCACATTTTTACATATTTCCTGCACTGCTTCCAGCTTTATTTGGCTCAACAAGGCGCTTTTGTTTATTCATTCTCAATCCCTGCCTCTGGTACTCCAAATGCTCTTTAAGCATTCTTTTGCTCTTTCTCCTCCTCAGATGTAAGTTTCCTTTCTGTTGCTCCAGTTGTCAATGGCTGGGATCCACAATCTCAGGATTAGGACGATCATCTCCACCATGTGCAACTGGAAAGACTGAAGCACAGAACAGGAGAAAATATAATGAGCATTTTGAGACTAGGGATTGAGAGATATACTGCCAAAGTATATGCAATTCAATTTACGTGGCATGTTTTAGTCAATGCCAATGTTAAAGTATGAACAAAAGACTTACATTTGCTGCACATTTTCCCTGCGCTCCTCTTCCTCCAGTTGCCTACAATATGCAAATTGTATAATGTGGGAGTTTAAGGACATTTATTTTCATAATAGATTTTCTATATTTGTAGAACTCAGAACTCTCAGCATATCATGTATCTTTCTTTCTTTCTATTTCAGCTACTTGTTTTATCAACCATGATCTTAGCTGCATTCCTGTCTCTGGTTTCTTGATTATAGTCATATCCAGTAATTGCATTTCCTTTTTTTTTAGTAACAGAAGAAAAAAAAGTTTATCAGATCTGCTGTAATCAATTTATAAAGGAAGCTGCCTGAATTTTGTTTAACAATTAACAATTCAAACCCTAGAGGCTGGAGACAAGGCAAAGTATTGGAAGATAGTGAGGTTTTACAAATTCTCTACATATTTTATATACAATTAACTAGCTGTTGTGATAATCTCTTTCAGTAAAGTGCATTCAATGTCTGTTGTATTTCAAATGTATTGAACTGCTCAATTTATTACTCTTTCAGATCCTTATTTACTACTATTCATGTAACCATGATCCGCATTTTCCTAACTTGGTTTCTTTTTACTATCTTCCCGGTTTTGTTCTCCTTTTAACTCTAGTTCCTCCATATCTTAAGTTTTAGAAAATCAATTCAAGTATATTTCTACAATTTCTGTCATCTTATGTTAATATTTAACATGTTTCCCACTTTTAATTCCTGCCCCTTCTCCATTTTTCTGGTGAATTTATATACATGTAGATTTGGACAACTGTTAACTACCATAAGAGGAAACAGAAAAATAACCAGTATATAGCACCTTTAATTCCTTTGTCTTTCTGTGATCCTTTTTCTTCTTTTTGTAGTTTTCCTGTCCTTGTATCTTGCCACCTCCTCCTCTGTAGAGTACCCTTCTTGTCACTAAGAACAAGTGCTGACAACAATGCTTCGCTTGCAGCATTAGACTTCTCTTCAGCATCTTTGTAAGCCATATCCTCTATGAAAAGTACCTGCTAAAAATATTACTCTGAAAACATTAAATCATAGAAAGGCAAGAAATTAACTATATAAATTTTCAACAAAATGGCAAAGGAGAATCAACTCAAACCAGCATTAATGAACTAGCAAGGCGCCATAATTGATCGGTGGTCATAAGCAGTTACTGAATCAATTTTCTTCCCGTCTGTTGCATAGCAATAGAAGTTGTCCTAAATTATAGCATCAAATTTGTAAGCTGCAACTTAACAAACATAAGATTCAATCATCTATAGAATATAACAGTTCATCAAGCAACACATTTAATGTACAACCAACAACTGGGAAAATTTCACATGTTCATAAATTTGGCTATAACATACCTTTCATCCATCTCATTAATCTGATTTGTGATCGCCAATTTTATTTCGTTGTCCTCCACTTGTTCTTCTCTCAAAGATCTAATATCATATCGGATCAAAGTATCACAATTTGTCCTTTCAATCTCTCTCTGTCTTTTTAACAAGAGATACTCATAACTCAATGGTTTGTATGCGGAAAACTTTTTTCTTCTCTTATCTTCTTCAACACAGATAGTCTCTAAATTCTTCCACAGTAATGTCCTCTCAAACACCTATTTTTTCTCACAAATGCTCTGCATCCGGTGAAATTCAGCCTCATAGATCTTGAAAAACTCCATTTGCTTGACTTCTACTTGTTTCCCTAAAATGAGTCCATTGCTTTAATTGCTCCCCAATACTAATGTGGCACCACCCTTCATTAACCAATCCACAATAGCATCTTTTTACACTCATCATCATTTAATACGATTTCATCATCAGCACTGAAGTAACAGCAGCTCCATCATTCAGCTGCCAGCTCCTCCACGTAACATTCTCTTGTCAAAAAACTTTAAGAGAAGTCCTCATTAAATACAATCTTCTCATGATTATCAACTTCAAGACTCACCTCTGGCCTCATCCTTCTCAAGACTCTCGCAGAACACTGTAACCCACAAATACTGTCGAGATCATGTCAGAACTTGGACACACGATTAAGCTCTGGGATGTCAAGAAAGCGCCACGGAGAGCAGTGTACGTTCATCAATGTTTATTGGCAGCTGTTCACAGTTGTATAACATTTCCATTGTCAAATCCGCGAACGCTGAAAGATGACTTGAAACAAAACATCTAATTTTCAAGAACAACAATAACTTTACTCGAATTTTGTGTGATCACGTGACGTCTGCTATCCTCACTGTGAGTAAAGGCCATACCTTCTAGTTCATGAAAACTTGACTCATCCTAGGCCTTCATCTCCCGCTCGTTTCTTGACAAATCTTCCATCATTTTTACAGCGGCGTACATCCACAGGTCTCCACTTGCGGGATTCAACGGTGTCATGGACTGAATCAAATACAACTTCTGATTCGACTGATAACTCATCGGGAAAAGTCCCTAAATGGGTGCTCTTTATATGCTCCGCATTGGATTTGACGTCAAAAAAAACCGCTTGCTGCAACAACAACACATAGAAAACTTCAATTCTTTGCACTCCTTCACATACTCCACTGCCTCCATGATCACAGCCTCAGCCACGGTGATTTAATATCATAACAAAATGCAGTTTAAGTTCTTTTATTCCAGATCTCCAACAATTCTTTCTTTAGCTCCATACTCATGGTGTCTTTCCAATAAGCCTTGACCCGTGTAGTCACCGTGTCTACAACTTTGGACGCGTGTTTCTTGAGCTTTCTTTTGATAATCCTCTGGCATTTTGAAGTTCTTTCTCACTGTATTAACTCTCTTCGATCTCTTTCTTTCTGTTTTGTTGTTCTTGAATATCATTCTTTATGTCTGCCATAGATTTGCATACAAGATCTTCTTCTTTTGCTTTGAGAATTTCGAGTTCCTTTCTGAGTGATTCAAGGTGGTATCTGAAACCAAGACATTCTCAGACGCATTGATCTCGTCTTGAAGGCCAGATTCGACTAAATTGTAGACTGCATTGGCTTGAGTAAGCGTCGGGTTTGGAGTGGCAGGAGGATGGACTTGAAGAGATTCAAAGCCGGTTGGGTCACTGTGGAGTAATCTGATGGCGTGATTGATTTCTCTGTGATGGTGGATAATTGATCATCATCAACTTTGGACGGTGGAGGTTGAGAGGGAGGAGGGTGCATCATTGCTTCTGCTCATTTGGTGGGAAATGGAGGATAGAGAAAAAAAAAAAAAAAAAAAAAAGTCATTTGAATTGATGAATCTTGTGACTAGTGAAAAAAACTACTTATATGAGTTGCCTCTCGACAATAAATATATATATATATATATGTATAGATAGATAGATATATACAATCAGATTTTTATGTGGTGAAAGCCCTGTAGCCATTAAGTGGTGATCAGTAGCGGGTTGTTTCTAGAAAAAATTCAGACACTTTCCGGTCCATTTCAGAGCTACTTTGGTCCATTTCAGTCTATTTTCGTCCGGCCACAGTCTACTATGGTCTATTCAGTATATTTTAGTCTATTATGGTCCATTTTGGTCAACTTTAGTCTATCTGGTCCACTTCAGTCCATTCAGCCTATTTTGGTCTATTTCAGTCTGCTTAGTCCACTTCGGTCATTTCAGATTACTTCTGTCCATTCAATCTATTTCATTCCATTTGATTCACTATATTAAAGTGGAACTAATTGACATAAAATTTGCATAGAACCCAAGTAGAACTGTTAAAAAAAGAACTGTTAAAATTTTATTTAAATTTAAAATTAAATGTGTTACATGAAAGCTATGTAACTAGATATTTTTCAATATATATATTTTTAATATATTTTCTACAAAATTATTGTTTAATCAATTAACATACGACATATTAATCAGTATTTGGTTTACTTGGATCCTTGTTTGGAAAGGACTATTTATCATAAGATTGTAAGCTTGAAATTTTCATATTAAAGGTTACTGATATGTTTATAGCACACAGGCTGGTAGATTAAGGTGTAACAGTAGTAATACAGAGCTCTCTCCATTTTTTCTTGGACTCGTTAAGGTAATTGTTAGATATTTTGACTCCCACAGATTGAAAAATCTTTGTTGCATACTGGCTCAAATCATTTTTTTTTTTAAATGGTGCTTTGGTGGTTCTTGATATTAAGAAAAGTTTACTCTCATAACATCACAATGCCCATTTGATATTGAATTCCTCTTCCAATATAAAATTTTCTCATACCTTATATTGATACCTTCCAAAGTTCTTCAAAAATCAGTTTGACAGAGATTTGAAAATTTTCAATCTGATGGGAAAGGTGGGTACAATTTAATTTCAATATAATAAGTGGTTGAGTAATTATGGTATTAACTATAGTTTCTTGTTCCAGAAACACCAAAAGAAAATAAAATGGATTAAAGTGATGTTGTCAATTTCATTTTTAATTGCCGATTTTAGTTTGTCTATTCAGACATACAATTTCAATGTTGGTAAATTCTAAGTACTATTTCAGGATAATTGCTAATTGATATATATATTAATACTAAAAACCTTAAAGTTAATTTCATATAAAAATTTTATATCATGGTTTAAGCATTAAATTTAATAAAATAATGACATTTATTATTAATTTTAAATAGGGTTACTTTATCTTTGATAAGACAGTGAATGGTTAAATAAAGTTGTAATTAATTTCAATTTTGATTTTGGTGTTAAGAAAGACATGGAGATTGATGTATGATCATGTGAGAGATTAGGCCATTATTGTTGATAATCTACTGTATATTTGATAGTTTCCCATCAATGTCTTCAGCTGCACCTAGGAAAATTAATCATCATTGATGATTCGATGCATTAATTAAGTATGCTACATCTACAAATAATTTTAACGTTTCTATTTATTAATATGACCAATTCTTATTAGTTTTAATTTACGCTCGCTGTGCGTGATTTTTCATTTACTAATAGCCATTCAGCACATTAGTAATTTGTGAAAAAAATTGTATCCTCTCAGCATTACTCTCTTATTATCATTTTCTCCAAGCAATTTAATATTTCAAGTAGGTTGAGTTTCTCTTGATTAATATTTTTGAAGCCTTTTTGAAATTGATAAAAAAAATGCATAGTCCTTTTTATTTTTAAATCATTAATTATCAAATTGGTCTTTTATAATTGGGCTGGAAGCCTTTATAAAAGTGGTAGGACGATTTGTAATGGGCCCCTAAGGCCAGCTTGTGTTTTTGTCAATATTAGTTGTTTTACCTGTACTATGCCACGGGAACCTACTTGTTTGTGAGATAAATTAAAATAATTTTATAAAAAATTTAGAAACTACACCATTGCATGATTTGCTCTTGTATAACATCAATTTGTATTTTAATATGATGAAGAAGTCATTCTTGAGACGTGCGATAGGCACACAAGCTTGTTAAAGCAGTTTGAATCTTACAAAGCCGCTCAAAAAGTCGGATATTAAAGCTTTTGAAAGACCAAAATATTAAAGAATTAAGATAATTTCACTATTTAGAAATTGAAGCAAACAAAAGTATAAATGACTAAACAATGAGAGAAATATAAGAAAGATGGGTTACATTCGAAGAATAATTTCAATTATTGCAAGCTTTTTATCTTGTAAAAAACGGATAAAGAGAGTTTAAGTGGTTTATGTATGAAAATTACTTTTTAAAAAATACATAAAACCATAATATATATATATATATAGATATATATATATATTTAACAAAGTAGAGGAAAGAAAATATATAAGAAGAGCTCATATCTCTGTATTTTAAAAACATATTGGGGTTTGATTTACTTTTATAGTGTTCATGATTGACCTACCATAAATTTGGAGATAAATTATCAATGTTTGAGTTTGATTTAAGTTGGACTTGTTAGAGATGAGTTTCACTCCTTATTAAGTTTGGATTAAACAAAAATAATTTTGTTTTAAAAATGATAATGATGAGTTTTGAGTTTAAGTTGGACTTGTTAGAGATAGGATTTCCTTTGCTTGTTAAGTTTGGACTAAACAAAAATAATTTTATTTAAATAAAATGATAATTTATTTAAATATTGTCTTTGGCAGTGAAAAAAATTGTAAAACACAAAGGATTCGGTTATATATATATATATATATATATATATACACAAAAATAATTTTATTTACAAATATTATGCTGGCGTGAAAATTGTGAGAGTTCGAGGAAGTTTCGATTATATATATATATATATTTATTTATAGATGATAAGAAGCAAGTATTATTTTTCCTTTTACATGGGATTTAATAGGACACTGGACATGGATGAGCAATACATTATTAACAAACAAACAATTTTTATTATTATTTAAATTCCATCAGAACGTAGAGAGAGAAGATATATATATATATATATATATATATATATATATTTATTTTTCTTTTTATGGGAAGATCAGCCTTTTCATTAATTGCCAATAAAACCATTACATCCCACCAAATTTAAGAAAATAGTAGCGGTTTTTTTTTTTTTTTTTTTTTAAGTAGAAAATCAGTAGCAGTTGAAGTGATTTGTGTGGCCGATATGTTTCTTTAAACAAAAAGAAAAATAAACAAATCCACTTTAGTCCACCTCGATCCGTTCGATTTACTTCAACTATTCCATCCTTCAAACTCCAAGGGTCCAAAAGCATGAGAAAGGCGTCTCAAAGTACCTTAGATTTTTCTTTTGACAATCCAATCCATAAATCATATCAAGTATAGCATCAAAAATTATCATAATAATTCCATTGAGTATACTCTCGAAATAAGTTGGAATACAAGCATTAATTACTGATGACCATTAGCCTGCAAAATAGAGGTCTGAATAAATGATTATATATCAACAGTTTGTCCCATCAGTGGGAATAGAATTCACAACCACTATAATATACAAAAAAAGAGAGTCAAGCCCTATTCTAAAATGTACATCATCTAATATCTCTATTACAAAAATTCAGCTGCCTCTATCAGTGAATTAGTCTAACTACTATTAGCCATAAAGGCATCTCAAAGATTGTTGCCTATTACGAAAAGTTTATAAAATAATGGAATGAGACAGGCCAGGTAAGTAGCATAATTAATAGGGGTGGGAATATGCAAGTTTCATGATAGTAACAATTTACAAATCATGTTTTAATTTGGGAATTTCCAAATAGTTTCTAAAACCATCTCCAAAATCATATGAAAAGAATGAATAAATTGACATAGCACAAAGCTTCTCAAGATGTTCTCATGAAATTACATACTATATATTCCTCAAAATATCTCAACATGAAACTACGTACTATACACAATGAATAATAACACGGGTTCAAACAGAGAAATCTAACCCAAGGCCACACTTGACAATTGCGACACAAGCTTCCCGGAACTCATTGCCGACTAGAGTCGAGACTCATTCCCTGCCGACACAAAGCAGAAACTCATCGTGAGCACAAAGCCGAACTAATGCTGCCGACACAAAGTGGAACTAACCATCACAAAGGCGGGTGTTAAGATACCATTGTCACCTGACTATAGTATCTAGTAGATAATCCTTTGGGTAATCACATGTCACACGACACATGGGTAGAACATAAAGAGCTCACAAATTACCTTTAATTCAAAATACATGAATTACTTCAAGTAGTTTCTCTAAAATATTTGAATGCCCAAGATATTCACAAGGTTCTCAGGCCTTCAACTCATTTCTTGTAAACAAGATTTTGTATTAACTTCCCAAATAACATAGGTCAAGATAAAGCATCTTTATATTTTTGCAAATAATGCAATAAATCCATAAGCGCATTCTCAGAATTTAATCAAGATGCTAGTCTTTTCCTTGCTAACAAATCATGCAATTCCCGTATGCAATAAGAATATGCATTTTCATATATAATCATATATAGTAGGGTCACAACACAACACCTTTTAGAAAACATAGTTCCACCATTAATTTTCCAAAATGTGTTTGACCCAGAAATAATGTTTATGCAACATGATTATTTTCAAGAAAATCCCATTAAAAAGCTACTTACCTCGCAGCACACCAAAAGCCTAATTTCCAAGCTCGAAAGAATTAAGCTAGAACCTAAACAATACCAAGCAAACTTATCAAAATAAGCATAAAGCAGAATTGTATCTAACTACATATTAGGAATTGCCAAATAAGCACTAAATTAGGCAAGCCTAGATTTAGCCTCACAAATAATATTTTCCACTTCCAAGTTTCTCGGCAATTACTTTACAAGGCATAGACTCCCATTATACTCATGAATCATTCAAGATATTATCTCTAACATCAGAACCTCAATAATTTATGAATAGTTTCCACAAAGTTTCTAACATCATCAAAGAGACCCATGACACCAAAATCACAATATCCTTCCAAACAAACAATTTAAATCTTTAACTAGCTCCAAATAAACCATAAAAATTATATTCACAATTTATTTACAAGATATACCTCAAAACCCTAAATTTTCACCATTCATAAACCTTAGTTATTACCATGTAAAACCATAAACCCACTCATCAAATTAGTCCACCGTCAAAGCCCATACATAATTACAAGAATATCACCCAAGAAGCTCATCAATCTCATGAACATCATTATCAAGCTTAGATCAAGTAACCCAGCAGGCAAAAGTATAAAATCCACTAATAGATTATAAATTTTTTACCTTAAATCAAAAGAGATGAATATGCCTTAGAGGTTCCTAAAGAGCTTTGCGGTGATCTTCTTGAGAAAAGATATGGTGGAGATGGTGGAGGATGAGCACCGGTGAGAGAGGATGAGAGAGAAATGTTTGTGGTGTTGAGAGAAAATGAAAAAAGAAAGAAAAGAAAATGAAGTAAGTAAGGCACGACCAAAGGGAGATAAGATGGAGTGAAATGAGTGGTGGGTAGTAGGGTTAGGTGGGGCACGTGGGAACCCAAAATCGATCTTACATTTTTTTTTTTAATTAGTAGGACATTACATTTCTTCCCCTCTTATAAAAATTTACGTCCTCGAAATTTTACGTACCTCGATCTTGAAAAAGGCTTGGGTACCTTGACAACATATTATCCCTCACGCTCCTAAGATGCCTCTTTCGCTGAATGATTCTTCAAAGCACCTTTACCCAAGGTATTGTTCTATTCACGTAACACTTGCTCCTTACAATCAAAATCTCTACAGGAACTTCTTCATATAATAAATCGTCTCTAATGCGAAGGGCTCATAACTCAAAACATGAGATCAGAATGTATTTCCTTAACATAGACTCATGGAAAACATTATGAATTCTGACGGAGAGGGCTGGTGGTAGGAGCAATTCTATATGCAACCCGCCCTCTCTCCAGGGCCTCAAAAGGCCCTACAAACCTAGGGCTTAACACCCTTTTTGCCAATTCTCATTACTCCTTTCATGGGGTACAACCCGTAGGAAAACTTTATCTCAATTTCAAGTTCCAAAGCCTTCCTTTTAATGTCATAATAGCTCTTTTGTCTACTTTGGGCTGCCAGTCGATCCACCGAATCGTATTTACCTTTTACACAAGTCCTCTGAATAATCTACAGCCCAAGAGTTTCGTTCTCCAAATTTTCAAGCAAACACAATTGCCTTCTTTCCAAGTCATGTGGAAATCTTTCCTCATGATTCTTACATCTACTAAGATCCAATGTAATTCCATCATTAGAGATCACATAACTTAACTTACTACTTGATCCAGCAAAATCCACACTTCCTCAATTTAACAAACTACTTATTTTCTCTTAATATTATTATTTTCTTTTAATAATCCTCAAGTGTTCTCATCTCTTCTAGACTCTTAGAATAAGTCAAAATATTATCAATAGACACAATGATAAAATAGTCAATTAATCATGAAATGCCACATTCATCAAATCCTTAGAAGTGTAGGGGCATTAATTAATCCAAATAGCATCATTAGAACTCATAATGACCATACCTGCCAAGAAGCTATCTTGGTATTTCCCAAATTTTAGGCTAGCGGTAACTAAAACAAGATCAATATTACATATACTTGTGCTCTTGCAACTAGTCAAACAAGTCATCAGCATAAAGTAAAAGGGATATTTACTCTTAATGATAGCTCAATTTAGATCACTTAGTAGTTGGTACATAACCTCTGGGCCCATCATTCTCCCTAAATATTCATACAAGCATGATGAGAAGCCAATCGATCTATGCCTAGGATAACATAAAATCATGCTTATCTAAGCAACACCATTTTAGCTAATAACTCTCTACCCTTGATAAGATACAAGACTTAAGCACAAGATTATTCCATATAATATCACCAATTGGGGTAGAAGCTAATAACTTAAAATCAAGTAGTTCAAGCTCTTATCAAAACTTTTAATGTACTAGAAACAAAATAATGCGTGAAACCAAGATCAAAAGAACTCTAGCATGTACGGAGAGCAGGAGAGTATACCTATCCTGCTTGCATTAGAAGTGCTTTGAGCATCTGAGTAGTTAAGGCATACACTCTACCCTACACCCTTTTCCATCATCAACACACCCTTAACAAATTGGGGTGTGGAAGAAGACAGAGCCCTTGGTAGTTGAGCATTGCCTAGCAAAGTGTCCGGGTTAGCACAGAGTGTAGCTTTACCTTTAGTCTGTAGAAATCCATGCTGAAATCCATCTTGGAGATGTTTCGGGCTGACCAAGCAAGAGGTTTACGCGTAGGCTGGAATGATGTAGTGCAAGCCTTTGACTACTTGATAGTACAAGCGGCATCCTACTCGAAGCTAGTACTTTGGGTTTGAAATTTGTTGAGGCGTTACTGACGAAGCACAACCTGGTGGTAGATTGCAAAATATTTTCAAATACAATGGTATTTGCCATTTTAGTCAAAAATAATGGTAATGAAAAAAAAATTGCACACTATAAAAAACCACCCGAATAATTTTTACCTTTAACCTTACAAATAAAAAAAAATTGATTAATCAAATGTATTATACATCTACAAAGGAAAAAAGAAAAGGAAAAGATGACTCATTTCACCTCTTTGTAAATTTCAAATATATTAAATGCATGGTTTCAATGTAGAAATCCAAATGTTCAAGGTTCTACACATTCATTTTGTCACATTTTAACCCATAGTACCTAACAAAAGCAGAAAAATACCCAGACATAGAATTTCATAAATTTAAAAGATCACAAATAATACATATAGAATTTCATAGACTTGATATGAAGAAATTAACGAAATTCCCAGCACCTTGAAACAAAAAAATGAAAACACACGCCAAAGAAAAAACAATCACATGCACAAAACAATCACATGCACAATACAATATTTGCATTGGTTCGGCAATTTGCGTCGTCCACGGAGTTGCAGGGATTCACTATTATCGAGGGAAAAATACAAAGGGTGCGGCTTTCTGATTTTCTCTCCAGACTACAACAACCAAACCCTAATCACCAAAACACGTTTTCACATCCTGTGCACAAGATTCACAATGGGCTACAAATGGGCGAGGTACCGGGGCACCCAGCTCCACTCCATGGACTAAGCCTTGAAAATCTCCCATTAAAAACCACACCCAGCATTATTCGAGTCGGGTGGTTGTCAGCAGATCAAACATAACTAGGCTCCACAAAGCCCAACATGATAGAGTGTGTTATCGCTTTGGATTAATACATATAGGTTGAAACAAAGACATATTTTAACTAATAACATTTCTTGTGATTTGTGACAAAATCTATAACTACCACCTGCCATTTGTCAATATTTATCTATAAGTTGATTAATTTGAAAATAAAACCATAATATTAGTTAGATTCACCACAAAGATGTAATATTAGCCCAACAAAGATGTAATGGTTAATAGGATATTAGCACTATGATTTAAGTCGCCAGTGTTTAGATAAATACGATAGTAAAACATAAAGTAAACTTAGAACAAACAATTATCAATAGAAATCTACAAAGCCACTAAATATATTTTTCTTTTTATTGAGTAACTAAAATATAATATGGGATTACGCTAATGATAAAATTCCTTGTAATCCTTAAAATATCATTTGTTGGGTAATATCAAGACACATAAATACTTCGGGACTTATAAATGTGATTCAAACTTCGGGATGATTTTACAATTTCTATGACACTATAACAACTATTATTTTGTCTACCCTTTAATTTTTCTATTTTCTTTGACTTTCCTTTATTTCTCTTTTTTTCATCTTTTGATTTTGTGATTGACTTTATTAATAATCAAAGACTGTGAAATTTGTGACCTAGGAATAAATCATATAAGCAATTGTTAACAAAATAAAACAACAAATCATCTTCATCTAACATAAATGAGTAACTTTAATACAATGCTTTGTGTATTTAATAATGAAAATCTATCTGATGCTAACAAAGAATTATAAAAAAGATAAAGATAATTTAGTGAAAACAAATCGAGAAAGAGAAAGAACTTAAAGCAATATCACAGTCAAAGTAAATCTTTCCTTTCACTTGTGGCTCAATTGACCTGAAATTTCATGGAGATCAAGCTGGCTAAACATAGTGATAAAGTTGCTGAATTACATGCCTCTTTCTAAAGGATAAACGTCATCATTGCCCAACGTTTTCATTAATCTTTGACCTATATCATAGTCGAGTTAGTCTCTCTCTTCCACCACTCTAATTTCATAGTGATTATGGAATTAAAGAAACAATTATAATATGAAGTACGTACCTAATCACATAAAAACAAAAGGAAAGGAATATAAAACAAGCGATACAAACCCAAAAGAAAAGCCAATGATTTGAAATATTATTGACCATGGCCAATGTAAATAGTGAACTCTTTAGTGTCGAGTAATGTAAGTACAATAGGAAGATTATACACATCATTTATTAAACTTAAAACTATGAACAATGCAAAATGAAGTTTAGATATAGTAAATTTATCAAACAATTTTTAAGCGTGTTACAAAATGTAGTTATCATTACCATTAGAGTAATATTTCTAATGTAGGGCCATCAATTATATGCGGTTGGAGTTGATGTTTGGGTAGGAAATGCGGAGAGGTTCTTGGAGGTATTGCTTATTATCCCAGAGGTGGTGCAATACTGCTCTGCAAATGATAAACACACCATCACATATATATGACAAAAACTATGTACATGTTGTATAATATTACCAATTGCATCATATGGTTGATAATTTATTCTATCCACCATGCGATATCTTCTAGCATTCATCCTTGAAAATTTTTGTTCATAAATAAAAAAAAATCATTTAGATTTATTATAGTATGAGGTGGAAAAAATCGAATACAAACATCACATATTAAGGTCAAAAGAGATTTCATCGAACATGTGGAATGCAATAAAAATGAATATATAGAATACCAAAATTAACATATATAGAAACGGTGCCAAATTTCATTTTGCTTTCAAAAAACCCAAACATTCATCCCGGGTCCCATTTAGAAAAACCATAGACCACGACTGACAAGCAATAACATATATTATTGCAAGATTCGAATATTTATATTAAGCTTACCATTGAATGCTATTGTTGCCCATTTCATTGTCGAATAACCTCATCATTAAAATTTGAGTTTGATGGTGAAGACCGCTTGCCAAATAGTGGCGGTGGCCTTCAAATTTCTCTCTCTCTCTCTCTCTCTCTCTCTCTCTCTCTCTATGCAAGGCCAAAAACAGCATGCCAGATTTCTCTCTCTCTGCTTGGCCCATTCTAGAAGGCATAATAAAAATTAAAAAAAAATTATATTCTAAGCCAGAATCAATATTTGTTCAATGAAAAGATCAAACAAAATGTACAATAGAGTTTGAAATCATGGGATAAGTTGTATTTATAGGACAATAATTATTTTATTTTGGAGGATTTGATAGTCACAAAATGGTTTTGGGTGTAAGTGCTATTGGTTCTTGACCAAGAGAATGGCTCGATTCAATTTAGAAGAGGCTGATTTTGGGTTTTCTTTTCCCTATTGGTTCGAAGCAGAAATGTGCAAGCGATAAGAAAGTGGCTAATCGATGGGTTTTATCCTTGATTGTGAGAAAAGTGTGCTAAATTACACAACGAGAAAGAGTATATGAAAGAGGAAATTTAAAGACACTATACTAACCTTGTGAATATGATGTGCAAAGAAGAAAGCAGCAGCTTGAAACAAAGCGGAATATAGATGTCGAGTTTAGAGTGAATATTGAAAGAGACGAAGGGAAGGGTTTTTTTTTTGGGTCTTGAATGAATGGGTTTATCGTTTAGTTGAGATCTTTTGCGTCTTGTTTTAACAATAAATGTGTTTGTTCATCACGGAATATCTTTTCACTTTTTGTGTTAAATGTGGAAGTTGAAATAGCGAATGACTTTAAATTTTTCTTGGGTTGCGGCGTTTGGGTTGGAATCGATAGGTTTGACGTTTGGTTTTGAGTTTTAGTACGGATGTAACTTTTCTAATTAAATTCTATATGTGGCCAGTTTTTAAGTGGGGATTTTCTACATGTCGCAATGGCCTTAATTAGGGAAAGGTTTAAACCCTCCTATCGTGGCCTTCTCAACCAAAATTCCCAAAAGAAAGGCGTACTCAAGGTAGTTTCATACCCTTAACTACTTCTACATACGCATAACATTGTTTTTTTTGCTACTAAGCATGGTGCTCAAAAACTTTCAAAACTACAACATGATTTGTCTAGATGAGCGCAGAAGTAGTAGGAAGGAGGCAATCACAAATTTAAAATAGTTAATTTCTAAGGACCATGCTATCAACAACTTATCAGAAAACTCATAACAAAATAGATTGCATGGTTAACATTGGATAAGGCCCAAATCTAACTCTAACCTTGGTCCATAGGCCATAAATTCAATCATACGAGTATACTACGTAATTATTGAATCCTTTTATATAGTGATTACGTACATACTTTCAGATCAATCATCACATGCCCCAACTATACAAAAATAAATAACCATATATCTTAGGCTACAAACTTAAGTAGACCTCGAGGCAACTTGTACAAAACTTGAACTTAAGGCCATTCTTAGGACCTAGCAGTTGCATCCACTGCAAAAATGCCTATGTTGGATTATGTTGGATAAGTTTGATTGGATCAATTTCAAGCTTAGCTTTCTTCCAATTAAACACTAACAATCTATTATTAACCCAATAAGTAAGCATTTCATGCACATACTAATTTGATTTCAAAAAAAGTTCTAGAGAATTACTACAATAAGTAAACCATTTAGCAAAATATTCCACATAATATAATCTTTTCGAGGCAGGCATTTTATAAAACACACATCATGCATTATTGTCGAAACCATTGCTGCATATAATCTTATCGAAGAACTACCCACAAATACATTCAACTCAAAACCCAGCAACTAAATCCTTTGATAGACTAAGTTCTCCAAACTCTTTAACAATACCCAACTCCAAAATTTTCCTAGAAACAGCATTAGCTTAGCTCTTCCCATATTCTAATCACAAGTGAATCAGCCAAGTAAAAACTATAAGGTAGCTTATCAAAATCATAACTCAGCCCACTTCATGATTATTTCCTAAGTTATGCATCTTTCATATATGATTCCCTAAGTGAGCACACACTTACATGCATCATATTGCACATCAATAGCTATAAACAAATTTCTCTTACTAAACGATGGGTGATTGGGTCAATCTCTATTATGGAGTGGATAAAGAAACAAATATAAATTACAAATCGAGGCAAGGGAAGGAAAAAAAAAAAAAGTCTACCAGTGGTTCTGTTAGCTACTGCTAAGCAACAAATTTATATAGTAAAATTAACAAATTTGGTCCCATTACAAATCTGGATACACGCACTGTGGTTTGTTTTCACTCTAGCTTATGAGATAACAAATAACTGTTTAAAAAAAAAAAAAAAGACCTAATCTTGGAGCGCCTGACCTTGTCACCAGAGCATAGTCGGGAATGGAGGAGCATACTCGTTGCCGTAGAGGACACAGTCACAATATTAGGAGAGGAAAATAAAATGCAAAATATTATATATTAAAGCAAAAGTTTAAGAGAATGAGAAAGAGATGGTGGTTTTAAGAGATTATATTATATACCCATTTGATAAAAAGAGGAAAATAAAATAAATGGGAGGAGATACCTTGAGCATAGCCAGGAAGGATGAATGGTACAATCTAATTTTGGATCCGAAACACAAAGATATAATGCTTGAAGTAGATTGGCATCAGTGGAGGAAGAAAGACATTTTAAAATTCAATACCTTCTTATTCTCTATGTTCTAGGGTTTCATTTTTTCAAATCAGAGCAACTGCAAACAAAAAACTTTAAATATATACTGCAAAAACCTTAACAACAATGGTAGAAAAGAGACATGGGAAACGAAAATATAAAGAGGGGAAAATATTTCAACAAAAAATTAAAAATAGCATAAATGAAATGACAGAACTTTATTTTTTTGGCAACACATAAATCTATGTTCTTCAACACCAAATCGATTCATGAATCGATTTAATAATTCAACGTTACATATCTCCCTCCCTAAATCGTTTTTTTTTTTTTTTTTTTTTTTTTTTTTTTCCTTATACGGGTGTAACAATCGAGCTTTCAAACGGTGTATTGATCAGGCTTTTGGTTGGGTTTAACTATAAACGTGGTGGTTGTCTAAGTTCAGCAAGGGAATAGATGGTGGACTAAATCTGTGTCGTAAGTATTTTCTTTTTTCTCCTTCTCTATCTCTGTATTGCATGTTTTTTTTTTTTTTTTTTTCCTTCTCTATCTCTGTATCGCAAGTTTGTTTTTTGGTATTGCAACCCTTTGCTGTGTATTTCAAGTGGTTATTTTTTTTTTTTAAAAAAAATTGGGTAAACTATAAATGCTATAATTTAATGTGGCAGAATTTAAAGTAGGCTTTTTTTCCTATGTGGCAGCACCTCTTTAATGGCAGGAAAAGACTTTTGTTTTTATATATAGTATTAGATTAGATGGATTAAAAACAAAATGCTTTAATTTTTTATTTTTCAAAAAAAGTGCAAGCTCCTCCTGTAGATCAGGGACAGAGGTAGCCTTTGGCTTTGGGGATTGGCCCCCCCTAATTTTTTATTTTATTTTAATATTAGAATATATACTAGGTATTAATTTTAGTAATTTTGTTCTATATTTTTACACTTTGCCTCCTTAATAATATCATTAATTTTTTTAAGAGTGATATTATAGCCACAAAGTTTTCTACAATATTTTTGCAAACTCTTGAAATAACAGATTCTTATTGGTTTGCATCTAGTTCCACTACTTATACTACTTTTTTACTTACCAATAACCACTTACCATATCACTAATTTGTTAAAAAACAAAATTGTAGCTCTAGCATTTTGTTCTTTTTAAAGACCATAAAAAATTTATAAATTTAAAATTTATAACAAAATATACAAGTCCAAAAAAATTAGCCCAACGACAAAAATTACAGATAGTAAAATTAGAAAAAATTAAGTCTAATCAACAAATTTTACCCAAAACAAACAACGCGGCCTTTTAAAAAGTTTCAAACAAAATAATTGTCCTTACCCAACAACATGCATCAAAGTCCGGAAAAAAAAAAAAAAAAAAAAAAACCTCAGGGACTAAGCCACCGTAAACAACCAGTAGCAAAGTTGCCCCCCCTAACTACAAGTCTTGACTCTGTCCCTGTGGTAGATCTGTGCTAATCAGATTCAGGAGCTTGGGGGCCCTTCTGTTGTTCAGGTTCACTTGATTCCTCATCCCATCTGACATGCTGAGCTCGATAAAAATCAATCCAGTTAACAGTTCCAAAGTTGTAGCCACTGAAAGGCACATCCTCTGCCTCATTCCTTAGGAAATTTGTACCGGTTAGCTCAGCAAGGCGCTTTGTTTCTTGATAAAAATCTATCAAGTTGTGGCCACAGTAAAGAACCGGAACCTTTTTAGACTTCTTTTCAGCATTTATGTGATCCTCCAGGCGTGCCTATAAAACCCAAAAAAATCAGATCACAGATGGTAAAGAAGGTAATTAATATATAGAAACCTTGAACAAAACAGCGTGGAGAATCCTACACTAACCCGCATGTATGACTTTAGTAGGGGTACCATAATTGATCTGTAGTCATAAACAGTTACCATAGCAATTTTCTTCATCGTCTGCTTCATGGCAATAATAGTCGTCCTGATTATACAGTCAAATTTGTAAATCTGCAACAACAAACATACTGAGATTCAATCATCCTACGGAATATAAAAGTTCATTAGTAAACCCAAAACCCCAATAAAACATCTCACAAATACAAAGAGAAGAAATTTTTCTTCCCTGCAATTGCCGCACCACTCTCTATTTTTCTTGCTACACAACGATCTGCATCTAACAGTAACTAAATTCAGAAACTAATTTCCTGTGCATGTCTTGCAAACATGCATGAATTTAATTGCTAGGCTCAAAATTTCGAGCCACCTAGTCTATACTATGTAGGCATGGTACAAGAATAATCAGATTGTGTTGACAATGTATGCAAAGGACACCATGCAATTAAGGCCAACATATATAATATCTCACACAACACATTGAATTTCACATCAAACAACTTGGAAAATTTCACATGTTCATAAATTTGTCTGTAACATACCTTTTCAGTCATCTCATCAATCTGATTCCTGATCACCACTATTATTTCGTTGTTCTGCTCTTGTTCTTCACTCAAAATATCGAATATCATACCTGGCTCAAAAGTATCAGCATTTATCTCTTTCTACTTTTCTAACAAGAAAGACTTAAATGGTGATGCCCTGCTGTCTAGATACGGAAATTCTTCTATTTGTTTCCATTGATACTCCAGATGTTTCCAATGCTCTAACTCTTTCAAATACTTGGATTTTATTGCACGAATGTTCTGCATCCGCTGAAATTCAGCCTTATAGATATTGAAAAGCTCCTTGGCTTGAATTTTACTATATAATGCAAAAGATTTATACTGTTTTAATTCCTCTTCAATACTTGTATCTCCGCTCAATAACCAATCAACAATAGCATCTTTACATTCATCATCATTTAATTCGATTTCATCCTCAGCACTGAACCTAAAAGCAAATCCATCATTTGGCACAAAAAGCTCTCCACGCAACATTCTATTGTCGAAAGCTACCCAAGAGAAGTCCTCATTAAAAGTAATCTTCTCAAGATTAGAGACACACGGGTCACCTCTAACCTCATCCTTCACATGACTCTTGCAGAGACTTTGTAACCCACAAATATTGTAGAGATCATCCAAGAACATGAACACACGATTAAGGCCTGAGATGTCAAGAAAGCATACGCAGAGTAGAGTGCAGTTCGTCCTATGTTCCTTAAGCAGCGGTTCCGGGATTTGCTTCTTCATCATATCCATTATCAAATCCATGACCACTGAAATCTGACTTGAATCAAACCATCCAATATTCAAGAATTCACGTAACCTTTCTTGAATTTTATTAATTATCTCTTCACGCTTGCTATCATTGCAATAAGGCCATTTCATCTTGGTTCTTGAAAACTTTTGAGATATATTGACCTTGATCTCCTTGTTCGTTTCTCGACAAATCTTCCATTATTTTCACAGCCGCAGCCACGTCCACGGGTCTCCACTTCTCAGATGATTTACAAATTTTGTAGAAAGATTCCAATTCAGTACTATTGTTTCCCCGCAAAAAAATTTGTGAAGTGCATAAATGCTCATTGAGGATGTGCTGCATCATCAAATTTTCGCTGTAAAACATCGAATGGAAATTGCACCAGCAACGCCACACCTTCCAGATCTTAATCTCCTTTAAGCCCTCCAGGGCATGTGTTGCTGATCTGTCATTCTCAAAATGGCGTTTAAGATCCTCCATTTGAATCTTCAAAAACTGCTTCTTTAGATCCATAGTCATTGTATGCTAATAATTCTTGAATCGCGCCGTGTTGTATGATGAGTGAGGTTTAAGAATTTCGATTTTTTCCTTCTTGTTATAGCTCTTTCTTGGATCTCTTCCTTTCTTTCTTGCAGTTGCCAAATACATGGCATCTTATCTCTTCATAATTATCCCTTTCAGAACCCAAAGTTCTTTTTTGGAGTCATCATTAATACCCGTTGGGATCGATAGAGCAGAATTGCAGGTTTCCAGCGCCTCACTGTAACGGGCTAATCTATAGAGGACTTTTGCATGGGTGATGGAGAAGGGGAGCGACCCAGGACAATTCGTCATGGCAGTGTTGGAGGATTTCAAGGACTCTATTAAGTGTTCATGCATCAAGGCCACCCTATCCCGCAACCCAAGCTTCGCTCTTGCTCACAATGTCCTGTGCTCCATCTATATGACTGTTGGGGACTCGATGCATGAACACTTAATAGAGTCCCTGAAATCCTCCAACACTGCCATGACGAATTGTCCTGTGTCGCTCCCCTTCTCCATCACCCATGCACAAGTACTCTATAGATTAGCCCGTTACAGTGAGGCGCTGGAAACCTGCAATTCTGCTCTATCGATCCCACCGGGTATTAATGATGACTCCAAGAAAGAACTTCGGGTTCTGAAAGGCAAAATTATGAAGAGACAAGATGCCATGTATTTGGCAACTGTAAAGCATGAGATTCAAGAAATGCAGGAAAGAAAGGAGGAGATCCAAGAAAGAGCTATAAAAACAAGGAAAAAAATCGAAATTCTTAAACCTCACTCATCATACAACACGGCGCGATTCAAGAATTACTGGCATACAATGACTACGGATCTAAAGAAGCAGTTTTTGAAGATTCAAATTCTTGGGTTTCTTGATTATTGGACAGTGGAGGTTGAGAGGGGGAAGTTAGTGTATTGGTTTTCATTTTGGAGGGAAAGTGTGGTTTGAATCTAATTGCTTCTGTGAAGGAAGCTGAAATGGGTGAACTGTAAATATATATATGAGGAGAAAGAAAGGCCCGGAAGCCCAAAAAGGGAAAAAGAGAATTGACCTATATTTTTATTAGGTGAAAGTACACATATTGTACCTGGGCTAAATGACCCATATCTTTACTAGGTGAGAATACACATTCTATTTGGGCTAAATAACCCATAAAAGTTTTGGGTTTGATGGCCGGACCGGTCGTAGACTCACGCCGAAAAATTTGACGATTTATGCTTTTTATTAAATGAAAAATAAAAATAGTAGATGAGAATTATAAATGTTAATATCAAATTCTTTGTAAAATGATGTGGTTATTTTCTAACCAAGTATATATACCAAAACACAAATTTTATATTAAATGAAAAATAAGCATATGAATGCAAACATAAAAGCTACTAATCAAAAACCAACTCATAATTAATTATATTAAATGCCCAATAAATGAAACCACACAAATTTTTTATGTTCAAGCATTCAAGCTAAGTTAAGAGAGGCGCTACGTCCACAACATTTTTATAATATTTTCACAACAAATTATAAGTGGTTAGTTGTTATTGGTTCAAATTTGAATCTAACACTAAGATTACATTTTTATTCCAACAATAATACCAAGTAATAACTTGCCACTTAGGATTTGTTGTAAAAATGTTGTGAAAATGTTGTGGACATATCATTTCTTTTTTAGTTAAAACACATACAACATTAACATAAAAACTATTTTTATGTTCCAAAGTCCTTAACACTAAAGACATTCTAGGGACTTGTGTATATCAGCAATAGCATTTGTGTATGATTTCACCTATATATGTAATGAAGGCGAGTTATGCTTCTGTAGCAATGAGCTTTGGGAGATTAAAAGTAAGAGAGCATGAGAGAAGCAAGAGTTTTATGCATAAATATTAAACAGGGAATGAATCCAATTGACAAGATTCAAATTAATTTACCAAGAATTCTTATCATGCATATATATCAGACAGTAGCCTAACTTTCCTGTTCATTTAAAGCAAACCAATCATCCAAGGGGACAAACAACCATGCGTTAAGAGCATCTACCAGTGGTCCAAGCATGAAGGCCATTTCCTTCCAATTAATTAACGTTCAAATCTGGAATAACTTCAAACAAAAAACAAACTCAAGATCTAAAACATAGAGAATCTCATAGTATGGACAATCTTGTTTGGTTCTCCAAGAAATCAAGACTAGTCTTCCTTACTAAGATCAATTCTTATCTAATAAGCAATATGTGGCATTTCTATATAAAAAACAATACAAAGTGGAATGAAAGATTAAGATCTCTAGCAAATTCAAAATCAGCTATTTTTAGCAGATGAAAATTAAGGTTTTTCTTTATTCTTCTCCTCTTCTATCACCAATCCCCCTGCCTCCCACCTTAAAACTACATGTGATGTGACATGGAAGGCAAGAAATGGTTTTTTAGGGGGAGAAATTTTAATGGCAACAGTTAGCAATGCAAAAGACACAGAAAAACATAGAAGCTCATGTTTTTGAGGCCTTACAGGTTCTCTAGCTTTGTTAGAGCACCAAAGCTACTTGGGATTAGGCCTTCAAGTGATTTAACTTGAAGTCAACTGTAAAAGATAAAGTGCAGTCAACATAATATATTTTAAATACCTTAATGTAAAGAAAACTCAAATTAATATTGAAATGATAGTAATGCTAGGGAAATTGATGCACACAAGTCCTTCAGTTTTGTAAGAGTCCCAAATAATTCTAGAAGCATTCCAGTAAAGCCATTATTAGATGCCCATCTGAACAAGAAAAGATCAATCCATAAATGAATTTACAACTAACATAAGAGATCTGATGGTTCAATTTCTGCTTACACCAAAAACCGATTAATGTCTTGATCTGATAATAAAGAGCTATATTCAATAATACAATAGTGATAATAAGAACTGTTAATAATTTTCTTCGAATTTTGTTGTGGGAAAGTAATAATATTAAATAGTATTCATTTTAGACTGAAATCATCTTTTATAAAAAATATATTAGTTCACATATGAGTTTGGATATCAAACCTCCACCTTTATGGCAAAAATACAATCTTATTTATATTATATTATATAGAAATCGTGTCTTTTAGTTCTATATATCGAATTGGATATCTCTAAAGAAAAACTTAAATTCATAGTATTCATGTTATACACAAATCATGTCTTGGAATTCAGTTATATAAAAATGCTTGTAATGCCCCAGCCCATTGTAAAAAAAGAAAAAGAAAAAGAAAGAAAAAAAAAGAAAAAAGGGATCAGATTTTATGGAGTCACACATGCCCCACCTACCCGTTTGTTCCTCACATATCCTTACAAAATATCTCACTCTCTTCTCTTTGGCCGGCCATACCTCACTTTGCTCTCTTTTCTTTTCTTTTCTCACAAACACACTAACAATGCTCTCTCACTCCCTCACACTTCCCCACCGGTACCTCACTACCTACCACCATCTCCACCATCATTTTTTCGACAAGATCATCGGAAAAATCCTTAGGAACCTCTAAGCATCTTCATCCATTTTATTTGAGGTAAAAATTTCTAATCTTTTTGGTGGGTTTTATATGCTTTTGCTAGAGTTTCTCTTTATCTAAACTTTGGAAATGATATTCATGTGATTTATGAGCTTCTTGGGTGATATTCTTGTGATTATGTATATGGGTTTTTATTTGGTGGACTTAATTTGATGAGTGGGTTTATGGTTTTTACAATGGTGGCTATCTAAGGTTTGTTATGGTGAAAATTTAGGGGTTTTGAGTTATATCATGTGATAGTTGGTAAATCAAAATTTTCCATTGCTATTGGGTTTATTTGGAGCTAGTTAAAGACTTGTATTGTTTGTCTCAGAGGATATTGTAATTTTGGTTTCATAGGTCTCTTAATGATGTTGTGTAATCCTTGTGGGAACTACTTATTAAGTGTTGAGGTTTTAATGTTATGGAGAATACCTTGAATGATTTAAGTCTATAAATTGGAGTCTATGCCTTGTAAATTAAAGGCGTAAATGCACTTTTAGTCCTTACATTTTGGCTTTTTTTCATTTTGGTCCCTACATTTTAATTTCACCACTTTTAGTCTCTAAATTAATTAACACATGTTATTTTGGTCATTTCCGTTAGTCAACAGCCGGAAATATCTGAGGTGGCTAACAGAAGACTTAAATATTATTAAAAATCCACATCACCCATTACACATCAGCATATAAATTTAAAAAATTAATTTATTAATTTTAACTAAATAAAAAAAATAAAAACAGAATTAAAAACCAAAATTCACATGAATTAAGATCTAAAAGTTTCTTGAACAAGAACACCAAGAACACCAACCCAGATCTAAAAGTTTCTCCCATTCTTTTCATTATTTTTTCTTTTTATTATTTTGTTGGAAGATCATGCCTTTGTTATGTTCTTTGTGTTCTTCCCCACTTCCCCAGAATTGTTCATGTTCTTCCTCACTTTCCCAGCATGGTTCATGTTCTTCCTCAAATAACTCGTTGCCCAGAAAATTATAAAAATCAATATTTTTTTGTCTCTCTTCTTGCATTTTCTTAGCAACCAAACATGCAAAACACATAGCAATCTTCAAATGAGACCAAAACCCAACAATCACAAAAATACCAAAACACATCTCAACAAAAACACTAAAACATCTCTACCGGACCCAACTAACCAAACACCAAATATCAAAACTCAACCAAACACAACAATAGACCAAGAAAATCCTCCACCGAGCCACCACCTTCAAACCCTACCAATGGCCAAAAAATCTAGATCTACCCACCACCTGGGACCCAGCTGACCACCGCCACCCAGATGTAAAAAATTTCCTTTCACAAACCCATATTATCCATTTTAAAATTTATCAAAAATGCAAAAGAAATACAGCAAACTCAACCCAGATAAAGAGAGAGTGAGATGAGAAAGTGAGGAGGGAGAGGGGTTTCAGATCTACCTAGAAACCCACATGATGGCGCCGGCGCCAGCGTCTTGCCACCTCACCACGCTCCTCAACCTCACCCTCACACTCACGCCCACTCTCACCACCAGCACCAGCAAATGATTCTCGGCGATAGCAGTGGCGGCGACGATGACCATGAAGTCGAAGTCGAAGTCAAGGCTCCCAGAAGCGAGCCGAGACATGGGTCCAAGACAAGAGCCAAGACGTGGGTCCAAGTCGAAGTTGAACAAGCACTTGTGGGAGCAGATTTCATCGGAGATGAGAGAAATCGATCACCCATTATGTGCACCAACAAGTGGAGGAACTTGCTTAAAGAGTTCAAGAAGGCTAAGCACCAAGATAGAGGGAGAAAGAAGAAAAAAGAAAAGAAAGAAAGAAGACAAAAGAAAGAATGGGAGGCGGAGAAAGATCTGGGGAAGAAGAAGAAAATAAAGAAGAAAAAGAAACTAAGTACAAACAAAATAGATCTAAATTCCACCATTTTTTTTGTTTTTAATTATGTTTTTTTTAATAATTTTTATAATTTTTAAATTGATAAATTTAATTTTTTAAGTTAGATGCCGATGTGGATGCTGACGCGGATGTTGAAGTTGCATTTTTTTAATATTATTTTAATAGACATGTCAGCATTTACTGTGCAAACAGTGCACTCTGTTAGCCATCTCAGATATTTCCGGCTGTTGATTGATGGAAAGGACCAAAGTAACACGCGTTAATTGATTTAGGGACTAAAAGTGGTGAAATTAAAATGTAGGGACCAAAATGGAAAAAAGCCAAAATGTAGGGACCAAAAGTGCATTTACGCCTAAATTAAATTGTTGAGAAACTTTGGAAGTGGGGTACATTACTTGTGAGGTTAAATACTTAGAATTGCCTAATTAATTGCTTATTTAGCAATCTCTAATTTGTAGCTAGATGCAATGTCAAGCTTTATGCTTATCGTGATAGGTTTGCTTGGTATTGTTTAGGTTCTAGCTAATTTCCTTTGGAGCTTAGAGAATTAAGCTTTTTGCAAGTTGCAAGGTACGTAGCTTTTTAATGGGATTTTTTGAAAATAATCATATTGCATAAACGCTGTTTTTGGGTCAAAAACATTTTGGAAAATTATTTGTGAGATTATGTTTTCTTAAAAAGTATTGTGTTGTAACCTTATTATATATGACTATTTATGAAAAGTGCATCATATTTGGTAATGCGAATGGGGAAATGCATGATTTGTTAGCTTGGAAAAGATAGGCATCTTTTATAAAATTCTTGGGAATGAATTTTATGGATTTATTGCATTATTTGCAAATTCTTAAGATGTTTCATCTTTACTTGTGATATTTGGGAAATTGATAGAAAATCTTATTGACAAGAAACGATTTTGGAAAATTTGAGAACCTAGTTAATATATTGGGTATTTCCAAGGTTTTTGTGAAAATACTTGAAATTGAACCGTGTTTTGATTTCATGTAAACTGTGAGCTCTTCATGTTTTAACCTTTGAGCTATGACATGTGATTACCCAGCCATATGCTATAGTCTTTGTGACATTGGTATCTTGGCACCTGGTCTTTGTGGCTGATTGATGTCTTCGTGGGACAACTGATGTCTTCGTGGCATAATTTATGTCTTCATGGCATAATTAATGCTTTCATGGCATAACTTGATGTCTTCGTGGCATACCTTGATGTCTTTGTGGCATACCTAACGTCTTTATGGTGGCTTGTCATGTAGCCTTGGGTTGGATTTTCAGGTTTTAAAAGGGTATTTTGATAGCTCACAGTAAATAGTATGTAGTTTCATGTTGAAATATTTTGAGAAAACTTTGTGCTACATTCTTTTAATCATTCTTGTCGTTTTATTAAGAAAAATGGATTTGCATGATCTAATTGGAAATTCCCAAATTATAACACGTTTTGTAAATTGTTCATCATCATGAAACTTGCATTCCCCCCACTCCCATTAATTATGCTACTTACTAGGTTCTGTCTCATCCTATTCTTTTACAAACTTTTTCAGAATAGCCAATGATCGCTTTGAGATGGGTTTTTGTGGCTAGCAGTAGTTAGACTAACTACTGATGGAGGCTGGACTTTTGTTATGGTGATCTTTAGATGTACATCCTAGAATAGGCTTGACTCATTCTTTTGTATCTGATAGTGGTGAGGAATTTTATTCCCCCTAATGGGACAAGTTGATAATATGTAATTATATTTATTCAGACATCCATTCGTTTGTGGCTAATGGCCTCAGTAATTATTGCATAGAACTCTGATTTACTTTGTGAGTATTTTTAATGAAGTTATTATGAAAATTCTTGATGTTGGTACTTGATATGAATTATTTGGATTGAATTGTCAAAAAGGAAAAATCTACAAGTAACTTTGGGATGTATTTCTCTTGCTTTGGACCCTTTTGGGTTTGGGGCGTGACAACACTAGCACCACAACTTTGTACACAACTTGCCATGTGGTGAGTTATGAGTGGTGGAGGTGTGGATCTACCACTTTTTATTCACTACTCACAACTCGCCACATGGCGAATTATGGCAAAAATTGTGTAAAAAGTTATGATCTAGCATAGTCTTTATTTAGTCATGTGGTTTTTGGGATTTTTTTTGCTCTTTGGGATGATTTTTCCAACAATTTTATTATGTAACAAGTTTTGCAAACTAATTGGTTAAGTAGTATCTCGAGTCTTTGACGCTTGATTTCATAGATTGAAATCGAGTTTTAGAGACTCGAGTTCTAGGAGATGGCATAATTTGATGTGGAAAAAATTCCATATGAAACTTGAGTCTTTCCTTAAAGAAAGAAAACTAAGAAAGAGATAAGAAAGAAAGAACACATAGGATTTGTAACATCCTAGCCCTATAACATTGCTAATGCTAAGTGAGTTTTTTTATGTTATATTTTATTGGTTTCTTATATTTTTCATCCTTGCATTATATTGGGTTATAGTAGATTGACCATGATTAATTAATTCAATTATCTAAGTTGATTAATTAGGTCAAATTACACGCAAATCGTGGAGGTACACACAAATCACCAAATAAACTAAAGTGCAGTGGAAAATAAATGATACGGTGATTTGTTGACTAATGGGGAAAACATCTGGCAAGGCAAAAACCCCACCAGGTGATTTTCAGGTCATCATTCCCAAGAATCCACTAATCAATAATCAAGCATTACAAGTATAAGGAATCTTACCACTACCTTGGCATATCCCCAAAATAGAAACTTACAGCTGAACCTTCACTTCAATACCCAATTGGACTTGATCTAGTAGAGACTTTTTCCTTTATGCAAGGATCCTAGTACGTGTCTAACTTCCCAGCAACTGATGTTTGTTGTTAGATGCAAAGTTCTTCACTTAAAAGCATGCTGAAGATCTGGAAGTACTTAATTACAAAACCCTAAAGCATCCAAGAACATAGTAGCTTTTCTAAAAGTATATGAGTTCTCTAATCTGAGTCTCTGTATCTTTGATGACTTTAAAAAGCATTTATATCCACTAGGAGTTTAGTGAACGAAACCCTAGCAATCTAAGTCATCATGGGCCAAAATTCTAATATGAGAATTCTGGATCTGCATAGCTCGATAGATTGAGAGGTGTTAAGCTAGTGTTGAGGTCCATCATTAAATCTTGATAGATGCTATATTGTCTAGGGGTGTAATTGGTGCAGTTCGGTCGGTTTGAAGTGCAATTTTTCCACCGAACCGAAATTTTCGGTTTTACCAAATTTGGTACCGACATTGAATTGTAAGGAAGGAACACTGACACCGAACTGACTGGATTTCAATCGGTTCAGTTCGGCCGGCTTTCGGTTGCTTCCAATTTCTTAGAAACCAAACAGATCAAAGAAAAAAAAAAGCTTATTTCACTTTACTTTCCCACATTTTCTCAGCACCCAAACACCAAGCACCAAGCAAACAAAAAAAAAAAAAAAACTTAAAATCATGTATATATTCAGAGAACATACTAAAATAAGAAAAAAAAATTTCCCTTTGCTTTCCCACGTTTTCTCACCACCCAAACACCAAGCACCAAGCAAAGTAGCAATCACAAAAAGAAAAAAGAAAAAAAAAAGAACAGTGAAGAAGTGTATTGGTGAAGAAGTGTACTGAAGTAGCATGAAAGAGAGAGAGAAACAGCGGCATGATGGAGAGAGAGAGAAATAGAGGCATGACACTATGACAGAAAGAGAGAGATGAGGAGGAAGAGAATGACTAGAGAGGGAGAGGGGCGAACAGCTGCTGCTGCTGAAGTGAGAGAGAAATGTTGAAAAATAGGGTTAGTAGGGTTATAAAGCAAACCCAAAACGATGTAGTTTTGGTAATAAGGAGAGAAAAAATAAAAAACTCTTACTATGGGTCGAACTTGGGTTTACTGGTGGGAATACGCGTGTTCTTGCCACTAAGATACCAAGAACTTTCTTGATATAATTTGTACAAATTAAGATTTAATATATTTTGGTTCGGTTTCGGTTGGGTCGGTATATTTGTGTGGGACACCAAAACTGAAACCGAAATTTTTGATTTTTATAAAATGAAAACCGAAACCGAACCAAAATTTTGGCAACGGTTCGGCCAGTTTTTTCGATTTCTCAATTTTGTGCACACCCCTAATAGTGTTGAGCTTATGTCGAGACTAATGTCAAGGTTCATTGTTTTAGCTTTTCTTCACTTGTTTCTTGATTCAATCTTCATGTGTTCAATGGTATCACTTGTTTTGATTTATCAACACACTTCATGATACTCTAAACATATCTTAGATCTCCCAATTATAAATAAAATGCATTTTGTCAAAGGATATGCCAATACATAATAAATATGGTTCCAACAATCTCCCCCTTTGGCAATTCGTGACAAAACCATAACAAAAATTATGAGAGAAAATTAACTTAATAATCTTCCCAATTGATTGACACATAAAATACATAAATCTATCTAATCCTATGAGTTCTTGAAAAACTTTGCAAGAAGAGAGATTAATGTATGAAAGACTTGCAGTATGTCTTAACTGAAACACTAAATAAGATCCTTCAAGGCACCATGTGTAAAATATAGACAAGTTATATAAACAAGAAAAATGTGTATAAAGAGAGAAAAGAAACAACACATACATCATCATCATATTTATCACTAAAGCATAATGTATGTAATTGGTTACAAAACCAATAAGAACAAGTAGTGAGTAACTATACATAAAAAATCTCACTACATCCCTCAAACAAACTAACTCTCCCCCTATCAAATAGGTCCACTACTCTCATAAACCAAAACTACTCCCCCTTTTTGTCATGAGTGACAAAAGGTGAATCATTGAGACGTAGTTGTCTCATCATCATAAAAAAATTGCAAAAAGACTTAGATTTTTACTAACCTATATGAAATGATTTAGGGAAAACTAACAACAGTACTCCATCTATAGCTGGTTGAAATTTTAAATTATAATAAAATTCATCTACTAAAGAAAAGTTTATAAATCACACACCAAAGCCTATCTTCACCAAAATTGAACCCTAAAACACGCACCAAAACTGAACCCTTATTGCCATAGTTAATAAATGAAAACAAATACAAAGGCACAGAGCAATGCACAATATTCAATCACTATGATTGTGTTGTGTATAATCAATATATGAATTAAATTTTCTTTTCTTTTAGAAGTACCATCGGAAGATTTGCCAGAGGAGGTAACGGAGAGAGTATGACAGTTCTTGTCAGCACTGATGCCCTCAACAAATTATTTCATCCTCCTGTCAACGATTCTCTCACATTCTTGTAGACACCGTATTTTGTGCCCCTTACGACTTGGGCCTCCATTCCCCAATGATGTTAGAACTTTAAGGCCCAAGGTTGGTTTAGGGCCTAATCAGATGAAAATTGACTTGTGGAAAGTGTTTATGGAAAATGTAACTTATTTTTGGAAACATAAAACTATTTTTGGAAAAGAAAGGCCAAGGAAACCCTAGGGTGTGCGTACACACACTTAAGCTTTGCGTACGCATGTATGCGTATGCAGACACGTGCACGCATACGCATGCTAGGGTTCAAGAAACTATAAAATGCAAGTTTTCTGCATTTAAACTCAGTTTAGAATGAATCCCACATCGTCTGGGAGATGTCCCTAACCCCTATTTTTCAACTATATAAAGCCATTAAAGGTACTTTTTCAAGCAGAACGGATTCCGATAGTAAACACATAAGATTCACTAGAAAATAGTGAATCAAAGAGGGACTTTTTCACAAAATATACTCAAGTTAAGTTTTGTTCAATTGAGACATTTTTTGGTCTTGATCTTTGAGTTCTAAAAGTTTACTAACTTATTTTGAATTGGTTGTGACTAGATTGACTAAGGAGAATGGTCAAAATCAAGCTCTAAAAAGTTCTAGAGTTGAGGTAAAAGTTTCTAACTTTGTCTCTTCACTTTTCTTTAATTTTCTTTTGTCTCTTTATGTTTATATATGTGTTTTAAGTGTTATAATATGTTTTTTTAGTCTAGGATTACTCTAGTGTTTATGTTTGAGGTTATGTTGATTAGATTTCTTGTTTTTTAAGTTTCTGTTTTGCAGTTTCTGGTTTCTGTGTTCTGGGTGAGTATGTGTACGCATGCAACTGGGCTGTGTATGCATGCCCAATGTATGTGCATGCATATTTCTGTCCAGAAACCCTAATCAGCTTTGTTTTCCTTTTGTTTTATTCACATGTTTTAGTCTCTGTTTAATCTTTTTTTTTTCTCTATCCTTAAGTCTTTATCTCTATGTTTTAACTTGTTTTGTTTTGTTTTATTCCTTTTATGCTTATTAGGGTTTTAGATGGTTTGAATGCCATGAACATGCATATGAATATGATCATGCATTGATGTATAGGTGTTGTGATGCGGTGAGGTAAGTGAGGTAAGCCATGCATGATCACATGAACATGCATTTGATTGATGAATATGATATGGGTGATGAACATAGTATGCTTGATTGAATCCCATGCTTTTGATGTTTGGATGCTATAACATGTTTATCCTGATCTTCCTTGTGATGTTTCTGCCCTTGAAGATATATGCTTACATGCCATGATAAATGAATGATTAGGCTTTGGATGATTATGCCATGTTGATTGCTTTAGATGCATGTTAGTGTGTGTGTGTGAGTTAGATTAACATGTTAAACTTTCCTTTAATGAAATTAAGATTTGGAACACAATGAGTGGAAGCTGACCCACGGGTCAGGTGGGGTTGAGTGCCTAATACCTTTCCCATTCCCATGTCTAAACTCGGGACACGTTCTCTGATAAAGATCAGTCCTTCCACGAAGGATGCTATATTTATGGTTCCTAGACCTAAACTAGGTGACGACTACATTTACACCCTCTGCCATGGTCTACCCTAGGCTAAGGTGTACTCACCAAAAAACATGAGGATGACTCGTTGCAGGCGCTTATGCATATGGAAAATGAGATCTACTCTGTGTGTGTAAGAGAGAGAGAGAGAGAGAGAGAGAGAGAGAGAGCAATCGAATGAAAATAGTAAAAATATATCAAAGAGAATAAGAGAGGTACTCTGAAAATGAAAATGCAAAATTTTCATGTAAAATTTCTCTGTCTTGCTTGGAAATAAAGCGATGTATTCATTATTGAGAAATAAATTAGTGATGGTTTATGTTTTATATTCTTGTATTGAAGGATGTATTGGGAAATCTACAAATTTTAGAGCGAAAACTCATATTGTTCTACCCCATTTTTTTCCAGCACTTATTTCAAGGGTTGTCTTGACTTATTTTGAAGGTTCTTAGTAAGTTGATAATAGCTTAAAAGTACAATGTTATCTTAGTTTTGGTAGGCATTATCACATCTATTTTGTGTTTATTTCCACACTTACACATACGTATGAGAGTTTGCAAGTTTTCTATAAAATATACTCATTACATGTATTTTTCTCTTGTAGGAGATTTAAACTACTGGGTTAAGCATGCGGACATGAAGTCAAGAGAATCCAAGGGCGAAGATCAATTGAGATGTGACTTTTGAAGAATTTAGTGAGCCAAATATGTGTGGAAACATAAAAAGAAAGAGAGAAATTTGTTTGAGCCAAAGATGGAAAAAATCCTGGCATGGAAATATTCTGACCAGTTTTTAGTATTTTAGCCATATGTTTTTACTCTGATAGCGGATTGACTTGATTCTTGCGGACACGAAAATAGGACTTAAAGATCTAAAACTTTGTAGTTACCAAAACTTTAGAATCTGCCGTATTCAAGGCCAAAATCGACCTAGAAGTTGACCTATTGTTGAAAAACAGGAATTTACATTTTATATTTTCCTTTTTGGGAAGCATGTGTTTTACAGTTTTGAATGTTATAAATATTAAAGTGATACAAGGGCAGCCACATTTTTTACTGTTGGAAAACCTTACTTTTCATCGATTTTGAAGAGTTTTTATTTTCTATGGAAGCTTAAGAACCTAAGCTAGGATTGGGGGTGAATCCCCAATGTTGCAAGTTGTCCACTATTCAATCCAAGTATGTTTTTTCAGGATTGATTATTGAAATCAATTGTTCTCTTTTTATAATTGTTTTATTAAGTTGATATTTGATATTTAATTTTTTTTATAAGTCTATTCTTGAATCTTCTTATTGTTAGAATAGGGTTTTATAATATCTTTAGTAAAACGTGGTAATCTTGTTAGATATTATTTTTGATATAGTATTTCCTTTAGGGTATGCAATGCTCTTGAGTTTTCTAACAAAGTTATTATTTTCTAAATTAAATTGTTGAAACAATTGGTGACTATAATCAACCAAGGAGAGTTTTATTAATAAAACTTATTTCTAAATCTTCAAATCGGATAGTTTATGTGTTTACTTACTCGATTGTGTACTAAATTGGATTGGTAGTGGATGCTTAACAATATTGGTGGACAAACCCTAACACCTAGTGATTTTAATTGTTGAATTTTACCAATCTTTATTTTTCCGAAGTTTCAATCATATTTTTTTTCTATATATTATTGGTGCTTTTAACGTGTTCTTGTTTTCCTTTTATTGGTGGAACGACAGCATTAGCTACACTACAATTTCTATTACAAAATTGGACGACATCATAAGCCTAGTATAATAATCACCCATGCATTACATTTAGTGTTTATTTGGATAAATTTTAATGAACCCTCGAAAAGAGTAAAGTTTTTGTAGTGTAGTCGATACAATATAGTAGATTTTCTAATTAAGTTATCTATATTTGTTAATAGAAAGAACTTTAAGTTTTGTAATTTTTTTTTAAAGGAAACATATTGCATTTTATATTCAAATTATTATATAAGGTAAGATATTTTGTAAATAATGTAATGTGTGGTTGAAATTTGTTTCTAGTACTCCTTACAAACGATTCATCCTTTATACTTTTTGAATGACCTAAAGATGAAGCAAATATAAGTTAATCCATCTCCTATATTAGAAATATAAAAATACAAGACCTTAATAATATATAAAAAGTGTAATTTTAACAAGAATCTATCAACATTACACTGAGAATGAACCAAATTGGACCTAATGGACTGAAATGGGCGAACTAGACTGGAGTGGCCAAATGTTAAAATCATTTGAAATCTGAAGATCTGTTTGGTTTAATTTTCCTTTCATCCCTTTGTTCATGTATCCGCTTTATGTACAAGTTTAATGTTATACGGATTTTAAATCTTATCTGATATAGATAAGCCCTATCATTATGCTAAAAATTTTCATTTAATTAAATGGATTGGTAAGGTTGGTGATATCTAAAATGGCATACTTCATTCTCAAATGCCAAAAAGCAGACTAATACTTTTAGTTTTAAGAATTAATATCAAATAATTTAACTCATTCATAATAGCTTTTTTGCCATGGCCACAAAACAATCCATCACTTAAATATAATTTAGAGGCCAAACTACAACTAGGGGAAAGAAAACTACAAAATATTGCTCTTTGGTAAATGTGAGACCTTCCAATTTCTGCATGCTTCAAAAGATACTTCTCTTAGATCTTTGTATATGCATTTCCTCAATCTGATCACTCCGAAAGCAATGACACCGACATGAAACCATAACTCCTCTAAAGTTTTAGATTCAAGCAACTGCGCCAACATGATACCAGAAGTCCTCCAAGGTTTTTGCATTCTCAGAAAAATACTTATATAGGATTACTCCATCTGCAAGACCGGTAAGGCTCTCAATCTTGATGACCTTCAAGCAATGCCGCCAGCATAGAAATGGTAGAAATTTGCAACAACTAGGATTCTCCCCTTCATAAATAGGCTTTTCATAAGAGAACTGAAATACAGACAGACTGTTAGCAACATGGGAATTCTAGTAAACAGCCATCTTATCCACCTAATTATCCAAAAAAAAAATAAGACACGAAACTTAAGGGTCTCAGTAACATTAAATCAGTCTCCTTTAAAGACCAAAAGAGAAAAAAGGTGTTGAATTAAAATCAAATTATGATAATAGTGCAAATCATTGTGTTATTGCAAATTTTTTTTTTTTCATTAATGTACTACTATTATAGTACCACCATAGTAAGTTTTTAGTCAAGGCCATATGAATCTATCAAAAGTTCTCTCGCACACACATTCTCTCTTGCTTGGTAAGTTACACACACTTGGTAGGTGCTAAACCAGCAATTGGCATGGAACCACAAAGTGATTAAATCACATAAGCTATATATTAGATCATCGAAATACTAGAATTCTCAATAAATACTGAAGTAGTTACATAATCGGAGATAAAATATGTAGTGTAAAGCCACCCAAGAAAATGAAGAAAACTATTAAAGCCACATTCGTACAATAAAATTTTGCTTCATATACAATCCAGTAAATATTTCATAAAGCAAATTATTTTTTGTTATTTAAAATAATAAAATGTCAATTATTTCTTACTTGATATGGTTGATCCTTTGATAGAAGGAAGAACAGGACACAAAAATTTAGTAAACTAGTCGCTAACCTGTGCGATGTACGGAATAGTTTAATAAAATTACATATATGATTAGAAAATGAATAAAATAAAATAAAAATGCCTAATCTATTTAAATTCAATTGCATATTAAAGGGATATTATTCTCAGTAATACCATGCTTTATAAATCTATCAACAAAATTAACAAAATATATTATATACATTTACGCAATTAAATTTATAAAATCAATGAGGCTAAGTTAAAACTTCAAATAGTTAGGATGACTGCTATAACAACATATACTATTTATAATGAAACATACCTATTCCTTATGAAAAGAATGATACAAATATAAATATGAACAAAAAGAGGAGCTGTAGGCCATAAGAATAAAGAGATTCAAAATAATCAAAAATAATTATTAAAAAATCTAAAATATGTGAGTTATAAAAAATTATAAGTATGTAGTTATAGCAATTTTCCCATAATTTCTATCTAAAAGATGCTTCCACCATTACCATGTATTTCCAAATAATTTCTCACGCAACTTGTAGGCTTACTAATCAGCAATTAGCTATCTGCATATATCATTGAATATTTTCAACCTAGCAACTATGATAACACATAAATTGTAAGAAATCCTACCTAATTATGCTGCTATTTGAGGGAGTATAGATAGACATAGATCTTGTGTGACTTCCATGGAGAACTTCTCTGCTAGAGTCCTAGCATTCTTCAAAATGGGCTTTCAAATTCTTAGATGTGTTTGTAACATGAACATTACTCTAAATAGGTGAGTAAACAAAGCATCATAAACAATAAACTATACGCAAAGTACATACGATATAGAAAACTAACCATAGCATCGAGATTGACCTCAATCCTGAATTCGAATCTGCCACAAACATCACTGCCAGTTATTTTTCACAAAAAAAGTTTCAAATTGAAAGCTTTAAAGGTCCAATGGAAGAACAAATTTCTTCAATTTTTTTATTTATTATAAAAAAGAAGAAAGCGGTACCAGTTTAACAGGATATATCACTACTTGTAATTTGGAAAGCAAAAAATAACAAATTATAGTTCACTAACTCATTTATCCTAAAATTTTCAAACACATGCTAACAAATAGATATTGATATAAAATATTCACCTTGTAACAACTAAAAAATGAGAGAAAACACACAGCTTTAATAGCTTTAAATGAATTTGTCCTAGTTGTATTTAAGTTATGGCTCAAGCAATAAGAGGCAGTAAATATTATTCCATAAAAAACTATTCTCTTCTTGTCTAATAATATTTAGGAGGGTTGTTGCCTTGAATTCAACTAAATTCCCTCAATTCCATCCATCACAGCACAGACCATGTTGGCATGAAAAGAAACAAAAAATAACTCGAACAACAATATAGGACTTTCACAGAACAGACATAAATTTTTTACCAAGCATAAATCAACTGTACTCAATTTTCATAGAGTATGAAATGTAAATATTTTGTACTCTAAGTGGCACAATGGATTCTGCACAATTACCTTGCCTAATCATATCAAAATATGCCCAAAGGATCCAACAGCAAAGATAGTATTTAAATTTAAAACTTTCACCCTTGACCATAACACTACTTGCCTTATAAATCAATTTGCTTTATTCAAATGAAAATCCCAAGTTAACATAAAGCACAATCTTATAGTCGTTTGATTTAGATTTAGAAAGCATTTATTCTATTGCAATGATCATTATAGCTTATTCAACAGATTTTAACACCTTTAAATTTAAAGCAACAAAATTATTATAAAAAATTGAAAAAATAATATAGAGATTTTAATATATTGCATGGATTTACATTATCTACTCAGAAATACCATATAAAAATGCACATTTAAATATTAAGAGAAAAAATATCCTAAATTTTACTCACATAAAGTAAATTCGTATTCAGGAATACTATTCTAATTTGTAAATTTTTAATATTATATAATATTAACTTTTATTTTAATGTTTGCATGGATTTTGTTATTTTCAAGGACGAAATTTCAGATATTAAAATTTTTGAAAGACCAAAAAATATTAAAGAATCAGATGATTCACTGCTTAGAAATTATTGAAACAAAACAAAATATATATGACTAAACAATAGAGAAATATAAGAGAAAGATGAGTTACATTCAAAAGAATAATCCATGGTTATAACTATTGAAAGGAATCCAAAGATTCAGAGTCTACAAATTATAGATAATATATATATATATATATTTATATATAAACATATGTGTGTGTGTGTGTGTGTGTGTGTGTGTGTGTGTGTGTGACTACACAACAAAGAAATATAAGAGAAAGATGTGTTACCATCAAAAGAATAATTCAGATGTTAAAATTTTTGAAAGGCTGAAAAATATTAAAGAATCATAAGATTTACTTCCTATAAATTTTTGAAAATTTTGAAACAGAACAAAATGTATATAATTACACAATAGAGAAATATAAAAGAAAAATTGATTAGCTTCAAATATTCCAAAAACTAACATAAATTCAGATGTTAAAACTTCCAAAATGCCAAAAAAGATATATAATTAAAGAATAAGTTATTGAAATAATTCAAAAAATATATGACTATTCAAAAAAGAAATATAAGAAAAAGAAAAAAAAGTACACGAACCCATAAAGCAATAAGTTTTAAATTTTAACGAGTCTAAACTTTAAACGATGAAAAAAAATCATATACAGTCACAGGCGTAGGGTTTAGTGGTTCATGTACGAAAATCACTTTTTTAAAAATACATGAAAAACCATAAAATAATTTTTTTTAATTTTTTTTACAAAATTGAAAGCTCGAAAATGTGTTAAAAAACACAAAAGCTATTTAGACCCCCAATTAAAAATTACGGCTAGATTGCTTTTACTCTAACTTATCTAAGTGCGGAAACAAGAGTAAATGAAACGCAATCAACTGATACTACTCTAGTGCATAAACATGAACAACAAACAATAAAAGTAAAGCATAAGAGTAAGGGAAGATAGATGCAAACACAAGATAACACGGCGATGTGTTATCGAAGAGGAAACCGAAGAACTCGGTGAAAAACCTCTCCACCGCCCTCCAAGCGGTAAATCGATCCACTAGACAATAAGTTAGGATACACGAATAGCAAGAGACCCTCCAAGCCTAATCTACCCAATGTACCTAAGCCCTCCAAGCCTCCAACAAGACTTCTCGAAACCGTATCTTGTCTAGCTCTCCGGATCCTGCAATACGCCCGATTGCATCCGTCAATGATCCACTAAAGAATGTAGTTGGGATACACGAATAGCAGAAGACCCTCCAAGTCTAATCCACCCAGTGCACCTAAGCCCTCCAAGCTTCTTGCTCCAATGAGGTTACGCCGAACCTTTGTCTTCTCTAGCTTACCGGATCCCGCTATAGCCCATAGCATCAACCAAGCCTCACTGACTTCTTTTGGTAATTCCCCAAAACTTCCCAAGCTCCAAAACACTCTCTACACACTGAAAAAGTGTGGGTTGTGTTTGGGTACAAATCTACTCTCAAGGTATGACAATAGGAGAGGGATGGAGAAGAGGCTACAATGATTTCTCACTAAGGATGAGTAGCTCTCTCTCTAAAAGATGGGTGTGTGTTGTAGAAAACCTATCTAGGGTTTTTCTCTCTAAATGGCCTCAATTACATTTGTGGGTAATGAGGGTATATATAGTATGGGTGAAGGGTATGAAAGTCTCACTTAAAAATCCTCTAGGTAGAATGTTTCGCGACTATCTCGCAAGAAGGCCTTACCCGCGAGACACTCGCGAAAATGACAGCGTGGCATTACTCTTCAGCTTCCAACATGTGCTTCTCACATGGCTCTTTTGCGGGTTAGCTTCTAGCGAGACACTCGCGAAATCCACTGATTCTTCATTTTAAACTTGAGTCTTCACCAACTTAATATTAAACCTAATACAATAAAATCTCATAAAATACAAGGAAATAACTTAAAACAATTACAACACTTTTTGTCATGGAATAAAACTAACATAAAACATAGTTGTAAATCACAACTTTACAATCTCCCACTTTGGCTATTCCGTGACAAAACACCCTATAACAAACTCCAGACTAAAACATGAGTTTGAGAACAATGGCAAAACTCACTCACACCTAAATCTAGAAGCTGTGTAACACTTGGAACATATATACTTGTAGCCTGAAACACTTGCACAAAATACATTAGACCCTCAAGGTAAATTAAGTGATAAAAAGGACAAGTATAATATAACAAGTAAATAGCGATCAAGTAAACATGTTGTGAAACATATGAGCAACTTGATCAAACACATGACAGTCATATGGAAATGACCACAATGATCATATAGCAAATGACCACAATGATCATATAGCAAAGCAAATGATCATCCAAACATGCAACCAATAAAGCACAATGGTATAAAGATAAAAGCATGTCCAACACACAACCAATGCAAAATACATGAAGTATATGCATCTAGGAACAAGATCCTACTAGGGCACAAGTGCATGATGCGATGAGAGCAGTAAAGCATAGATGATACTAAATATAACTCAAAGCACCATAAAGCAACGAGAAAACAAGTATAAAGTAAAACAAGGTTTTCTAAAAAAAGAATGTCTTCTCCTTCTTGGTATATACATCTCCCCTATGACTTTCTCCCCCTACGAATGTGCACGAGGTAGAATTACTCCTCCTAAGAGTGTGCACATGAGTCATATAGAAATGACGATACAAATCGGTATACTCTCCGGTATACACTCCCCCTTTTTGTCACGAATAGACAAATCAATCAAGAGGAAGGAGGGAAAGAAAAGAAGATGTGAGCAAGGGTATGATGCATGAAGGGTGCAAGATGAATGAGAAAATGAAGCTCAAACAAAAGATAAAACATCTTAAAGACACAATGCTACAAAGCATAAAGTAAACATGACATGCTAAGAATGATAGAACATGATATGGACCTAGGCATGACATATACACAAGACCATGTTATATGTGCTAAAAAGTCTAAAAAGACTTAATCTTACATGAGTAAATGTAAAAACATGTCAAGTGATCAAGTGTGTGCAGCAAAGGTGCATCTAGTGTGCATGTGAGATGCATGACCAATGCATGAATAAGCACTCACGGGGCAAAGTGTATAAAACACACTACCAATGATCAAAACATGATAAACATTAATAATTATGGTGATCCCCAAAGTTTGGTACTCATCGGAGTCCAAAACAATGAGAAAATGCCATTTGGGCATTTTATCAAACACTTAGAGTGCACACACTACACATGTATGTTAAACAATGCAAGAATTTATGAAAATCTTGCCTAAATACATGTTATTTTTGCCACAAGGGGCCAACAACCAAAGCAAATCATCATTTAAAACAAAGCCCAATCAAAAAGATTGACAAAAATTAAGTTTTCCAACTCCCATTTGAGAAAATCTCAACTATGAACATAAAACCCTCAAAAACATAATCTAAGGATCAAAATCAATGAAAAGTGTTAAAAATTACCTTAGAGATGTTAATGAAATGAAAAACACTTGAATTTAGTTGGGTTTTGATGTAGAAACATTAAAACAGGGGTTTGAAAAAAGATGGTAGACGTTTAGAACAAATGTCCCATGAAATGCCCTTTAAAAGCTGATCTGGAAATTTTCGTGGGAAGTTTTGCTGGTTACATACCCACGAAATCTCGCTGGTAAGATTTACTCGCGAAACAGTCGCAAAACTTTCTGTCCAAAACTAAAAAAACTTGAGAATTGGACCCTGTAACTCGTGACTGAACTTACACATGAAATAAGTCACGAAAACACTCAGAAAACATGTTTTTTCACACAAAAACAACTTGAAAAACTTTGAAAAACATGGGTAGTACAAATCACATCCAAAAGCAAACAAAAAGAACAAAAATCTTTTTGATTTGATCCACATATGGTTGAGCACACACACATCACATTTGATCATGTACAATCACACAAATGAAATAAGTATTCATTGAACAATAAACTTGTGTGTTGTGTGTGAGTATCAAATATAGAATAGTCCTTAGTCTAGAGTGAAGTTTTAATGATCAATTCAACCAAGTCATACACAACTAGTACTAAGTCAAGTGGACAATCTCAATTATAGAAATGAGCATATATGACCTCCCACATGAAAAATGATTACAAATCTTAGAAGCTTTTCATTTGGCTTCTGCACAAATCATAACATTTGATCCTTTTTGGATACAACATCTCTTTTTGAGATCGGTGCTTGAAATTTTGATATTTCAACATGTAGAGTTAGCCTTTGGCTTTTTGAGTACCATACAATTTCAATACAAGAGTCGCTTTCTTTTTTTCCTAGTCAAATACTAGTAAGTGCGACAGGCTTTTGCAGCTCATTATCTCTTTTCATTTTGAGATTTACATTAGGTGAGCTCTATTGCAAAAACATAAAAATAAAGTGGGAAGAGATATAGGCACAAGTCTATGCAAGTATCAAGACCATCAAGACTATTGACCAATCATTCATGACAAGCTTGAAGATCTATTTACAACAATCACATATAGATTTCAAGATTTCTCCCATAAATATTTATATGCATACAGAACAAGCTAGGCTCGTAAATGCACTACGCCATTAGTACGAAGGTACTAGGCCAAACTCACATGAGATATGTGCTCAAACATATACGATCAAACTTTTTGAATTTTTCACTTTTTATGTGGTTTTGGATTTTTTTTTTTTTTTTTACTCACACAAAACTAAAATATAAAAGTAAAATAAAAAACAAAAGCAATGCATACAAATAAATGCAAGATGCACAAATGCATGACAATGAAGCATCTAATGCATGAAGGGTCCTACAAAAATCGAAAGAATTAGATCAAGGACCAAAAGAGTAAAAGCTCAACCATAAGAACCCTTCCTCATCCAAACGGAATGATTGTTTGGAATGAGTGTCTCATGAGAAGTGAGACGAGGGTTGAAAGAATGAGAACCAGAGATGCACATAGACAAGGAGGTAAGAACATTAAAAACTTTCTTCAACAACTTACCATTTTCCATCAAATCTGGTTTAGCTTGCAAAGCACAACTTCCAAGAAGCTCAAGTTTCTCTTTTCTTTTTATTCTTTTAAGAGCTTGAAACTTAGAGCAATGAGGTCTAAGATGACCAAGGGCACCACAATGGTGACAAACAATGTGTTTAGGTCCACTAGGCCTTTTAGGAAGGGATTTAGCAACATGGGTTTGTTCTCTCTTTAACTTGGGGTATTGGGGTCTTATGTGACCGATCACACCACAATGGTGGCAAGTAGGAACAAACTTAGATCCACTCAATTCCCTAGGATGGGACCTAAACAGAGGCTTAGGCTTAAGAGCATTTCTCTCCACTTTTTGGTTTCTTTTATATGGAGGAATGTACACCGATATGTCTTTTGAGGTAGAACTCACAATAGGGACAAAATCAGGTACCACAACATGATTGCAACATATATTATCTTTCTTTTTAGCAACAGGTTCAGCAATCAAACACTTGACATGCATCTTAAGAGATTCATTTTCACATTTAAGATCATCAACAAGTTTGTTAGACAAAACAAGTTTAGCATCTAAGTCCATATTCAAACATTCAAACTCTTTCAGTTTTTCAAGAGAAATTTCAGCAAGTTTTTTTATATTTTTCAACCAATTTGTTGGATTCATTGAGTTTAGCAATCAAATCATCATTTTCACCAAATAACTTGCTCAAATCCTTATGAAACTTCTTAGCATTTTTCTTCAAGAGTTTAATGTTAGGAATATCAACAACACCCAAGGATTCATGTAACATAGCATCACAATCATGAGGATTATCACTCATAGAGGCATTTTCACAAACACGTAATATGTTACATTCATCAACATCCAAAACATGCATAGAGGCATACAAAGCACTATCCATGGCAAAACACACACGGGGTCAAGGATCACACTTAGGTATTTAAACCACAACAAGTGTACCCAATCTGATACCAATTGAAAGCTCGAAAATGTGTTAAAAAACACAAGAGCTATTTAGACCCCCAATTAAAAATTACGGCTAGATTGCTTTTACTCTAACTTATCTAAGTGCGGAAATAAGAGTAAATGAAACGCAATCAACCGATACTACTCTAGTGCATAAATATGAACAACAAACAATAAAAGTAAAGCACAAGAGTAAGGAAAGAGAGATGCAAACATAAGATAACACAGTGATGTGTTATCGAAGAGGAAACCGAAGAATTCGGTGAAAAACCTCTCCACCGCTCTCCAAGCGGTAAATCGATCCACTAGACAATAAGTTGGGATACACGAATAGCAAGAGACCCTCCAAGCCTAATCTACTCAATGTACCTAAGCCCTCCAAGCTCCTACTCCAACAAGACTTCTCGGAACCGTGTCTTGTCTATCTCTTCAGATCCCGCAATACGCCCGATTGCATCCGTCAATGATCCACTAGAGAATGTAGTTAGGATACACGAATAGCAGAAGATCCTCCAAGCCTAATCCACCCAGTGCACCTAAGCCCTCCAAGCTTCTTGCTCCAACAAGGTTACGCCAAACTTTTGTCTTCTCTAACTTACCGGATCCCACTATAGCCCATAGCATCAACCAAGCCTCACCGGTTTTTTTTGGTAATTCCCCAAAACTTCCCAAGTTCCAAAACACTCTCTACACACTGAAAATGTGTGGGTTGTGTTTGAGTACAAATCTCATCTCAAGGGATAATAGGAGAGGGATGGAGAAGAGATTACAATGATTTCTCACTAAGGATGAGTAGCTCTCTCTCTAAAAGATGGATGTGTGTTGTAGAAAACCTATCTAGAGTTTTTCTCTCTAAATGGCCTCAATTACATTTGTGGGTAATGAGGGTATATATAGTATGGGTGAAGAGTATGAAAGTCTTACTTAAAAAGCCTTTAGGCAGAATGTTTCGCGACTATCTCGCGGGAAGGCCTTACCCGCGAGATACTCGCGAAAACGACAGCCTGGCATGACTCTTCAACTTCCAGCATGTACTTCTCACATGACTCTTTCGCGGGTTATCTTCAAGCGAGACACTCGCGAAATCCACTGATTCTTCATTTTAAACTTAAGTCTTCACCAACTTAATACTAAACCCAATATAATAAAATCCCATAAAATACAAGGAAATAAATTAAAGCAATTACAACACTTTTTGTCATGGAATAAAGTTAACATAAAACATAGTTGTAAATCACAATTTTACAAAAATAGAGGAGAAAAAAATAATGGGGTGACAAAGAAGGGGATACCAAATTATTCATACATGAAAAAGAAATAAAAAAATAATAATTAATTAATTAAAGATTTGCTAAAAAGTAGACAAATCTCAATATATGAAAAATCTAATCAAATAATCAATTAGTTTTTTAAAATAATAATGATCAATTGTTTTGCTTAGCCCAAAAAATCATGTTATATTTCTATTATATATATATATATATATTATATGATGTATAATAGTTTTATATATATTATAATGTTATGTAGTATAATATATATTATTTTAATAAGAAATAAAGAAGAAAGAGGAGTCATACTTGGCCATCACTTCAATTGATGAAAACATCAAATTTTAACCACACGCATGGTGCACGTTCTCTTGGAAATTGGAGCAATGCAGACCAGTTGTCTACTTCAAAAACGGCTAATGAGTAAAGAAAAGGGAGAAAAAGAATAGTAAATCAAACTTAACTTTAACATAGTGATTAGTGAGTTTGAAGTTGGAACGCAGAAAGAGGAAGAAATTGAGAATAGAGTCACAGATGGGTAGAACTGATTGCAGATGCGTGATATAAAAGGAAAAGTTACGTTACTTTGAAGATTGCTGCAGATGCGTGATTTTGCGTTGATTTTAGATTTGGGTTTAAAAAAAATATTGGGGTTTGCATTGCTTTTATAGTGTTCATGATTAACTTCACAAATTTAAAGAAAAGTTTGAGTTTAAGTTGGACTTGTTAGAAAGATAGAGTTTCACTCCTTATTAAGTTTGGACTTTGACTGTTAATGTCAAAGATTAGTCCTCCTCGAGTTGACATTGATATTGTTAATTAAAAAAAAGTTAAATAATTTTGTTTTAAAATAAATAATTTTGTTTAAAATAAATAATGATGATGTGGCAAGCTCTAAAGAGGTCAACAAAAAGTCAAGACTTCGATTATATATATATATATATAGAGAGAGAGAGAGAGAGAGAGAGAGTAGTCGCTAACCCATGCGATGCACGGGGATATTTTAATTTAAATCACATATATTTATAGTAATAGAGATAAAACAAATGTGTGATTGCATTAAAGATGAATCAATATAAATGAATCCAAATGCTTAGAAAGGCCATTAAAAAAATGACCCAAAAGTTGAATAGACCAATTTGATACTGGTAAGGTCTAATAATAGTGACTCCTTAGGATCAAACATGCTATCTACTATAGTTAGACCCAAAACATTATTATGCTATAAGGGTCATCCACCTAGCAAACTTTACCTAAGCATCCTCCTTCTAGAGCTCATCTCTTTTCTTTAAAACTTGCATGTGAACAATTTTAATTGAAAAAGTTTCAACCAATTATTTTGAGTAAATGAAAATAACATTTGCCCAAAATCTAAACACCCTTGTTTTTTTTTTTTTTTTTGGAGAAGAAAAATCTAAGCAACCTAAATCGCCCTACATCTGATAGTTAAGGTAGTCCTTTTGGAGTGTATGTATAGGTTAGGCCTTTGTAATTGTGTGCTCTTACTATGCAAAACCAAAAACAAATAGGTTATACAAATGAGACTAACATTATTCAAATAACATGTCTTACTAATTTGCATAATGCATGCCACACTTCCACATAGTTACTAATAGTTGATAGATCTTTTTTTTTTGTTGTTGATAGGTAGGTAAACTAATAGCTCATTCCCACGGTAGGAAAACATCAAACGAATTGTGCATAGCATAACTATTAATTAATATGTGTCTTTCATGCTCACAAACCTAATACATGCAATGGAGCATTCGTTTACTTGACATGGCATTATCATCTAACTATCAAGTCTCAACCTAATGCAATATTGAATTGAATATCAATAACCATTCAAACATTGAAATGTTCACATCAATCACTTTCAAGTCGCAATTTCTTAACATTTTCACATTTAAATTTTACATGTTAAGTTGACCAATCAATACTCAAAACCTTATAAATTATATTAGAAGTACAAATAAAGTAAATTAAGAATAGGGTAGAACTAACCTTAGTAAGTCACTACATCCTTTCAAAAAAAAAAAAGTAAGTCACTACATGGACATATCCATGTAGGAAATATGGAATGAGACAAATAATCAGCTTGTGAGGGTGGTTCTCTAATAAGTTGCTAAATAAGAAATTTTTACACTGATGCCCATCGATAATCAAGTGAAGATTATGAAAAAAATGAGTGAAAAATTAAAGTATATAAATGCAAAACTGAAATAGGAAGGAAACATTTCTAACCTGATAATATGTGTGGCACTCAGCATCATATACAACAACTAACTTTCTTTTATCAAGGCCACTTCAAAGAAAAATATGGCATTTGTGAGATATAGAAAAAGATGACTGTAAGTCCGAAATTCTCCATAGTAAAAAATTAAGTGCCAACTCTATTTCACTTGGTTGAATTAGGCAATGATCATTGCAAATCAAAAGGCACATAACTAATGTCTTATGAGTCTGATTTATGGATTTAACAACACATAAAACCATAACAAAACCAAATTACAACAAAACTCAAATCCTACCATGGAACCGTAACAGAACCAACCAAAAAAACCAAAAATTAAACATGCATAATAGAATGAACAACACATTCATTACAGAACAAAAGACATCAAAATTAAAATTCTAAAAACCATAACAAAATAAAAGGGCTTGAAACAAAATTAGAACAGAAAATTATTAATTCTGTTGATTTACAGTGAAGACCCAAAAAATGTAACCAATCTTTTTTTGTAATTTTGTGATCTATTAAATATAACAAATGTCAAAAGTGAATATATTAATTGATAAGGCTTACTATACATTAAATTGAGAAATCAAACAACATCCTAATGAGTAATGACAACCAACGTAATCACCTAATCTCTTCTACAAAATAGAATGTGTTTAATTCAAATCAAACTACTGCTACTTGACCCTATCAAAAAAACTACTGCTACTTGATAAGGATAAATTGCTACAATTATTCGAAAATAACTTGGCTGCAGCCTGCATCTTTATCTACCATGTGGCTTCAGGGCCCATATATATCACTAGAAATTCTAAAATAACAATCTACATCAAACCGATCAAATTCAATTAAAAAAGTAGAAGAAGAAATCAGAGAGAGACAAAATAGAGGATAGACTCTTATAGGAGTGGCAGTCTTTGATATTCAGAGGAGACAATAATCCTAAACGTGAAGTTATGTGATTCAATTGGGACTCGAATTTAAGAAATTTAATAACAGAATTCCAAATTAACCAAAAAAAAATACCAGCGGTTAGAAAAAATTCAGATCATGATAAACTTAGTTGACATGGCCACAACCGTGCTTGTTGTGTCCACCATTCCTGCACTTGGTTCTACAAATGAATTAGGAAAATTAGGACAGCAACAACAAAAAGAAACCTTTATTTAATTTTTATTTTTCTTGTTTTTCACCAAAAGGAAAAGTGAAACATGCAACTTACATTATTCCAATTCTGTAGATAGTCGTCAGATCCCATTGGAGAGTCTTGAGTATTTTCAGCAAATAGAGGAAAACTTGTATGTAGAAATTGTATCATAGTGCAAAAAAATAAATTATCAGAGAGAGGGAGAGAGAGAAGTGTATAGGAAAAAAAAGAGAAAAGAAAGAAGTGTATTTTTTTGGGGAAGGAATATGAAAGGTGCAAAAATTTTAACTACCAGGAGCCAAAAATAAGTGTTTGTTTGATATTTTGTAACTACTACCCGAGAGACAAAACATTTCATCTTTTTATTTATTGTAGGCGACAAAACAAAACGGTACTAAAAAGTGAAAATATTGAAACGTTTCTCTTATTATACCAAATGAAAAGACACAAGGTTTTAGTGTTTTTAAAAGTAAACGTGTCATTAATTTTTGTAACCACGTGGCGCATTGAAACACAGTCAACAAGAAGTCAAACATTTCAACTATTAGTTATTATTAGTCGCTAATCCGTGCGATACATGAGATTGTTTTAGATCAAATGTTTACATGTTCAAGTTTAAAAGTTTCTCTAAATTCAACTATTGAAAGCTAAATCATCTCCAATATAAGATGAAAAATGTAGTTTGAACATTTCTTATGATGAAATTGTCAAAATTTTACACACAAGATCATTAAAAATGAGATACATATAAATATTATGAAGTAATATATTACAATAATCATAATGTGTTCTTACATTTGGTTTAATAAGTATTACAAAAGAATCAATAAATAGATTATATATATATATATAAATACAATTGTGTTTATAGAACATTACAAAAGCCCCATTTTTTCAGTTTGGCTCGGGCATTTTTTCAAAAATTTTGAGGGTGAAGGGTTGGCCTTTCTTCTCTTCTCATGCATGAAGAACTATCAAAGACTACTGGTTTCCATTATTTATTATGAATTAATATATTACAATAAGTAAATAAAAACCAACAATAATAAAGATGCAAGTTAGAATGGCACAAACCATAACATTTAGGTCTTAGCGGCTTTGTCTATTTGATCCAACCCCTACACCAGATCCAACACCCATTCCACTAAATCATATAAAATTGACAATTTTGTCGCCATCTCAAATTCTTAGCAAAACTAAAACTGCATTTGATAAAGCAAAATCATAAAAAATCAAATGCATATTATATAAACACAATCAAATGAAAATAGAGTAAAAAAAAAAATCATATTACGTGACTTGTAAATAGACCCACAATGTATGCACAATAATACAAACGTCATGAATAACGATGTTGATTCACCGAAATAATAACCACATGGGCAAACAAATCAAAACTAGTAGAACTATCACAACCGTAAAACCCAAATATGCACAATTAACGCAACCCACAATATGTTGACAATTTTTGCTAATTACAAAATAGATTGAAACCCAGACTTTTAAAACAAACGATCAAAACACGTTCATTAAACGCAAACGCAAATACAATGTAATTGCAAAATGAAATCACAAAATGCAGAAACTCTACGCAAAAACATAAAATCTCTTTGATTACAACTTGATAGACCCATTGCAAAGTTCTCTTCATAAATTAAGAAGTAATAATAATTTCAAAGGACAAAAACCTCTTTCTATGCTTGCACCCCCTGGCTTCGCTCAATGATCTTAAAAAAGTTAGTCTAGTAAGAGAGAATTAGAGAGAATCAAAATTTGCTTCAAAGAATAAAATATGACTCAATAACTTGAATTGAAACACTAAGATGAAAAATTGCGTTAAAACCCAAAACTTTCCTGTATAGAGAAGGGGGTGAAAAATGAACTGAAGTTGTTGTTGTTGTTGTTTTTTTGTTGTTTTGTTTTGTTTTGTTTTGTTTTGTTTGTTTGTTTTTTTTTTTTTTGTTTGTTTTTTTTGTTTGTTTTTTTTTTTGTTTTTTGTTTTTGTTTTTGTTTTTTTTTTTTTTTTTCTAAAGAAATATAACGTGAAATGTATCAGTAACTGTGCAAAATTAATAGCTACCAAGTGGAACAGTGCAGTTGAACACCAATAGTTGCAAAAATAGTTCTTAAACAGTTTGCTTGAACAGACGCATTTTTTTGTGTTTTTAAACGTAGATGTGGCATTAATTTATATAGCCATATAGCGCAATGAGGACTAGTCAACAAAAAGTACTATTAGTTATTACTAGTCACTAAACCCATGCAATGCACGGGAAAAATATAGAATGAGTTTAGAAGAGAATATCATTATATTTAAGTTGAAATAGTTAGCATAATAATAACTAAAAAAAAGGAATATTTAGCATAAATGTATGAAATTCTTGTAAATAGGGAGTAATTCTTAGGTACTCCCGGAGCATGGAGAATAGTGCTCCCTCCTCTCACATTCATGGTAGGGTCCGCTCATTAAATTAATGGTGGGGTCCACCATGAATGTAAGAGGAGGGAGCATCATTTCACTATACTCCGGGACTACCTAAGAATTTTCCGTAAATAGGAGATGACATTAATAATACAATGTAAGATGCCATTTGAAAATTATTGATAAACTATCCAATAGACATTGCATTCATTCTAAAATAAGTTATAGCCATAAATAACATTTTTCTAGAAACAAATCAGAATAGCATTGTATAACTAAAAGAAAAAAAAGAAAAAAAATTGACATAATAAAATGACTTACAAATTAAAACATATATTCATAGATAATTGCATTTTTTATAGTATATTTTCTTTATAATTTATAATCGTGGGACAATAAATATAATAAGTAGGCTTAAAAAGAAAACATAATACATAAACCTTTGAATTATTATTTTTAATTTTTTGTGAGTAATGATTTATTAGCAAAATCTAGTTGCCTTAGCATTAATTTTTGTTCTTTATTGTCTGTTCCATAGCAATTTTTGTTTTAGAAACAAATTCATACCAATTATTTTAATAAGGCTAATGGCAGATAGTTAGAAACCAACGGAAAATACATGTGAAAGATGAAATAATAATAATATTAATACTAAATGTAACACATTTTCCTCTCCAAAAAAAAAAAAAAAATGTAACACAATTAGTATTTTTTTTTCTTTTTAAATAAGTAAGTCATTTATATAACATGTACCTTTTAAGAAGTTTCATTTTAAAGTTATAAATGCCGTTTTGATGCACATTTCGGTTTTCTATTAGAATAGAATATGGGCAATGCTAAGGATACTAAAAATCCCACAACGCCACAACACTAAAAAATTGTGTCCTCAACATTTTCTATAGAATATTACAGTGTCGACTTATTTTGGGTTATTGTTAATATATATAAATTAGTTCTATAATAATAATAATAATAATAATTATCTATATATATATATAAAACCGAAACTTTTGAAACTCCCACAATTTTTCACGTCAGCAATACTTATATAAATAATAATAAATATTTTTTTTTCCATCAAATACAAATTACAAACCCAAAATGATAATAAATCTTTTTTTCCCCCCATCAAATACAAATTACAAACCCGATTTTTATTAAAACCCAACTACAAGAGAAGCCTAAACGCAGAAATCAGCCACAGGTATTTCAAAACTCTCTCTCAAACGCAAACTCAGCCCTAACAAAACCCTCGATCAAACTCTCTCTATTTCAAACTCACTCCCATCTCCTTCTTCTTCTTTAACTCTCTCATTCAATGCAGCTCCCTCCTTCTTTTCTCAACCACAACTCCTTTGGCTAATGTCAATTTTGATTCATGGTTATTTTGTTCTTGAGTTTTTATCATCTGGGCATTGATTATTTTTTGGCCCCCTTTCTGGGCATTTGATTTTCAGGACTAACTTGAAGAATTTGGATCCTTTTCCGTTTCTGATGTTGGACGATTTTTCAGGTATGAAGAATTCTAATCTGATCTTTTTCAAGTTTCAATTTTATTTGATTGATATGGGTTAAAATTTAGATTGAAACTAGTTTAAATGGAATAGAGCCTCAAAGTTATGTTTTAATTATATGTCTTCAATTAGGTTTTCTATCGATTTAGGGATTTCAAATTGTACAGGTTTTGTAAGAAAATATTGTAAATATCGATGGATTTCATAGTGGAGATAGTATCGATTTAATAGTTTTTTTTTTTTTTTTTTTTTTGTGTGTTTTTGAAAGACCTAAGAGTCGGCCTGATGATTAATTTATTTTGGCTGAAAAATTAATTCAGTGATATGTATGGGCTGTGTGTTACAGATAGTTATGGGGTTTTATAATAATTTTAGGCAAGGTTGATTTGTTACCTCTTGATTTCATTTTTTTCCTATTATGAATGTGTTGTGTAGAAAGAATTGGAGAGAGAGATCTACGGGAGGCCCTTCACTATTGTCCGGTCCCCTTTGATATTGATGAAGAGATTGCTGCATTAATTGCTGATCTGACATAACTGGATGAAACATGGAGCCGAATGTTTTGTCTATGAGATTGTTCTGGTATTGGACAGATTCTTTTTCTTCTCTTTTATACTCTTCCATAGATTGTTTGTTCTTCTCTTTTCTGTTTTATTTATTTATTTATTTGAATCATTGATGCAACTAAATGACCAATCTTTGGAACTTTGGCATATTTCTCAAGGAGTCAATAGTTTATAGTTAGCATGTCTATTTGCTGGGCTTGGTTCCTGCGGTTGTTGGGGGTTTTTTTAGTTTTGCGTTGCTGCTGGGGTTTGTTTCAATTTCGGGTTGCTGGAGTTTTTAATATCGTTCTTTATCTGAATTTGTTTTAATTTAGGCTTATTTTTGGATTTATCAAAAATTTAGGCTTATGTTTGGGCATGTGATTTTTTGAAAGAAAAATTCATTTTGTTAACAGAGAATGTTCATAATATATGATTGTTTAAGGTCCTCAGATATTGTTAAGAACTATTTTTTTCTTTTTTGTTTCTCTGTTGATATGACTTTTGATTTTAGTTCTAATATCACATTAGCTACTGAGCATGTGAATCTCTTTCCAACTACTAAAGTTTAGAATGACCTGTTTTCGATGTTGTCTTCCAGATCTTGCACATTTGTTTGCTGCCTCCTAAAGATTGCAATCTTTGTAGTTCTGTACCTCTATAATCATAATGCACCTGAGCATGTGAATCAGTTTCTGACTATTAAAGATTGCAAAGCCAGTAATTCTTTTCTCTGAGAAACTGAACATTTTGGTACTACACACAGACAGACATACATTGATCCATGTCTAGGTTTAGAAATATATATTATGTTACTTTCTTTTTGCGTGCTTGGAGTTGCAAAGGATGTAGGAGTTAATTCTCTCGCTGTTGTTTTTGTGAGTAGGTATTAACTTGATTTAGGTGGTCATTTACTGCACTATTATTGATCTTCGTTATTCTGTTTTTTACAAATTATTTTAATTAAAAAAAAAACTAAAAAAATACTTATTTTGCAGGTTCTACTTTCATTTTTGGATAAAGAGCTGCATACTTAACTGCATCGACTCAAGGTTTGTTAACAATTTCTGTAAAAAAAATTTTAAAAAAGTTCATGTTGCATAAAGTTATATATAAATAGTCAATATAAAACCATTAATCAGATCATTTACTGCTTTGCTACTAATACACGTATTGCACTATTTGTCTACTGTTGATAGTTTTGTTTATGGAATCTATATTTGTTCATTATTCTGTTTACTTGCTAAATAAAAGAAAAAAGAGAAACAAAAAAAAAATGACTCTTTTGTTTTTAGACTATTTTCATTTTAAATTTTTTAAAAAAGTATATATAACTCAGCTAAGTTGTTATACAAAATAAAAGAAATATTTCTTTTAAACGGTTGGAACATATTGTTTATTGCGATTGTTATACTCATTATAATTGTTTTTAGTTGTTTTTCCAATAATTCATTGTGAGAAGATAAAATATTTCTTTTAAATGGTTGGAAGGTAAAATATGGAAGGTAAAATATTTGTTTTCATCATACAACCTGCCCTTGAATATTTTGTATCTATAAAAATTCTTCTCTTGGCTTCAACTCAAACTTTTCTCATAAACAATACTACTTTTGTTAGTGGGAAAGAAAGGAAAAACAGCTACCGTACATCATCTGTAAAGGAAAAACCAAACAGCTCGGCAACCCAATCTGTTCTGTGTTAATCAGCACCTTTAAGATAATATACCCGACTGTTTTGTTCTTATTACAGAATCTGAATCTAAATTCCCAAATTTTTGAATGTTTACATAAATGTATGATCTTTTTCACTCATTTTTATTGTGTCCATGCTTTAAGTTAAAAGATATTGCATTAAACGACGTCGTTGGGTTATTTTGGAATTTTAAAAGGTGTAGGAGTGGTGGAGAAAGTAGAGGTAGAGGTGGAGATAAAGGAATATAAGTATGAGGAATTAGTTAAAGCCCTTGAAAACTTTGAAAACAGGTATTATATCTTTCTATTCTTTTTGTTTGTTTATCTAATTCTTTGATTGGATTGAAAGGAATTAGGTTCCCATAGGTGTATAAAATTTGTTAACCCTGACAAACTTTAGTAGTTTTGGAAATCCTTAAAAAATTTTGGCAGTTATAAATAAACATTTAAGTTCTTTCTCAATCTAACATTTTAATCTATTTAGATTTTTATCATTTTGGGTGTGTTATTGATGGTTGATAGTTTTGCAAGGTAGGAAGCTTATGGGGGGGGGGGGGGGGGCCTTTAGTTATAGAGCAGAGAGAAGAATGAAGCAATCCAAGAGAGACTCTTTCTAATACAGTGTAGAGTCAACAACAATATGCTTGCACCTGTTTTCTCATATTTAATATGATAACTTAAACAAGTTTTATGAAGAAGGTTATTTTTTTTGATAAATTATAGTTAGTGAAGCTGCCCCCAGCAATTTAATAAGATTTTGTTGTTGATTTACAAAACTCTTTGAATATTATGATCATTTGTTATTAGTGCATGTCATATATTTTACTTTTTGTTAGTGTTTCTTTTAAATGTGATATGTAATCTTTTGATTTGAAATTTTACCCCTTTTGTTGTGAAGGCAATAACCAGTGATAGAACATCATATTATTTTTCATCTACTCAAATTGTAAATCACAACAACAAAAAGTATGTAAGCTTCTGCCTAGAATGAACATTGTAAATTGTTTCAAATGGGCAATAATTTGCTTTATTGGTAGATTAAGAAATATATATATATACCTTGGTTGACCAACTCAAATCCTAATGAAATTTGTATATTCCTTTTTGTGTGAGTTATTCCTTGAAATCCAAAGCGAAAAGGTTCATTTAAGTTAACTAAATTTCTCTCAACCCGACTAAAAATGCATTTAATTTGATTAAAAAAAATATTTAGCATTTCTAAGAACTTTCCCGTGCGTCGCACGGATTAGCGACTAGTTATTATTATTATTATTATTATGCATAGTAAAAAGGAAATCTTAGAGGTGATGTAAATTGGAACTTTTAAAGGCAAAAAAATCAAATTGGTATTTTTGTAATTTAGTAAATATAGAAGGGTGTTTATATATCACACACCTTCTAAGAAGCTTCCTTTTTCACTTTTGCAAAAATCTACCCCTCCCCACGTGACTATCTTCTCCCACTATAACTCTTTTTTCATCTCTTTCTTCTTCTTCTCTCTCGTTTTTCTTTTCTTCACTGTCAAATCCTTTGTTTTCCTTCTCTTATGCTATGTTTGGAAGTTTTGAGAGAGAGGAGAGTAGAGGGGAGTAGAGGGAAGAAGAGTAGTGGAGATGAGAGTAGAGGGGAATGATTATCCTCCACCTTGTTTGGATGTTTTTAAAATTAAGTAAGGGGGAGGGGAATAATTAGTCTTTTCATTTGTAATTTTGTTACTATGGTAAGGGTAAATTTGATAATTCACTTGGTCAAACATTTTAATGCTCTACTCTCCCTCCAAATCTCTCCAATTTGGGGGAATTAAAAATGAGGGGTTGGAAGGAGTTCAAACCCCTCCAAACCCCTCTCCCTCATTCCTTAAAAAAAATCCAAACAAGGTAATTAAATTACTCTCCCTCCCTCTACTCTACTCCCCCTCCTTCCCTTAACATCCAAACATAGCATTATAGTTATAGTACTAGTCTTTTTTTTTTTCCTTTCTTAATTATCATCGTTCCCTTCTCTTCTTTGACATTCTCCATCAAATTTTTTTTTTTTTTGGTTCTCTCTCATAGTGCCCTCCGTAACTCTCTGTCATCCCTTTCATCTTCTCTTTATTTTTATTTTCTTTTGCCCACAATAAGATCCACTGCCTTTCTTCTCTTCTTCTTCTATCAAATGCTTTCAAAGTTGAAAAATGGGAAACGAATTTGGTGGAGTTGGGACCGAAAAGTTAAGAACATAAAACTTCAATTGAGAGAGAGATTTGAGGCTTGAGGTTGAGGGAGAAAAAATTAAGAAGATGAAAAAAGATGAAAAAAAGCGTACCTTAAAGCAACGATTGGGTTTTTTGGATCATTGGAGATAGAGACCAGAGTGGGAGAGAAGGAGGTTTCTTATGCTGGTTTTCAATTAGCATCGGGTTTTTGTTTTTTGTTTTGGAGGAAGGAGAAGGGGTCTGCGGGTTTGGCCGTGGGTCTTTGTTTTGGAAGAAGGAGAAGGGAAACAATGAAGGAAGGAGAAATGGTCTGCATTTTGTTTGTCAAATGTGGAGATCGGGGATTTGGGGAGCTGGCTTGGCCTTTGGCCATAGGTCTTTACTTTGGAGGAAGGAGAATGGGCCTGCGTTTATGTATCGGGTTTTACAAATATAAAATCAGATTTTGTGTTGGGTTTTAGAAATATAAAATTATAATTTTTTTTATTTAAATAATGTTGATGTGAAAAAATTTGGGAGCTTTAAAAAAAAAGGTAAAGCTAAGCAACGGTTAACAAAAAGTCAAAAGGTGTATATTGGCTGAAAAGGTGCCTATTAAATGAAAATATACCTATTAACCGAAAAGGTGCCTATTGAAAAATGAAAAGTCACAACTATTTGGTGTTTTTAAATGTATAGGTGACATTAATTTATGTAGTCATGTGGCGCAATGAGGAATGGTCAACAAAAAGTCAAACGTTTCGGCTATTAATTATTACTAGCAAAGCACCCGCGCGATGCACGGATAATGCTTTAAAATGTAATGTGAAAAGATTATATAGAATGTTCAAAATATGTTAAAATAATAACATAAAGTAATGTCACAATAACATAAACATGTTTTTTATTGAATTAAAATAATACAAAATTAAAGGGATAAAGAAAGTTTTAATTTATTTTATTTTAATTTCAAGAGGACAAAGAATTTGACTATAGCATAATAGTCATAGAAATTGGTTGAAATAACAAATTCATCATTGAAAAGCGAAAGTTTAAAATTGCACACACATGTACATTACATTTTTTCACTTTAAGTAAAGAGCCATTAAAGTATAAAAGAACAATGTAGGAATATTGTATTTTAAATAATGATAAAAGCATTTAATCCATTCCATATATTGACGTTTATTATGCAGTGTAATAAGTTATTTTGTTCGCTTAATCATAGTTTTTGTTTCTTTAATACATTAGAGTTAGCATAAGTTATTTATGATATCATATTAATGTTTAAGGCTTATGTAAATATTATATCATGTTTATGTTAGTATATTATTGTGGACACAAGGGTTTGGAGTTGCCACCTAGTTTTTGCAATGGTCTAGGAACCATATATATAGCATCCCTTTGAGGAATGACCTTTTTGATCTTATTACTAGAGTATGGGTTTGAAGTTTAGGTACGCTCTTGGGAAGGTGTTAGGCACCCAAGACTGCCCAACCCTAAGGTTGGCCTCCCATCATTGTGTCCTATGTCTTAACCCTATTAAAAACTATTTAAATACTTGCATTCTAAACTCACACACATACTAACATGCATCTAACAAACAACATGACATCTTTAACCCTAAACAAGCATACTTATCTATCCACAAAGCAAAAGAGAGTCAAACACACAAAAGAAACCCTAGAATACATCTAAATAAGGCAGCAACCCCAAACATGGTAGCAAGCATATCATCAAACAATACATATCAAAAGCAAAGCATTAACACATAAGAAACCCTAATCATACATCTAAGCATGCTTCATCGTATCAATCAAAATAAAACCAAAACACAAATGCATGGACATTTCTAATGTATGACTTACCCTTTACTTACCTTGCAGCAACACAACACCTATGGCATCAATGCATGGACATGTGAATGAATGGCATGGCATCAAAGCAAGGAAACAAAACAAACCCTAATCTAAACATGTGATAACAAACAAACATGTGAAAGAGGTAATTAGGAACCTATAGAGCCTAAAACATGTGAAAAATAGGCTAAACAGAACAAACATGTGAAGGCAAAAACAAAATAAACAAAAGTTTAGGGTTTCTAGGCAACGGCATCACGCACGCTAGACAGGCCTACGTGTGCATAATCAAGCCTGCGTGCGTAGGCAAGATTATGCGTACGTAAGTCCTTGCTCAGAAAACCTAAAAACGCAGAAAATAGAGCACAAGTAAGAAAAACCTAATTCTAACAACCTAGCATGCTCAGTACCTAGACAAAACTATATATTGATCTAGGCAAACATGCATAAACATAAACCAAACTAAAAACAAGATTAAAACAAGAAAAGAAAGACAAAAAATAAAAGAAAGCTAGAAAGAATACCTTAAAGCAAAAAGCTCCTAGGCTTGGTTTTTGACCATTCCCCTTAGTCAAATCTATTCACAAACCAATAAGAAAGTGATTAGCAATGTTAAACTAAAAGGATTGGGGTCAAAAAAGGTCCTAATCAAATTAAATTGACTTGAGGGTGTTTTGTGAAAAACTCCTTTTTGATTTACTATTTTCTAGTGAATCTTAGGTTTTTCCCGTGGGATTTCTGTATGTTTTGAAAATGTACCATGTAAGGCTTTTTTATAGTTGAGAAAATGGGGTTTGAAATGGCTCCTAGAAAATGTGGGATTCATTCCAAACCTCAGCCATTATTGCAGAAAACTTGTCTTTCTTATGCTTTTGAAACCTTAGCTGTGGACGCAAAAACGTGCCTACGTACGCATGCTTTGGCCCATGTACGTAGGTAGCGACCCACGTACACAGGCCGAGGGCCACTTTGGTTATTTTATTTCCAAAAATAAATTTTTGCTTATTTAAAAGGTTATATTTTTCATTTTAACACTCCTTAAGTCAATTTGATATCTGATTAGGCCCTAAACCGGCCTTGGGCCTTAGAGTTCGAGAATCATTGGGGAACGAGGGCCCGAGTCGTAAGGAGTACAAAATATGGTGTCTACAGATGCCCCTCTTTTGATTCGTGAGCTTCACTAATAGAATCAAAAGAATAAAAGACAAAACATTTTGTTTTGACGTACGGTTCGGGCTCAACCCACGCACACGACACACATCACGCATACATGGGGCGGGGTGCAACTCCGAAGAGCTGCGTGGGATTCGTATGTCCGAAGTCCCACATTTGTTGCTTGGGAAATGAGCAATGATAGGTTCACTATCTCAAAACCTTTTTTGCCACTTACAAGCAAATGGCGAGTGACTCACTATCCTAGAGTTACTTAAAAAGAAAAAAAAAAAAACAAACAAACAAGGGTGCTCTTATGAGCTAACCCAAAAAACAAAGGTGCTCTTACGAGCTAACCCAACAAACAACAAAAGGATATAGTTTCTGTGGTGTCTATCCGGGGCTCTTACCTCAAACTTCTCCTGATGACTTGTTCCTCTTATCTGATGGAAATATGCATGTATGTAGCGGAAAATTAACGGATATACTTCATTCGCAATTGATAACATGTACTATGTAAATTTCAGAATATATGAACAAGAGAGTGTACCGTAATGCGGTGAAATTTAAAACCAAAGATGAAGAGTACTTGTGAATACTTTTAATCTTCACTCCAATTCCACTTGAAGCCCAAGAAGTGTGGTCTCTCAATCAGTTATATGTATGTGTTCTAGAGAGAATGAAAAAGTGTTCAACACTCACATACATACTAATTCATGTTCATACCAAAATTTTGTATGTTTTTCTCCATATAACTGATTATCTAATTGGGCTAGCCTTTTGGGCCTTTCCAATTGGGCTTTAGTATGTGGTTTGGAGTGGGACCAAAAGGGAACAAATAAGACACTAGCTCCAATGGGAAGGGCTTTTCTGTCAACTTTTGACAAGTCCAAAGTTACCATTAATTATATTTAATACCACTATATAAATATAATTGCACTCTATGTCTTATTAATAAATTATATCCCAAGACTTTATTGTGCATGCAACCCTTTCATAAAATCATGTATATAAAAATCATATACTCAGTATTAAAATATATTTGTAATAATCCTTTACTTGAAATCGGTAATATAATAGAAATAAAAATTCTCACAATTATAAACAATTTTTAGTAGTTAAAAATACATTAATATAAGCAAAATAAAACCCAATTAGGATAAGATTACTTATCTCAAATAACTCACCACAAAGAACTTCTCCCAAACACTTTCTCTAAAATTCTTAGATATCACCTAAAAAATTTTCAAGCACTATACTCAATAATCAAAATAATTCAAAAAAAACTTATAACGGTACTCAGATAGAAGAGAGGCTAAAAAAAAAAATTAATAATTTCTTCATTATTAACTCACACAAAAATCCACAGATTCAATATATATAAATAAATATATATATATATATATATATATATATATCCTTTACTTTCTGCCATCTGCCACCCTTAGTTTACTTTGAGATAAGAACAAAACTAGATACATGACAATATCATCTAAATCAAATCACCTGGGCTTTTACGGATACAATTTTTTTTTTTTTTTTTTTTTCCTACCACCTGCCACCAGTATCATCTTTTGAGATGATAACTCCAAGTACAGATAGGCACATGGCCTTACGGGAAAAACAACCATTATTTTTTTATTTTTTTCTTTTTCATGTTGGCATGTCAGAACTCAAAGTGTAGGCGCAAATTTTTTTGTTTTTTTGTTTTTTTTTCATCAAGTCCCCTACTTCGGCACTGTTACTGAAAGAAAGTCTGTGCAAAACAAACACCTAACCCTTCAAGAAAAATATGCGGCTTCTCTCTACGCTTAACGCACAAAGGTATGGAAAAAGATTAAGTTACTGAACATAGAAAAATCTGCAGTAACAGCGTCTAGTTTACCAAAAAATAAATCCAAACTTTTCTTTGTTTGTATCATTAAAACTCTTAAATAATTAAATAGTTTCACTATTGGCCAAAATAACCACATAAGAAAATATTCTAATACCACATAAAATCTAAATTTGACAAAAGAACAAGATTTCTTAGTTCTTACCTCAGGGATGTAGTCAATCATTCTCTACTTCAATCCGTTGGGTAGTCTCATCTCTCAAAATATCTCTCTATATACGTTGACTTTTAATAAGCTTATATATAGTTAGAGTTTGAATCTTACTTTCTAAAAAGTCCCTTATAATTACAAATTATAAAATTGACCCCACAAAAAATTTATTTAAATATCCTTCCTTTTAATCTTTTTTTTTTTCTAGGTATTACAATATTAGTGGCTGCACCATGTTAAGGGCAGGGTGGTCCCAAGACCACCCTGACCTGATTTTTTTTTTTTTTATGTAATAAAAAAAAATTATTTGAATACCCTTTAAAAATTTTTTGGGAACATCCTCAATTTTTTTTATGCCAATAAAATTAAATTTTGCTCCATTATTTGTTCTACTTTCAAGCAAAAAGTAAAAGCCCAATTTTTTTTTTTTTAAAACTAAAATATGGAAAAAAAGAAAAATTACATAGCAAGCCACCCAGGGGAAAAAAGCCCAACAACAATCCTAAACAAAACTAACCCAAACGGATTCTCAAAAAAAAAAAAAAACCAACCAAAACCCAAATTGCCAATACGCGTCTACCAATTTATCAAAATCATCAAATGGTAAAGCAAATTAGCAAAACTGAAATAAGAACTGAACTCCTAACCTAAACCAAAAAAACCTCATCAATGACCAAGCTCCAAGCACATCGGCGCGACCTGATCTGCTAAATCGCCTCAAACTTGAGCAATAGAGCACATCGGGCCTCAAACTCGAGCAACAGCGACGGCGAGATCGGAGATTGGATCAGGGATTGCTTGGCTTGCCTCGTCGCCTCAACCCTCGTCCCTCGAGTCCTCGCCTCGACGTGCTACCACGGCGCCCTCAGGCCTCAAGGTATTTTAGTTCTTTGCTTCTCTCTTTTTTTCTCTATCAGTCTATCTCATCTAAATCTTACATCTTTGGCATTGCTAATTGCTGTGCTCTAAATTGAATCCTCTGATCTAAGAGTGACTGACTGAGAGCGGAGCTCTTTCTTTCTTTCTCTTTGAACAAAATGAGATTCTCTTTATCCCTCTGTTTCTCTATGTCTAAATGTCTAATTGCCTTTACTTTATAACTTTATTTGACATTTTGACTTTATTGGTTTGTGAATTTGTTGTTTTGAGTATTGTGAATTTTGTGTGTTGTGTATGTTTTATATGTTTAATATTTTGTGGAATGTTGATTTGCTCTTGTGACTCTTATCTGTTGAGTGGGCAGTGGATGAGGGCCACGAGGTTGTGGGGTGAGATATTTGAATTGGGGAAGTGGACAGGTAGGGGTAGTAAAGGCTGAAGGCATGCAGAGGCAGTATAAAAGAAAAAAAAATTAAATTAGGTTAGGCACTAGGCAGTGGGTTGAGCTGTGTATAATGCACATAGGGTGTGTGCTAGACTACTAATAGTCAGTAAAGAAAAATAATGAAGCAACTAAACAACAATAATTAATAATTTAATTAACCAATACATTATAAAAGACAAAAAAATCAAATTATGTTAGGCAATGAGCTGAGCCGTGGATAATGCACAGCGAGGTGTGTGTTAGATTGTTAGTAGTCAGTAAAAAAAATAATGAAACAACTAAAAAACAATAATTAATAATTTTATTAATATTTCAAATGAACTTATAGTTTATTGTTTATTATTTTGCTAGAATTATGGACAAATATTTGATAAGAAAACTACGTACCCAAAATTCATCTCCTATGCAAGATTCAATTCCTTTGCAAGATTTATCTTCATCTTCTAAGCGAATTCGAGTTGACTTTAATTTAGAAAATCTTCCTTCAGATCCTGGGTTACAAGAAAAGATATCATCTTATCATCCTAATAATCATGATGAAATAAGAAGATTTTATTTACAAAAAGGCCCTTGTCTACCTGTTCTCTAAAACCATGATTAGCCTCTAACATATTTTTATGGAAAGCCCCGTCGATTTAGATTAGAATGATATGTAAATAGAAACTGGTTGGAATATAGTATAGAAAAGGATGTAATATTTTGTTTTTATTGCTACCTATTTGGGCAAGATGTTGGTAAGAAAGGAGGAGGAAAGACTTTTATAACGAAGGGATCCAAACTTTGGAATCAGAAAGAGAAGTTATTATCCCATGTTGGAGGAGTTAATAGTGCTCATAACCAAGCTATCAAGAAGAGTGAAGATCTAATGAAGGAAAAGCAACACATTCAAAGTGTTTTGGTTAAGCAATCAAATCAAGATAAAATTGAATATCGGGTTCAATTAAATGCAATAGTTGATTGCATAAGATTCATTTTATGCCAGGGATTAGCTTTTCGTAGTCACGATGAATCTCAAGGTTCAAGTGATAAAGGAAATTTTCTTGAACTTCTACAATTTTTGGCGGATCACAATGAATCTATCAATGAAGTGTTGTAAAGAGCTCCGAAAAATTGCAAGCTTAATCACCATGAAATTCAAAAAGACATTGTGAATGCAATTGCACGTGAAACATCCAAAGCTATCATCAAGGATCTTGACAATGAGTTCTTTTCAATATTAGTTGATGAGTCGCGTGATATCTTAGTGAAAGAGCAAATGGCCCTTATTCTTCGTTATGTGAACAAAAAAGGAATTATTATAGAGAGGTTTCTTGGTATTGTACATGTAGCAAGTACCACCGCTTTGTCACTCAAATATGCTATTGAATGTTTACTTTACGTGGGCAAGGTTATGACGGGGCTAGTAATATGCAAAGTGATATCAATGGTCTCAAAACTTTAATTTTGAAAGAGAATAAGTCAGCATTTTTTGTCCATTGTTTTGCTCATCAACTTCAATTGACTCTTGTTGCCGTTGCTAAAAATCACATTAACATTGCTGAATTTTTTTATGTGGTTAGTAATTTAGTAACTGTTGTTGGAGGCTTTTGTAAGAGATGAGATGCTCTTTGAGATGCACAATTTGCCAAAATGAAAGAAGAATTAGAGAATGGTGTACGTAGAATTTGGCAAGGTTTGAATCAAGAGACAAATCTTAAATGTCCTGGTGATACACATTAGGGATCATATTATGGGACTATTCTCAATTTGATTTTGATGTCTCTGCTGTTGTTGATATACTTGAGATTATTGAAGAAGATGGCCTCTCCGACCAAAAAGTTGAAGCTCGATCTATTATGAGGTCAATTCTTTCTTTTGAATTTGTCTTTGCTCTACACTTGATGAAAAACATTTTAGGGATCACAAACGAGTTGTCAATAGCATTGCAAAAAAAAAAAAAAAAAAAAAAATCAAGATATAGTAAATGCTATGGATCTTGTTAAAGTGTCTAAGCAACGATTGCAAGTGATGAGAGATGATGAATAGATATCTTTATTGACTAAAGTGTCTTCATTTTGTACCACACATGATATTCCAATCTTGAACATGGATGAAATATTTGTAGTTAATGGGAGGCCACGATGCGACACCCAACAAAATACAAATTTACATCATTATCGTGTTAAGCTATTCTACACAGTCATAGATTTGCAACTTCACGAGCTTAAGAACAGTTTTTCTAAGGTGAATACCGATTTGCTACTTTGTATGGCTTGCTTGAATCCAAGTAATTCATTTGTGGATTTTGATAAGGAAAAGTTGATATGTCTAGCAAAGTTCTATCCATCTGATTTTCTTGGGACAGATATCTTGGAACTTGGCTCTCAACTTCAGAATTACATTTTTGATATGCGCAACAATGACTTGTTTTTAGAGCTTTAAGGAGTTGGTGAATTTGTTGAAAAGTTAGTGAAGACAAGGAAGCATGAGACTTATCCATTAGTCTATTTGCTTGTGAAGTTAGTTTTGACCCTTCCTGTCGTTATTGCAATAGTAGAAAGAAGTTTTTCCGCAATGAAATATATAAAGAATGAACTATGCAATCGAATGGGAGATCGGTGGATGAATGATTGCTTGGTTATGTACATTAAAAGAGATGTAACTTGTAGCATTGATAATGAGAATATTATTCAACAATTTCAAAATATGAAAACTCGTAGAAGGCAATTGTAAACTTTATGTATTTGCGTGCTTTTTTATTGTTGTTGTTGTCAATATATAAATTTCTCTTTTTATTAGATTGTGTAATTTATACTCCTTAAGGAACACCCTAAGAAAAATTCCTGGGGCCGCCATTGATACATATCTACCCTTAAACAAAAGAAAGCCAAATCACACATGCAACAAACCCTAGCATATGAAACCCTATCATACCATTCATCTCAAACAAAGGCAGCAATAAACCAAGGCAGCAACTTAATCATGACATTCACAAAATTATATAAAGCATGTAATAGGAATTAAAAGACATAAATCAAATATTCAAACAAAATACATCATTAAATGCATGTTCATACCAATGCATGACTTACCTTTACTTACCTCACAGCAACACAACACCTATAGCATCATGTATGAGCATGTGAATGCATGTGCATAGCATCTTAAACAAGAAAATCCTAATCTAACAAGTTAGAAGCAAACAAACAAACAAAACATGTGAAACAAGAACTTAGATACAGATATGTATGTAAAAAGGACTTAAACAGGGGCAATATATGTGAAACAAGCAAACCTAACAAAGTAGAAATCCAAATTAGGGTTTCTGGGCAAATGCCTACGTACACAGACAGAGGCCTGCATATGCAGGCCAAATCCCACGTACGCAGGATTTGACTTGCATACACATACTCATGGTATTCGTATGTAGGGTTGTTCAAAAACCCTAACCTAGAAACACGAAATAAACATAAAGAGCAGAAATGAAAACCCTAATTCTAACTCCCTGGCATGCTCATAAACGTCAAACAAACATAAAGCTAAGCTAAACAAGCATATATAAACATAACTAAACAAGAAAAATAGATTAAAGTGACAAAAGAAATACAAAAAAGAAAAGAAAGCTAGAATGAATACCTTAAAAGCGAAAAGCTCCTAGGCTTTATTTTTGACCATTCCCCTTAGTTAAATCTATCATAGTCAATAAACACGTGATTAGAAAACTTTAAACTCAAAGGATTGGGGCAGAAAAGGTCCCAATCAGATAAAAAAGGACTTGAGGGTGTTTTGTGAAAAACACCCTTTTGATTCACTATTTTCTCGTGAATCTTAGGTTTTCCCTTAGGATTTTCTCCATCTTGAAAATGTACCATGTAAGGCTTCATATAGTGGAATTCTGGCTCCCAGACAATGTGGGATTCATTCCAAATCTTAGCCACTATTGCAGAAAACTTGCATTTTTTATGTCTCTGAAACCCTGGCTGTGTATGTGAGACTATGCTTGCGTACGCATGCTTTGGTCCACGTACACAGGCTACTGCCCACTCATGTGGGCCAAGGACCTCTTTGATCATTTATTTCCAAAATTAAATTTGTGTGCATTCAAAAAGTTATATTTTCCATTTTAACACTCCTCAAGTCCATTTGATATCTGATTGGGCTCTAAACTGGCCTTAGACCTTAGAGTTTGGGCATTATTGGGGAATGGGAGCATGAGTCGTAAGGGGTACAAAATGCGGTGTCTACAGATGCCCCTCTTTTGATTCGTGAGCTTTGCTAATAGAATCAAAAGAATAAGAGACAAAACATTTTGTTTCGACGTACGGCTCGAGCCCAACCCACGCATATGACACACATCACGCATACATGGGGCGGGCTGAAACTCTGGAGAGTTGCATGGGATTCGTATGTCTGAAATGCCACATTTGTTGCTCGGGAAACGAGTAACGACAGGTTCACTATCCTAGAACCTATTTTGCCACTTGCAAGCAAATGACGAGTGACTCACTATTTTAGAGTCACTTAAAAAGAAAAAGAAAACAATAAGGGTGCTCTTATAAGCTAACCCAAAAAACAACAAAAGGATATAGTCTCTGTGGTGTCCATCTGAGCCTCCTGCCTCAAACTTCTTTGGGTGACTCGTTCCTCTTGTCTTCTTCATTTCTTTCTCTACCTTCTTTGGTGAGGCTCTTGCCTTGGGTTGACTTTGGTCTCTTTCTCTATCTCTATCTCTACCTTTTTCTACCATGCCTGCATTTTAAATTCTCGAAGGATATGTGCATGAGTAGTCTTGATCGTTGGATCCATTGGGGGTGGTGGAAAACTTGCTGAGGAGTAGGTATGCATGGAGAGGAATCTTCTGCCTCTTCCATGACTTACTTGAGGATACGAAACTCACTGAGGTGTAGTAGAAAAGGACTCATTGAGGAGTGGTGTAACTTTTGTAGATGTGTGACCCACTAGGAAAGAATCTTCTACTTCCTTCATGGTATGCTGAGGACTTTGAGGAAGAATCTTTTGCTTCCTCACTGGGGATACTTTAGGTGTATTTGATACATTGTGGAAGAATCTTCTATTTCCTCACTGGGGATTTTTTAAATATGCTTTGATCCATCGGGTAAGAATCTTTTGCCTCCTCTATAGGGATTCTGTTCTAGACATGCTTGATCCATTAGGGAAGAATCTTCTGCTTCCTTACTGGGGATAGTGTTCTTGATATGCTTATATGATTTGTTGAAAATGGTTTTAGGATGTACAGGCTTCATTTGGGGGAAGAGTCTTCTACTTCCTTAACTGCTCACTAGGGGGTGCTTGGTGGCTTTGTGCCTAATTGGGGAAATTTTGAGATTATTATTATTATTATTATTATTTTTACTGTTCATGACTAAACTACACATAGTTTAGTGGTGAGGTCAAACTACACGTAGTTTAACTATCAGGTGTGTTCCCACCTCGTCATTTTTCCCAACGGTTACCAACCATTTCTTTTTCTTCTTCATTCTCTTCATCTCTCTTATCTCTTCACATTCTTCATAACTCTTCAATTTCTTCTTTTTTCTATAAAAACCTTCATCTTCTCTCCTTTCTTCACACCTTCTGATTCTCTGATTCTCCCAAAACTCCCTCATTTTCTCTCTAGACTCTCTTCATCTCCTCCAATGGCACCAAAGGCCAAGCAGACTTCCTACATCCTTTCCTCTGATGCCTTTCTCCTCACCCGCTAGAGTAGGGCCGTAAGATTGCTGGAGCCTCTTACATTGACATATCGACTAGAGAATCACATCCCCATGGCTAAATCTATTAGGTTTTCAAACTTTTCTAATTTTCAAGTTTCTCTTTGATCTTCTGTTTTGATGTGTTTTTAGCCATGTAAATGCTTGGGTTTTGTTGTGAGATGGGTTTAGATGAAAACCTGACACATTAGGAGTGGTAGGAACATGTTTAGGATTGATTTTGGATGATACATGCTTGAAAATGTCGAAGAAACCTTCCTGTCTATGCTTCTATGTGTGTGGGCTCGAGCCTGCGTACACAACTTTGACTTATGTGTACACAAGTTTGTTCTTAAGGCTCTGCATACGTGAGGATGGGCCTGTGTATGTGGGGTCCTGTCTGTGTACGTGGGCCTTGACCTGCGTACGTGGGACGCTTGGCAGAGGCCATACCCTGCTCATTTTCACTTCCCTTTCAATTGTTTCACTTCTACATGCAATCCTAAAATCCCTTTTTTGTCATTTTTGCATTTGAACATCACTGCATCCTTCTTTTTATCTTCACTCTTACATTGACAACATCATTTTTCATCGTTTTTGCCTGAATCAAGAATTTCATATTATCTTCTTCTTTTACAGTCCTCATCCCCTTATGCTGGTAGAGGAAGTACCAACAAGATGGTGAAGTGGTATAATCTCCTCGTTCCCGAAACGAGAGCTTACATTCGTGAAGTGGGCTTTGAGCCTATCCTTGGCCTTCTGTTGGAAAGGTCCACAAGTGCCACCTTGGTACAATGTCTCATCGAGCGGTGGTGGGATACTACTCATACCTTTCACATTGCTGAGTGGGAGATGATGGTGACTACTTACGACTTTTACCGCATGACCGGCCTTAGCTTCAAATGGGCCATCATTAGTTTGGACAACGTGTTGGGCATCCAGCTGGGTCTTGATGTGTTAGGGAGGAAGTACTCCATCGAGACCATCTGCTACTTCGACTTAGTGTCGAATTATAGGCTTCTCCCACAAAGGATTACGGAGGAGCGTGTCCGAATGGCTAGGGTTTTCCTCTTACACTTGTTAGGAGCTTATTTCTTCACTAATGGTGGGCAAATAGTGTCCTTAAGGTGGCTGACCCTCTTTCAAGACTTTGCTGAGGCATAGAGAGCCAACTGGGGGCAAGCATGTCTTGCCTATCTTTACTCTACCCTCGACACTCTTAGCCGGGGCACCTTGCGGCAACTTGTGGGGCCTTGGAAGCTCCTTGAGGTTAGTTTTCTCTCCAATTCTTGTATTTCCATTTGTAGCTTGTAGTCTTGCAAACTGTCATCTTGCAACTAACCTGTGGCTTGTGCTTCTTTTTACAGTTGTGGATTATTAGGTACAGCCTCATAACTCTGGGCGCTAATCTAAATTTGAGGTATTTCTCTCAATTAAGGGCCCACCTTGTTGGGTTAACTTCAAATGAGGTAAGTTTAAGAGTTCCAGATTTCATGCTTCTTCATGCATTTCCCCTAAGATACTCTTCTTCTAACCTTGTATCATTGTAGGTCAATTGGACCCCAGGGGCCGGCCAGCCCCTTCTGGCTTCTCTTGATCTGGAGGTCGCTGCCATCATTACTTCGGAGATTACCCGGCCCTTCGAAGGAGCGGGTTTGAGGGCACTCTACTTGGCGAAGAGGATGCAGTGTCAATTGATGGGTAGAGATGACCAACAAATTCCAATGGACCATCCGGAGTTCATGCTTACCCCACACTCCGTGATCGATGCTGAGTACAACTCGTGGGGGAATGGCATCCCCTATGCCGAGCGGCTCATAAATGGATTGGATTATGAGGAATTCAATATTACCCGCCTTATGCCTTCCCTTACTGCTTAGATATATGCTCAATCTCTTCTTCTTCTTTTCTTTTTTCCTTTACCATGTCTGTCATGGCTTCTAATGGTGGAAAACTGTAGCAAAAGGAGCTTGTTGCCGGTGAGCCCATTGACCTTCTACATCTCCCTTGGATGGTCTATGCTTATGATCCTGGTAGCTTTGCTTGGGAGCGTGTCGTGCCCCGTAATACCAATGTCATGGGATACCCTTTTCCTTTAAATACCTGGGCGGTGAGTTCTTCTTTCCCTTTGTTCTTTTTTTCTTCTCGCTATCTCTTTTTTAGTCACTAATCCTTCTTTCTTTGAATTGTAGCCCACCATTCAAGAGCATGAGGAGTTGGTATGGTTGGCTGAGAATCTCAAGCTGGAGGTGACCAACTATTCAAGGAGCTTGTTCGGTCCTAGAGGGGCGGCTCACCCGGGTGGTGGTGATGATGATGATGATGATGATGGTGGTGATGAGGAGGATTCGGAGGTGACCCCTAGTTTTCAACCAAGGAAGAGACGACACCATTGATTACTTGCAGTCAAGATATTTTTTATTTTTTATTTTTTTTTGCTTTTATTTTTTATTTCCTTTAGCAAAAATTTGGATTCATTTTGAGACAAAGGGTTGTACTTAAGAACATCTTTTTACATTTATGCTTTCAATCGAGACTGGTACTTAATTTACAAGATATATGATTAATTGTATGTTTCCACACAATGTTGCTTCTTTGATGTTTGAAATCTTGTACTTTGAATGATTCTTTAGGTTTTAGGAACCCTAGGGATGCCTTGGAGTGGAAAAACCATGCTTAAAATAGGGGAGAATGAGCTTCTACCAAGCCCTGTGCGTACGTGGGGATGGGCGTAGGTACACAGCTTTGACTTCACATATGCAGGTTGACCTTGCGTACGTGGATTGCGAATCAGAGGAAACCCTAACTGCCCTAATTATGTGTAAAAGTAGCCATTTGGGTCCCAAAACCCTCACCAATGTATTTTCAACTTAGAGAGCACTTTTCCAAGGTCCCCCGATGGTAGAAAACTCTCAACTCGATGTCTCAACTTGGATTAGGATGCTCGGTCCTGATTTCAAGGACTCCATTGCCCCCTATGGTCTTTCTTATGTCTTTCCATACCATCAAATAAGGGTGGATGAGCCTCTTCTTCATACTGCTGTCAATTATTAGGTCCTTACTCAGCATGTTTTCCACTTCAATGGAGTAGAACTATGCCCCGCAATCGAAGAATTTGGTGCCATCATGGGTGAACTGGAGAATGACAATCTCATCTTCCCTACCTTGGGTGGGGATCTCCCATCCTTGCTGCAAGTTGTGTTGGGCATCCTTCTTGCTACGGCAAACAGGTGGTGCATCTTTGGCAAACTCAACTTTAGCTTGGTTTTTGCACATTTTTCTTGCTCGGCCCTTCTCGTGGGTGAGAGGCCATGTTCATACTTTCTTCGTGCCTTTTGCTTATGTGCCCTTACAAGGTACTTCTTGGTCCAAAGGTCATATTGTGTGGACCTTCGGATGTGCATGGTGGTCTATTAGTTAAAGAGAGGTAACCCGGTAGGCTTGATCTTGGCGACAACCCTCAATGGTTTGGGTGCCTTTCATAGGAAGGAAGCAAGCTTCTTTGCGGGAAGTCCTTTTCTTCTTCAAGTATAATCCCTTTTACTCTAACTTATCTAAGTGCGGAACAAGAATAAATGAAGCGCAATAAACCGGAACTACTCTCTAAGGCATAAGCATATACAATGAACAATAAAAGTAAAGCTTAAAGAGTAAGGAAAGAGAGATGCAAATACAAGATAACATGATGTATTATTGAAGAGGAAACCGAAGAACTCGGCGAAAAACCTCTCTGCAACCCTCCAAGTCGAAATCGATCCACTAGTGAATAAGTTGGAGTATACGAATATCAAAAAGACTCTCCAAGCCTAATCTACCCAATGTACTTAAGCCCTCTAAGCTCCAACTACCAATGGACTTCTCGGAGTCTTGTCTTTACTAGTTATCCAGATCTCGTAACATCACCCGATTGCATCCGCCAAGCCTCACCAGCTTCTTTTGGCAAATCCCAAATGCTTCCTAAGCTCCAAAACACTCTCTACACTCTGAATAGGTGTGGGTTGTGTTTGGGTACAAATCTCCTCTCAAGGTATAACAATGGGAGAGGAGAAGGAGAAAAGACTACAAAGGAATTCTCTATTGAAGATGAGTAGCTCTCTCTCTAAAAGTTGGGTGTGTTGTAGAAACCTCTCTAGGGTTTTCTTCTGAATAGCCTCTTTTTCACTTTTGTGGGTAATGAAGGTATATATAGTATAGGTGAAGGGTAGGAAAGTCACACTTTATTTTTGCCAAACAAAGAGTTTAGAGGGTACCTCGCGAGATGGCCTTTCTCGCGAAGTACTTGTGAAATGACAAGCTAACATGACTCTTTAGCTTCCAATCATGTGCTTCATAGTGGCCTTTTTGCGGGTACCTTTACTCTCGAGCTTCTCGCGAGCTAGTCGTGAAACTGCACTGATCTTCATTGCATGCTTGATTCTTCACCTACTTAATACTAAACCTAATATAATAAAATCTCACAAAATACAAGGAAATAATTTATTGCAATTACAAAACTTTTTGTCATGGAATAAAGGCAACTTAAAACATAGTTGTAAATCACAACTTTACAGGCTTGATATAGCCCGAATAAAAAAAAATAAAAAAATAAAAAATAAATAAAAAAAAGGACTCACCACTGACGCACATGCAGCTGCGTCGATGGCCACATGGCTCGTCTGTGCGTGTTGGGTACGGGTGCGGCGATCTTGGAGCCGCACCTGTGATACCTAGGGGAGGGCAAGGGTTGGGATTTAACTTTTCAGGAGGGAAGCTCAAATACATATATGCTTAGATTAAGTTAGAGTAGAATTTCTATATATCTTGTATAAAAAAAAAAAAAAACTATTTACCTATCAAATGATTGAATTTAATTAAAGAAACTAGGAGCAACACAAAAAATTTGAATCTAAGCTTTATCCCTATAACAAAATAAAATAAAAAAAGAAAATTTCAAACAAATAAATTTTCAAAAATAAGGAAGATAAAATGTCTAATCATAAGTGTTGATCAAACGGATAATACAAATTTGACAAGCATTAATTTATTTCACAAAACTATATTACTTCATATTCTAATGCACCCTTCCATGCAAATGGTGTTCCAATCCAATCTAAATTGAATCCCTTGACCCTTTTCAAGAGTAGGCAACGTATCTAACAAAGTTTTGCAATCAAGAAGCTTTTCACCTTCAATCCCAGCAATACTCTTGATCTTTGCACCTTTAAAATGATGTCGCCAACAGCAAGAGCAGTCCCTATCTTTTTTATCCAATATATCTTCACACAGCACCTAGAGTTCAAGTAAATTAGAGACAAATAATTAGTTCCAGCAAGTGTAATTATATTAAGACAAATTTGACATTTTCTTAATCAACCTCATTGCTTAATCAAAATATTTGTATAAAGCACCACATATGACATGACTCAAATAACACTAAAAGGGGGCCAATAACCCACCTCTGGCTCTAAGCCCATTTAAAATCTCTAGATAAAGTCGCATATGTGACATGTCTCCTCCAAACCAAGAACATCAAAAAATGTTTTTGCAAGAACATTAAAAAACTATCCAAAGCAGAGTTCTGTAATGCAAATTGGGCATCTACTTCACTGTCTTCAGAGAGGCAAGTGTTAACTACTTGCAACTTGTATGCTTCTTGTGGCAACTGATTGCACAATTGTTTGGTTTCTTCACATGGAATTAAAATGCTCATTCATCAAATTATTCATTTAAAAAAAAGGAATTATGTAAAAACTGTGCATATTTCAAAATCATTGATAAAATTTTGGATTGTTGAACTTTTAGTTATTTCAGACTACCTGATATTTTTTAAAAATGGATAAAACTCCCTATCTACTTATGATACTGTGTATTAATAGAAGATCAAAAGTTTGTCAAAACTTCAGCATAGGAATCACATGAGGCTTGAGTGCTAGAATTCTAGAATATCATGGTCTTAAAATAAAAATAAAGTAAAATAATATAGGAATATAATGAGAGTATCATTCACAGATCATTATACATTTATTTGTATACTTCCATACAAATCTTTAATACTTAGTACCTTCTAAGAAAATTTCCTATCTACTAAAGTTTTTAAAGTAAAATTTTATTCCAGCTGGACAAATTTATCGTACTATAAATACTCTCTAATTATCCCTAATCTTTTAGGCATGTTTAAACAAATCTTTAATTTTGAAAACAGATAATGTAAATGTACACACCATGGGTCTCAAAGCTACTGCCTCTTGCAGGGATATTTTATTTTGGGACAGACCTATTTGAGAGGTTTAAGTCTCAAATCCCCACGCTTTTTAGCTTGTCAGGTTGTGGCAAATAAGTAAAAAGTACAAATAATTTAACAAATTAATAATAATATTTACATTTTTCATCCTATTTGTGCACAACCAAACCACTGCAAATCTTTTTCTCAAAAAAAAAAAAAACCACTGCTAATCTACATCATAATTGCCTTCTGCTAAAAAAACACCGACCATATTTGACTTGGAATTTTCAAAGGTTCTTGGGGGATAGAAATCATGAAAATATTTTATAAGTACTAACTTCACCAACCTTTTTTTATAGTTGACGGAAATTAACACTAGTTACGGGTCGTCAATGGGCTGGATCGACCCAGTTAGGCCCATTTTTACTTTGTCCTTGGGCACAATAAACTGGACATAGAGGACTATTAAAATCATTCACAAAATGCAACCAGACAAACACACTACTTTTTTACTTTACTGAAATGCAAATGATTTTATGAATCCTAATTGTTCGACATCAGAAAGGATAGGTTTTTCAAAATCAGAAACCACATTTCCCACATATTTTAATTATCTGTATCATTGTATAAAGTACATCACCTAACATGCAACAGATGATATAATTAATTAGAGGCACCCTAAAATCTTCTAGTAGAAGAAAAATCATACCTTTATGCACTTCTTCCGGGACTTCAAACCTGTTGGCAATGACAATTGTTTTGGACGACAACTCCAAAGCAAGCCATCTATAAGACTTCCATAATCTATTGACAGTGCCGACATCCGTACGTCTAGCATCATAAGTTCAAGTTCGAATGATGGAGGAAGTGTAATTCCTCTCAAATCTTCAAGATTAAATGTAACCTATAATTCAATGAAAAGTAAAAAAAAATGTTTCAGAATACAAAAGGTGAAAATGTAAAATATGAAAAGACGTTAAAGAAAGAAAATAGGTGAAAAAATAGACATATTTGCATTAGTGGACATACCTCTTCACAAATGACTATTAGCTTCAAAACTTTTCTTTGATTTGACATTACTAGAAATTCCCTCAACTTAAGGAACCAAAGAGTGTCAACAAGATTATCTAATAAAAAAGTAAGCTCAAAAGGACATGGAGCATTCTTTGGAAAAATCGTAGGAAATACATTCTCTAAACTGAGGTATTTGAATGATGACAGATTTGGACTATCAATTTCAAGCTCCAACAGCTTTTTGCATGCTTCAAATGTTAACATTCTAAGCCTTTGTGCAGAAATCTTGACCCTTTCCAACATGATACAGCCACTAACCTCCAAAGTTTCAAGGTGGGGGAATCTAGAAATATTGAAGTGAAGATTTTGGTCTGTAATGCTCAAATCTGTCAAGTATAATTCTTTCAAATTTTGGCATGCAGTGATGTCCAATAGACATTGGCGTTGGCGTGAATAAGTAAAGCTGAAATGTTGAAGATTTGCTGCTTCAACTTTGATGTTCTCAACTTCTTGTTCAAGAGGAGTCACCTCAACCTTGCAAAGTTTAGGAAGTTTGGAGATCTCCAAATTTTTCAATCCGTGACATCCTATAATAAGAAAATCTGTGATAAAAGGGCAACAACGAATGATATCTTGGATAATCTCTTCGTTCACACAAATATACCCAAGCACCAATTTCTGTAGGGAATAAAATTTCACAGCACTCCAAGTACATGGTTGCTCTAACTTACAACCATTTGTTGATTTTGCAACAAATATTGTTCTAGGAAAAGTATACCATGAATTCTTTTCAGTTCGCACTTGAAAACCTATCTCCTGGGCATCATGTTCGAAGGCCAACTCTATCCATTTATCAACCAATGAAGCCAACTTGAAGTCAACAAGCGTCATGTGAAGTTCAAATTTCTGCATCTTCAAATTGTGCTCGTGAAATCTACTTAAAGACGTATCCACATTATTCATGAACTTTTCAACTCTTTTTTGATTATCTGGACTTGTATCGGGCATGATATAGCCCTTACCAAGAGCTTGATCAAAATCCAAAATCGGAAATGAAGACCATACACAATTCCATTTCTTGGACAAGAGACAAATCTTAGTTGCCTCTTTTCGGGGTAGGAAGGACAAGATGTGATGCAAGATAAATTCAGGCAAATCGGATGTTCGATCCACGACATCAATCTTTTCGTCCATCATGTGTCTCTCTATGCTCATCAATTTTCTACCTTCTGCTTTTAAAAGGATTTTCAAAAAGCAAATATAATTAAAAAGAAGCCCAATGGTACAAATGTAATCAAAATGTTTATAGTTTATCTAAAACAAACGCCTCAGAAATCAAACACATGTCATATATAACTATAGGTATAAAATTTAGTAACTTAAAGGTTAGTGAACTCAAGTAGAATTTTTTGATAAATTTGTTTCAAGCAGTATTATAAAAAAATCCAAAATTTTAATGCAAAAATCACACAAATGAACAAGATATTCATAAAAAGATAATGAAATAATACAAAAAGAAGATAACAATGAAAATAAACACAATGATATTCAAACATGTAATATAAAAATTCTTAATTATATAAAAAGACAAGATTTTTTTTTCCCAATGCTTATATTTATTATTATTGTTTCAATAGAAAAAAAGCTAAAAAAAATTACAAAATCCTATTTAAGATCGATTATGTCAAAAAAAGATTAAGTGGATAAACTATATTATAAATTTTAAATGAGATTTTAGATTTTAGTAAAACTTAAATACAAAAAAAAAAAAAAAAAAAACTGAATTAGAAATTTTGTATTTAAATATACAAAAATGTCTCAAATTCAGAAATTGTTTACGAATGAATAATATGAAACAAGCAAGGCTATTCGTTCCCCTACCTGTACCTGCTACATGTTAAAGTTCATAAAAAATTAAACTTCTTTAATCTCAAATACTAGTAATAATAAAAATTGATCTCTTTTCGTCTAAACCTTGAAAAATAATTCTTTTTTGTGTAAATATAAATCAATGACAGATGTTGATGAAACATTATTGTTTATGAAACCTAATATAGTTTTCATCAAAATAAATCGAATAGGTTGTATCAATTGCTACAAACATGTCGTAAATTAAAGGACCAAAAAATATTAACCGAAAAAAGAAAAAGAAAGAATTACCTATTGAGGCAACGTTGCAGAAGATCAGCTACCACTTTTAACTATTTAAGTAGTAATCTTCTCATTCAGCAAAAAAAAAAAGTAGTAATCTTCTCTCTGAGACTCAGTGTTTCGACTCTCTCTTCTGCACCACACCAATTCTACGACATCATATTTATATTTATATATAGATGTCTACAAAATCATACCCGTGGTCTCTACGCGGAATCCTAGTCCAAAACGACTTATAAATCCTTTTGACAGAAGAAAGAAAGGACTTCTACTCCTAAAGAAAGTAGGAAACAGCAAAAGCAGAAACCTAATATAAATTCAAGCCAATATCCCAAATATATTTCAGAGAAATTTTCTACAATGCGAGCCTCAAAGCACGCGGTAACTTGGGAGCAAGTTTTTTTTTTTTTTCATAAAAAATTTAAAATAATTTTTTTTTGAAAACGTGAGTTTAGGTAGTTGGAGTATTTCAAATACTTGAATAGAGAGTGTTTCTATTTTGTAGGCAATATTTTAGTGCAAGTGAGACATGTATTTTTATATGACTATCGTTTAGGTTTTTTTTTTTTTTTTTTTTTTTTTGGTATAGAAAACACACTGAAACTATTATTATAACAACATCACAATACAAATACATCCTGGATAAGAGTTTGCTAAATACAGCAAGGAATCTCTTTAATCCAAATTATATCATTGACAAGATTTTGAGCTTGTCTTGCTAAAATATGGGCTGACTTATTGCCAACCCTGCGTACATGAGAAAAATGAACAACACCAATTTCAGCACCTAACTCATGAATGCCTTCCACAATAGCATCAACGGAAGAGGGTGACAGTGTAAGTCGCTTGAGAGCATTAGAGATTATCAAGGAATCACCTTCCAACACAACACAACACCTCGCAGCCCCAAATGCCTTGCTAGCAGCAGACCAGCCTCATAGGCCTTAGCTTCAACTTCGAGTGACCCCAATGGAGCTTTAATCTTTCTGCACAAAGCTGCCTTTAATCTGCCTTCAACATCTCTTATCACAACACCAATCCCAGCTTGCTTCTTTGATGAAAAAAGAGCCCCATCTATGTTGATTTTAAATAAACCCACTGAAGGAGGACGCCAGGCCGAGAGCAGAGGTTGTTGTTGTGCATCAGGTGTGTGTTGAACCGGATCTGATGTAGCATGAATGCATGAATCCACTGCAGACCAGTATTCCTGAAGGTAATGTGCTGTCCAAAGAGCCATGGCCGGACCTGTTTTGCCTTCACCACCATAAAGAATTTCATTTCTGTTACTCCAAAGTGCCCAAGCCGTTGTAACAACCTGTGAACATTTTTCCTCACCTGCTACATTAGTCATCATGACAAACCATAACAAATCCATAAAAGAACCAAGATGAACATCCAAAGGCAGTAGTTGTAATTTTGAAGCAGCCCAAGTTTCTTTTGAGTCTAATATAATTTTTCAATTTGAATTTATCTATTATTAATGAGATTACATTGGATAAAACTAAAATTTAGAATTTGAAATTAAGTAAATTGCTGGGTTTAGTGTGTGCGAGTGTGCTAATTTTTAGGGAAAAAAATTCTCTCGTAGTTTTTTTTTTTTTTATTATTATTTAAATTTTGTTGAATTACAATTTTAACCCTTGAGGTAGGACACGGTCAATGATTAATATCTAATTTTTGTAAATATTTAATTTTAGTATTTTATGTAATTTTTGTTATTTTAGGTTTAGGTTATTTATTTCCTGCTTTTTATGTGTTTTTAATATTGTTTAGTCAAATTAGGGTTTTATATGCTTTCATGGCCGCCTTAGGGTTTTTAGTTGCCCTACGTTTTGGTTTTACTATTTAAACGCATTATAACCTCCAAAGGCAATTCAATTTTCAAACTATTATTAGTAATAAAATTGCTGAGTTTCTCTCAAACTTTTTTCTGGCAGAATCTTGTTTACTAACTAAATTTATTACAATTGTTTCAAAATATAAAATTTTTAAAAAATTAAAATTGACAAAATCTAATTAAGATCAATTATGTTTAGCAAAATTTAAATACAAAAACACAATTAATAATTTTAAATATTTGGCTCTCCAAGCCAACTAAACAAAATTGACCGTGGTGGGTTCTAAACAAATTGACTAATTGTTCTCCTACGTATCTTGACAATGAGATATCAACAAATTCTTATGAAACATTAGTCTTTATCCCCAACGTATAATAAGTTGAATGTGTAGTCAACAGCAAATGAAATTACTACAAACATTTTTCAATTGACAAAATTTAGCTACAAAATTGGTTGTAACTTAAGTCTACAACCTTACTCAATGAAATAAATATTACTATATACTTTGAAAATCTAACCATTGAATTGTATATTCTTTACACTCATAATACACATGTCAAATTTTTGTGTCAATCAGAAATTATTTACTATATAATCTATAAGTTTATATTTTATGTATAATTTTAAACTACAAAAACTTGAAACTTAAACAATTTATTGATAACATAACTATTGATTTTAATTTTCTAAAAATCAAGCATAAAGGATATAAGAAGAAGATGTAATCTAACGGTGGATTTGTCAAAATTCACCTCCAATAAAAAGATATTTTACAAATTAGACAACCAAAAATAATAACTAAATCAAAAAATAGGAAGTAAAGCAAAAAAAATTACCTTTTTAATCAAATCTCTCGTAAGGTTGAAGGAGAGTAAAGTCAAAATCATAAAATATGCCATAAAGAGACATTGGAATTACTCTATGGAAGCAAGAAAGATCTACATTGGAATTACTTTATAGAAGTAAGAAAAATCTTAAACTATAAAGTTGGTTCATATCCTTTACACTATATCTCAATTTGGTCCATAACTTTTAAATTGTGTCAATTTGGTCCTTAACCTTTCAATGCCGTGTCAATTTAGTCTCTGTCTTTATCCATTTGATGGAAAAAGATGATGTGTGAAACGAAAAAAATATATATATATAATTTCATGCCACATCAACTGCCAAACTGTACCACCATGTCAAATAAAAAAACACTTTTGATGTTCACACTTGAATTATCAAATCAGGGAAAATTCTAAATCACTAACTCCCTCTCTCTCTCTCTCATCATATTCATCTCCCTCACCCCCTCACTTTCACATGAGTCAAGATCAAGTTGTAGACTACAAGGATTCCAACAACAGGAAGTTCTTTCTCTCTATCTTGAGATTTCTGTGCATGTTTACGCGTCTCTCTCTCTCTCTCTCTCTCTCTCTCTCTCTCTAACTAATTAGTTAGTTAGTTAGTTAGAGGATTTCTTAAGCATTAGCCTATAGGATTTAGACATTTCTCAACCATCTAGAGGCTGCCAATGCCAAACAACTAGTATAAGGAGAATGTAAGCTCTTTGTAAATCGGTTTTGGTTATTGAATGAATTGTTAGCCTTTGTGTGTTATTAGAAACTAAGTGTTCTTGCAGAGGTACTTATCCACCAATCAATGTGTTCTAAGTAACTCAGCCCTTTCATTATTTCTAAACCATACACAAACAACCCATCACATTCTCTACGTCAGTTTGGTACCAGACCTTGAGATCCTTAGGATTCATGTTCGTTTGCAATTTGTTTCTTCATTTTTTGCCCAAGAACCTATCAAGATTCAGTCTTGATTGCTTTTCCTAGCCTAAAATACCTCTCTTACCAAAACCAAAGCCTTCATATGTGCTAGAAATTAGTTTGTAGTAGCAAGAAGCCATGGTTTTTGAGAAGATATGGAAGGATAAGGGCAACAAGCAAGCTGTTCTTGTAATAGAGGAAGATGATATTGCAGCCAATGGACCAAGGTGTAGAAGGGTTCAAAATGGCTTAGAAGCTAAAGTGGAATTATTAAGGAGGCAACTACAAGCCTTGACTGAACAAATGAGAAGAAATAGGAAGATACAACAGCAATACTACCAGCATGATACTACTGGAAGTGTAGCTTTATACAAGGAGGATTATGAATAACCTTTTGTTCATATTCCTAGGTGGAGACAAGAGAAGTATGGCCACAATCTTGTGACGATTCAACCAAAGATACCAAACCAGAATTGGGAATCTAGATTTGAGATTGAATTCCCTGAATTTGATGGTAGCTTAGATCATGAGGAGTTTGTGGATTGGCTTAACCAAGTTGAAGAGATCTTTGCTTGTTATGATATTCTAGAATCCAAGAAAGTGAAATTGGTAGAAACTAATTTGAGAGGCAAGGCAAGATCTTGGTGGGAGTAGTTGAAGATTCCAAGATTGAGGGAAGGAAAAACCAAGATTCAAACTTTAAAGAAGCTGAAACAGAAACTTAGGAAGAAATTTTTTCCGTACAGCCACATCCAAACTCACTATAGCATCTTGCACAACTGCTGGACAAATTCAAATGAAGCAAATAGAGTGTTGATTGAGACTCAGCAAACAAAGAGATCACAATAAGCCCTTTTCAATTCAAGAACTGGCCCAAGTGGTGGTGCTACATCAAACTTCACTAAGAATTGAAGGTAGCCAACCAAGAATGTTGAGATTGGGTCAAATACTACTAGATTTAATGAAGTTTCCAAGATACCAGCCAAGAACCAGCCTTTTTTGTCAAAGGGTGAAACCTTGGTGGTTGAAGAGATAGAATATCTAGACTTGCTAGTTATTTTTAATAGCTACATTGAAGAACAGATTGGTGAGGGAGGTCAAGAATTGCTTGAATGCATAATAAGTATGGTAGAATCTATGCATGGTCAGTATGTGGAAGAATGAGCAAATGCTATTGTTAAGGAAGCAAATGACTCTCCATTAGCAACAAGGGTTATGCAAGTTCTAAAACAAGAAGTGGATGATGATAGATGGCATAAAGGTTATGTTCTTTGTGAGGAGGTAGCCATGAATAGGTTCCATCTTTTGCATAGATGTGAAAAATCGTATGAAGCTATCGTGGGCAGAAGGTGCAACACACACAGCATGTACAAGCTAGTGCATCCACACTCCTTGCAACCAAAGAAAGGGAAGGCAAGCCCCAAGCCAATGGTCAAGATGAAGAAGGTTGATTCACCAGTGAAGAATAAAGCCTTGTGGTGTCAAAATATGCATGATTAATCATTAGCAAGGCAAAACACTTAATGTTCAATTTGGTGTACATGTTTTACAATTGAAAATTCAACTAAACTTGAGGACAATTTTGCTTTCAAGAAAGGGAGTCCTTTTAATGCAGATGCATCAACATTGGTGTTTCATTTGTGTGCGACTTGGCTGTGCAGAAGCAGCGGCCTTTGGTATGCTGCAACAGTAGCAAAATCATCATAAAAGGCAATTCCATCATCCTATAACTTCATACAAATCTTGTAGCAACCAAGAGCACTTGAGGTCAAGTGCTTCTTAAGAGGGAGAGTCCTGATGCAGGGTATTTCAAGTAACTATATGCTTATATCCTAATCCACTTGTATCTAATTAGTTAGTTAGTTAGACGATTTCTTAAGCATTAGCCAGATTTAGACACTTGTCAACCATCCAGAGGTTGCCAATGCCAAACAACTAGTATAAGTAGGAGAATGTAAACTTTTTGTAAATCAGTTTTGGTAACTAAATGAATTGTTAGCCTTTGTGTGCTATTTGGAACTAAGTGTTCTTGCAAGGTACTTATCCACCTATCAATGTGTTCTAAGTAACTTAGCCTTTCATTGTTTTTAAACCATACACAAACAACCCATATATTCCCTACATCTCTCTCTCTCTCTCTCTCTCTCTCTCTCATCATACAAACAAGAAGAAGCTGAAAAGCAATGAAGCACTCAAAGAAGACAAGCAACTGCATTTTAAGAACAAGAGAAGAAATAACTGTAGTTTTACTTGTGTGAATAGCTAAACGACTTGTAGTATAATAGTTGTATTAATGTTAATATTAGTTAGCACGTGTAATAGTTAGTTAGTTAGTGTAGACACATGCATTAGTAAGTGTTAGGAAGTTAGTTTTTTAGTTATTCCTTTGTACAACTTCTATATAAGCTTTGAATCTGTGAGAGATCGCGCCCTGGCCCCATTATTTGGTGCTAGGCCAAACCCACGTGAATGGGTGGAGTCATGTTATTGCCTCTCAAAATGGAGGTTCGACTGATCATATTTTCCCCTTTAGATTAAGGATTTTACAATGGAGTCGCCACTTATTTAATTATTGGTATAAATAAGAAAACCAATATTGAAAAATTCCTCATTTTATTGATTTGCAAGTGAATTTACATTGATCATAAGAAATTACATGGGTTTGGTCCTAGATACAATTTAAGATAAAGTATATGGCTTTGTTTCCTAGTTACAATTTAGAAATTGAAAATTACATGGATAAGCATTGATCTATCAACCCTTGATCTAAGGTTGGAGGCTACGTTACAAGATAGGAAGGTGTTAGGCACCCATCTATCCCAGTGAAACTGGTCTTCTAGGTTATGGTGGCCTACATTCATATCATATCATCCAATATGTTATCAATCAATTTGCATGTTAAATTTAATGTGTGTGCATATGATAAACCCTAATTCAATTTATTAAGCATTGCATTTGGATTAAAAAATAAATTCTAATGAATGTGTGTGGATGATGATATCCTAGATTCAAGGATTTGAGAGAATTATGAAACAAACATGTTTTTCATTTTTTTTTATGTGGATTTAAGATCAAAACTAGTGTTAACATGTGATGAACAACCAAGAACATGTGAAGAACGCATATGAACATTTAAGAACATTCAAACATATTCAATGAATTTAAATAAACATTAGTATGCTCTAATCCTAATCAATCTATCATAATAATATAAAAAACAAGTTGGGGAAATGGATTATACCTGCATGCAAGATCCACACGATGGAAGGGAAGACTCTTGATGGAGGTCCTAAGGGTGGAGTAGAAAGAAGAATTAGGAGAGGGAGAGTGAGTCTCACTCAATACCTTGAGTCTCAAGAAGACCAAGATATGACAAGACTACTCTACTTCACTAAAACTAAAGAGAGGAGAAGAAAGGGTTTTTTTTTTTTTTTTTTTGTGTCTTGAAATGGAGAAGAGTGGGGTTTATATAGTAGTAGTGAAAAAAATATGAATGGAAGGTCATTTAATGAGGGTTGACAAAGGATTAAAAAGAATCATGAACCTAGACCCTATTTCAGATTTTGGAGAAAGCTGGTGCATTAAATGTAGAGATTGGTGGGAGTGATGAGCAAACAAAATTCGGTTTCCTGTAACTATTGTAACTACTAGAGGAGACAAATTCAAAAAATCTTATCTTACTCATTCTGATCGGAATTGTTTCGTTCTTATGCTCAAATTGAAGCCCTAGATGTCTAGTTTTTGGAAAAATTAACCTCACTCACAGGTTCAAAATATTCTGAGAGATATCAATAAAATGGTGAGCAGAGGTTATTTGCTAGAAAATAATTTCAGCACAATTAACATTAATAGGTCCCAAATTAGTTTCCGATTAACATTAGTAGGCTCCAATCAGTCCCATTTCAGACTTAATTAGTTCCAAATTTAATCGTTACAACATCAAGATCATTTTGATGAAATGAAATTAAGGATCTAATGGCAACAATTAAAATGCCTATTTCCAAGGTGAAATTCCTCTTTTACCCTTCATGCGAGGTTAAATGTAAGTTACAAAATGGGGTGTCAACAATATCTCTTTGTTAATTAATCAATGAATCATTTTGCCAAAATATCTGATATGGTATCAAAGCTAAAACTCTAGATTTTTTCCTAATCCCAATCATTTTAGGGTTTCTTATTCATCTTTTTCTTTCCTCTATTTCTTCGTTCTTCTACTTCAAGAAGCTTTCTTTGTCATCAATGGCTTCTGCTACTACTTCATCAATTCCTACTGCTAAAAATATCTCACATTCATAAGATTCACCTATGGATGACCCTCTGTTCTTGCACCATGGAGAAAGTCCTAGTACAGTTTTGGTTTCTCAGCCATTAATAGGTGAAAATTATCCAGGTTGGGCTCATTCAGTCAAAAAAAAAGCTTTACTTGCCAAGAACAAACTAAGCTTCACCAATGGCTCCTTAACTTTATCATCTCCATTGGTGTCAACTCAATCAAAAATCCAAGCTTGGATTCGGTGTGACAATATGGTGGGAACTTGGATAACCAATTCGGTTTCTCCTAAAATCCAAGCTAGTATCATCTACATGGATACAACTCTGGAGATTTGGAATGATCTAAGAGAGAGGTTTGCTTAAAGGAATGGTCCGAGGCTCTTCAATTTGCAAAAAGAGATTGCAGAACTTCATCAAGGTGAAGTTTTCATTACTGATTTCTTTACCCAATTGAAAGTACTATGAAATCAATTGCAAAATTATAGTCCTTTACCTTTATGCACTTGTGGGAAGTGTGTTTGTAATGTGAATAAGAGGCTTAATGATTTGCAAATTCGAGAGTCAGTGATGAAATTCTTGATAGGCTTGAATGATTCATTCTCTCAAGTTAGGACCCAAGTCTTGTTTATGGATCCTTTTCCATCAATCAATAAAGTGTATTCTTTGTTGATTCAAGAAGAAATGTAGAGGTTTGTGACCAATGGTTCTCTTACCCGAGTTGAATCCACTGCTTTAACTTCAAAGACACAAAATTTCAATGCTAATTCTGGAAACAATTTCAATGGAAACAGTGGCACTAAAGGGAGAGACAGACCAATGTGTATGTAAATTTGGTCACATAGCTGATAAATGCTATAAGCTACATTGGTTTCAACCTAGCTACAAGTTTAAAGGTAAAAATCCAATGGCTCATCAAGTGTATTCAACCTAACTTCAAGAATCATTGCCATTCACCTCATCAACAATTCCAAGTACTCCAACTTTACATAATGTAAATTTACCGAACAAGTGTGATAATATGAATCAAACATTATTGGTCTCCCTTTTGTTTGTGTGATAATAATATATCTTCTGGAGTTGGTTTTTTCTACTTTTGGTCTCCCTTTTGTTTTTATGGAAGTGTTTTTGCTTATTTTCCCTTCCATTTTTTTAACGCGTTGCCGTCCTGGCTGCCATCTGCAACTTCAAGTATTTTATAGGGATGGAGATGAGGGAGACTATAGGGATGATACTGGATAAAGAGAGAAAGAAACTTATAGGGATTTTAGAACCATTTAGTGAGATGATACTGATATCACGTACGTGTGAACATCTAAAATAGCTTTTTTGTTATTTGATATGGCAGTACAATTGGAGTTGATGTTGCATGAAAAATATTTTTTTATTATTCCGTTTGACAAAATATATTTTTCCATCCAAAGGATAAAGGCAAGAATTAAACAAATATGGCACTGGAAATATTAGAGATCAAATTGACACAATTGAAATGTTAGGAACCAAATTAAGATATGGTGTAAAGGATAGAAACCAACTTTATAATTTACCCTAATAATAATATATAAATAAACAAAAGAAGCAAGAAAGGTTGCATGGCACTATAGAGTGGCTTAAATAAGTGAGTTAAAACTAGGGGTGTCAATTTGAGTTAGCATGTCAGGTTCGTGTCGTGTCGAGGTAGGGGTATTCGACTAAATGGCTCAACCTGAACTCGACCCATTTAATAATCGTGTCATGATATATTGACCCTAACCCGACCTATTAATAACACAGGTTAACCTGACCTAACCCTCTTGACATACTTAATAAACAGGTTGTGTTAGGTTGATGCAAATGTGACACAACCCATTTCAATTTGCTTAATATTAAATATAACATCCATCTAAAAATAATTTTTTTTTTACATCCCAAAAATAGTGCATACACTTCAAGTCTTCAACCCACTTCAATTTCTAATTATATCCCTTGTAAGTTTTTGTAATGACTCACTTTTTTTTTTAAGTTTAAAAATAGGTTGGATATAAAAGTTATTTGACAAATCTAAAATAAAATGAATATCAAATTGATGAGCGTAGAGAGGCACGTGATGGATGAAAAAATTTATGTTGTGGATCAGATACCGGATTTACCAAAATTTATCCTACATCACATCTTATCCCTCCTATCCTGAAAAGAGGCAACTAAAGCTGGTCTCTTGTGAGAGAAATGAAATTGTGTATGGTCCTCATTCCCCATTTTAGATTTTGATTAAATGTATTACTCTTGTGTGCCAGATACACGTCTAGAGAGTCTGAAAAGAGTTGAAAAGTTCATGAATGATGTGGATAAGTCTATAAGTAGGGACGAAACTCTTGGGGCTGAAGAGGGGGGGGGTGTGGGGGGTGTCTCCCAGCCCTTGAAAAAAAATTTCCTAGTATATACATTAGCAATTTAGCATGAAAAATTTACATTTGGCTCTAAAATTAATATACTTGGCCCCCCTCTTCTAAACAATTTACAAGATGACCCATGAAACCAAAAATGAAAAAAATTATCAAATCATACTTTGTTTGGTTGTCCCAAGAATATCAAGAAAAACATTTAGTTAAACATTTGGACAATTTACAAATCTAGACAACAAGGAAAATCTACAAAACAATTCATATATTCAGATAATAAAAAATAAAAAAATCTTTGGACACAGTCTAAGTAAAATTTTTTTTATAACAAATCAATTATAAATCCTAGCAAAAAAAATCACAAAAATCCAATAATCTTTACCTAATTTCTACCTCTCATTTGAGAGCTCTTTGTCCCTCTCAAATGACTCCATCCCATAGTCATAGAGACAATTCCTATGCTGCTATTCACTCCACCCAGACACCAATTAGTGTCACCAGCAACTTGGATCAGTTGGTGTCTTTAACTCAGCCCATGAAAAAAAATTATTTTTTTAAAGAGCTGATGCTCTTTAACACAACCCGTGGAATTTTTTTTTTTTTTTTGAATGATAGAATTTTATTAATTTTTAATGTTTTATTAACTTTGGGACACACTTGGCATGCATGCATAAATGTAATACACATGTGAAACAACAACAATCTACTATTTTGTGCCTTACCTAAAGTGCCACCCGAGCATGTGTGTGATAAGTCTATTGGTAATAAACTCTGTGCCTTAGCTAAATAAATGTAGTGATGGGAAAAACTTTATTATTTACATAGTTGAAGACTCAAAATTACCATTTATTATCATGTGATTGTTTAACATATCTCTTTTTCTTTTCTTTTTTTTACTACTTTTTCAAAATGACAAATTTTTAAAGGAAAAGATCTCACATCTTTATGCTACCTCAACCTTAACCAAGTAATTAAAAAAAAAAATCCTTAACCAAGACACTAATATTTGTCTCACCCTTTTTTTCGATGAATATCAGTGCATGATGTTGATTAACTATTATTTTAGTTGTTTTATTAATGTAATACTAGACATGGATTTGAACTTTTAACTATAGTTTTTGTATTTTTTTTAGAATATTTTATATATAGCATTATGAAGTTATTAGGTATAGAATTATGTGAAAAGAATAAATAGATTTAAAAAAAAAAATTTATAATGTGGATAGAATAAAAAATTGGTCTAATCTCAGTTGGACCTTGAAAATATCAAGACGTGCCAATTGACTTACAGAACTCTTGATTATAAATATCTATTATTGATTTAAAAAAAAATACAAAAAAAAATACAAAAATTAAAAATTTAATGCTTATAATGCGTCGTTGTCAACCTCTAGTATTAATATTCCAACTTTTTAAAATTTTTAAACAAAGAACTTTGGCCCTTCCTAAGTTTGAACACCGGTTCCATCCTTGTCTATAAGTAGGTTTCACAAGCATCAGTTGCTGATGCAGAAGTTTATACTTAATGATAGGTAAAAAATGTATTGACCCCTTGTGATGAATTAACCAATTAATTAGCCAAATTAATTAATTAATTCAATTAGCATGCAATACGCATGGTAACACAAACAAATCACCAACTAAGTTAAAATGCAGCGGAAAATATAGTTGACACGGTGATTTGTTTACGAATGGGGAAAACCTCTAAGGCAGAAACCTAACCGGGTGATTTTAAGGTCACCACTCCCAAGAATCCACTATTATCATAACAAGCGGTTACAAGTAAAGTAATCCTAGTACCTTATACCAACCTACAGTTGAACCCTTACCCCAATACACAATTGGACTTGTTCTATAGTGACAATCTCTCATTTTCAATGTACGGCTCCCAGTACGTGACTAACCAATCGATGCACAGATCCAAGTACGTGACTAACCACCAACTTGAGAAGGATGTTGGCTACAAAGTTCTTCAGTTTATCAACACGATGAAGATCATGAAGCTCCTTGGTTAAAAGACCCTACGGCGTACAAAAGCAGCAGCTTCTTTAAGAGAAAAATGAACTAGGGAAAATTGTCTCCGGTCACAATATGCTTGCAACAACAAGTGCAACAACCTTATGACGGCCCTTAAAATAATCATTATATATGTTTAGGGTTGCAAGAAAAGAAAGCCTAAACACATACATATGGATATGCATGAAATCAAATCTGAAAAAATTGATTTTCGTAAATCTCGATAGATAGATTATCTATCGAGCAACTGTCAAGTATCGGGCTAAACATGCCTTTTAAACCTCGATAGATGCTATCTGTCGAGCTAGCTGTTGAGATTTAAAATACAGCACTTCTTCACTTGACTCTTGGACAGATTTGAATGGCTTTAACATTTGGACTTGAACTCTTGTTCCTTGAAGTATTAAACACATCCTAGATCTACCCAATTACAAGTAAAGTGCATTTTGTCAAAGAATTAGCCAATTCTAAATGACATATATTCTTAACATGATTCACATATGTCCTAACAATCTCCTCCTTTGGCAATCCGTGACAAAACCACAACAAACAAGTGAACATATGAGAGAAGTCATAAAACACTTAACTCATACTCACTTGTTGAATACAATAAAATCTAATCCTAACACAAACTCTTGAAAAACTTTGCAAGAAGAGAGTTCATGACATGATAGATTTTGACAACTTGTATTTCTAAAACACTTTAAACAAAACTCATCGCGGCATCTTAGTATGAAACAGAAATATAAAAGATTGCATACAATAAATAAGAAGCATGTGCGTAAAGAGCGAAAAGAAACAACACATGAAGAGATAGGTGAAAGAATGTAATAACAACCTCAATATATATATATATATATATATTTATATATATCAATAAGACTACAAGGTTTGCTATCACAATGTAAGAACAATGTATCTAAAAAGAAAAGAAAAGAAAAGATACAAAAAGTCCTCACTACATCCCTCATAAACAAAAACACTCCCCCTAACAAAAATAATCTCATATACTAACTCTCTCCCTAAGTATATGAGTACTCTCATATCCAAAACTACTCTCCATTTTTGTCACGAATGACAAAGGGTAAGTCACTGAGAAGCAATCATCTCCTCGTCATCGGAAGAAAGAGCACCATCATCCTCATTAGCATCATCACCACTAGAGCCATCATCATCACTCTCATCCTCTGAAGGATGTGAAGATGGAGATAAAGACGTTGTGAAACCACCCATAACAGTCTGTCATCGAGCGATACGACCAACACGGGTGTTCACTTGACACAACTCATCACTAAGAGTGGCAAGCCGAGCATCCATGCGCACAAGCTGTGCCATGATGGCCTCGAGAGTCACTCTACCTATGGAAGAAGAAGGAGTGGAGGTGGATGGAGCGGAAGAAGTCGGAGGAGTCACCGTCTCGGTTTGTGGCCACTTCGGTCGAAGTTAGGCCTCGCTTCGTCTAACGGTCGCTATGTCTATGGCACACATGACAGAGAAGTGTGGAGACTCAGGATAGGAGATGGACTCGTGGCGAAGAATCTGCGTGATAGTAGAAGGGAAAATGAGCTTATCATAGGTCGCCATATCCTTATAGAAATCTATAAGGGAGAGTATGAAGTGAGAGGGAAAGTTTATGGTAAGCCTCTCAAGGAGGGATAACAAAAATCGAGCACGAGACTCAGTAATCGAATTATAGTAAGACAAGGGATGTAAAACAAATGTCATCACCATATTCAGGAACCTTGGACCTTTTGCAAAGCCCGAGCAAGGGTTGTTTTGACGGTCACCCTAAGATGAAGGTGTCTTATAGAAAAGAGAGATGAGTTCGTCTTTGGACACAGTCCTAAGATGATCACAGCCGGGGTAGTTAGTAAACTCTACCCTCGGAACATGTAGTACCTCGGATATAAGATCCGGAGTGACTATAATGCTCGTACCTCGAACATGAGTGATAAAATGAGGTATAGAGTAATCGAATCTGTGCATATTGGAGTAAAACTCCTGTATGATCACGGAGGGACAAGTGACCGGGATGTCACAAAGGGACTCCCAACTCCTACTGTAGATGACAATGGGAAAGTTAGTATCGGAAAAGTCTGAAAGAATGACTTGGCATTCCGAATGAATGTTGCATCGTGAAAAGTTCTCCGAAAAGTCCTTACGGGCTTTATCATCACGGAACTTGACATGATAGGGGGTAGGATCAATAGAGGAAGATGCCTTGGAACGAAGAAGGTTTCGGGACGGAGTAGACTTGCTCTTTTTAGGTGCCATAAGCAGACTAATCGAGAGAGAGAGAGAGAGAGAGAGAGAGAGAGAGAGAGAGAGACGCAGAAAGTACCAAACATAGTTAATAACAATAAGAATGAAAGGAACAGTATGTATGCATGAACATGTGACAATAAATATATCATGGGTTCAGCCCAATCTAATCCTACCAGCACACATGATTTCAACATAGTAAACACACATCTATAATGCATGAAACATTGTGAAAATGCAAATGTGATGCAATGCATGAACATATAGGATCATTTAAGTAAAACCCAACCCAAAAAATTTGCAAAAACCTCATCAATTTTGAAAAACCCCAAAGTTAGGTTAAAAATGAATGAAATGCATGATTAAAGTGAGAAGGAAGATCATACCAGAGGAAGAAAACACTCTTGAGGCCAAAGATTGAGTGGGGAAGAGGTTTAGAGAGAGAAAAGTGTTTAGGAGGTGAAGGGTCAAAAACTATCGAGAGAGATCGAAGAAAATGAGAGAAAAATATCGCGTTGAGCTATATAAAGAAATATGAAGCTCGATGGATCGAGAGGTGTCGAGAAGCTAGCAAGCACTAATTCTCGACAGATGGAGCTGTTGAGGTGCTATCGAGAGGTGTCCACAGCAAAGTGACCTCGATGGATCGAGAAGCTATCAAACATATAGAAACTTTCTTGATGGTTCGAGAATCTGTCGAAAAGCTATCGAGACAAATTCTCAAAAACTTCGATGGATTGAAATTGCGATAACAGCTGCCTAGAAAGGAAGATCGAGAGGCTTAATAGATAGCCCAGCTGTTGAGAGGTATCAAGAAGCTGTTGAGATGCTCAAAAAACAATTTTTCAAAGAAGAGAAAAACATAGAGATGAATGCAATCAAGCATGCTACTCAACCAATGATTTAATCAACATTTTAAGCTCTTAAAAACATCTCTTTGTTGGGCTTTGTGGAGCCTAGTTTTGTGTTTGATTCGATAGACGACCTGACCCGACTTAAATAATGTTGCGTGGTTTTTAATGGGAGATTTATTGAGGCTTAGTTCATGGAGTGGAGACTTCGGCCGATATGCCCAAGCCGAAACGCTTATGGACAAGCCTTTTGGGGGTCCGGGGGCAACGCTCCCAGGAAATTTTTTTTGGCCCGTTTAGCCCATTGTGAAACCGACTTTGTTATTAGGGTTTTATGGTGGTGTTGTTGCCATGTTTTGTCATAGATAGGAAAAACTGTAGCCGCAACTTGTACTCTGTCTTTTTCCCTGATAATAGTGAAATCCCTGCAATTCCGTGGACGTAGGCAAATTGCCGAACCACATAAATATTATCTTGTGCGTGTGATTGTTTTTCTTTGGCTTGTGTTTTCTCTGATTATTGTTTCTCACAGGTTGGGAATTTCGGTTATATTCCCTACACTCTCATCAAGAAAAAAAATGTCAAGCATTTAGATCCAAAACACACACACACACACACACACTAAACAAGTCTATCCAAGTTTATATTTCAAAAATAAGTCAAGACAGTTTAGTAAGCATACATTAACACATGTATTCCTTGTGATGGCCAAATCACATTGTACCTGCACATATATCAAAAGTAGCAAAGAATATTGCGCGTTGTGTGTGAAAACCATTGCAAGATTGCATAAGTGTCTACATGTTATGACGATTTGAGATATGAGAAAATCACTTTAACTCACACACAATCATAACTACTTGATGTGGACTATCACCTTTGAGGTATATCCTATAACTCTCACATCTCCTAGAAGACACACTTGCAATTATATATAAAACATTTTGACTCTTTTTGCTTTTATTATTATTATGATTATTTTTGTATATTCATTTTTTTTAAGCATATCATGCATGGGCATAGAAGAGAAAGAAAAGAAATACCCAATGATGTTAAGCTTTTGACATTGCACTTTTGCCATGCTAAAGCATACAGATGTCAATTCATGATTGGCAGACAACAGTGGTGAGATGGTTATTTATGCCTTTCTCTTGAAATTTTCTAGTCCTTCCCGTCAAACAGAGTGATACGAGTGTTAAGTACAAGAGATTACTTAATCTTACTCATCACAAGTACAAGCCACAAAGCTCACTTGTTTAGTTATGCATAGAGATGCTCATCTAAGCTACAAAAGATACAAAGTTTAGAGAACTTTATTTCAATGGCCATCCAAGGTACAAAAGTACCAATGTACACAAAACACACACTGTTTTTGTATTTTTTGATTTTTTTTTAATTTTTATGAAAAACAAAATAAGGCAAAACTGAAAACAAGCAAACAAAAGCATGTTAAATAAAGCAAAGCATAAAACTAGACTGACTCAAAATTAGAAAGAAAAACACACAAGTAATGCAAGCAAAAATTAGAGGGAGAGAGAGAAAAGTGACTAAATCACTTAGAGCCTTTTTCCTTCCACATCTTGAAAGAACCTTTCCGTTTAGCAAACCCTTGATCCGGCGATGAGGAGGAAGAATTGAAACCTTTCAAGTTCGAAAGAAACATGAGGGCTTTGAGAAGATCTCCAAGAGGAGCAAGAGAGGATGGAAACTAATTCTGGCTTCCTGATGAGATCATACTGTTGCTCTGTTGAGTGGCTAACCACTTATAGCAATTCGGTCGAGTATGTCCAGTCGCTCCACAATGATGATAGAGATGTTGCTTTTTCTGTTTAGATTTTTGAGTATTCCTCTTCTTAGCCCTAGGGTTTTTAGTCTCTTTCTTATCAAGCTTAAGGGGTGCTCCTAAGATAGATTTACTCTTGTCTATGTTCTCACTAGCTAAAACAGTTTTCACATCATTGTTCTCAGAATCAACATTATTAGCAGGTGAAACAAAAATAGTAGTATTAGAAGAAGCAATATTAGAAGAAAAGAAATCATATCCTAAACTGGTTCAATCAGAAGCAGATTTCTAGAAGCTAAGCATCTCGTCAAGCTTTGCACCTGAAGTCCTCTCCAACTGAGCTCTGACTTGAAATAGCTTTGCTTCAAACTTCTTGGTCTTCTCAGTCAAGAAATTATTCTCAAATCTTAGTGCTCCAATGGTCTGATTGGCTTCATCAAACTTCGTGGAGATTTCTTCTCGTTCAAGCTCCACATCAATGAGTTTCTTGGTGGCCAACCTATACAACTTCTCATGCTTTTCTAAGACCTTGTATAATTTTGCATAGGCTGTGTGGATGCCATCTTGTTCATCCATCTTTTCAAACTTAGACTTCACCAAGTCCTCTTCTTCATTCACTTCTTTAACAATCCCCTCAGTAGGATTTACAGTGGCAGTAAAGGCATTGAGGATTCCCTCATCCTCATTATCCGAATCATCCTCAGGCTCAGTGTCACTTAAGGTAGCAGCAAGGGCCTTACTTTTCCCAATGGTCTTGAGATAAGTTGGGCACTCTTGTTTCATGTGTCCGAAGCCTTGACACCCAAAGCACTTTGGTCTTGAGGGAACAGTGTACTGACCGCCATCCCTAGTATCCTTCTTCCCTTTGTCTTGGCTCTTGAACTGAGACGAATTGGACTGCTTGTGGTCTTTATCAAATCCTTTAGCATTGGCATTCTTCATAAACTTTTTGAACTGCCTTGTAATGTAGGATTTCATTTTAGAATCTTCATCATCAGAAAACTCATCTGTGTCACTGCTCTTGGCCTTCAGTGCCATGCTCTTACCCTTTCTCGATTTTCCAATCCTGGTCAAACCCAACTCATAGGTCTGCAGATTGCTAACCAGCTCTGTCAAATGAATTTTGTTAATATCCTTTGATTCCTCAATTGCGGTGATCTTGGTATGAAATCTCTCGGGTAGAGATCTGAGCACCTTTTTAACAATCTTGGGTTCGGGAATGGTTTCCCCAAGATTAAAGGTTGAGTTTACTATGTTCTTGAGCTTGGCATAAAACTCATCGAACAACTCATCCTCCTTCATCTTAATCTCTTCAAAGCTTGTGGTAAGCCTCTGAAGCTTTGAATCCTTGACAGCCTTGGTTCCTTCATAGGTTGTCTAAAGGATGGTACATGCTTCCTTTGCAGTTTCAATAGAGGATATCTTCTTAAACTCCTCATTCATGACCGCACTGAATAAAGCATTCAATGCCCTACTGTTGAAGTTAGCTGCTTTGATCTTAGCATCATCCCAATCAACCAGCGCTTCCTTTGGCTTGGTCTAGCCTATCTACACAGCTTGCCACACTTTTTCATCTAATGATTGCAAGAAAGCTTTCATGCGTACTTTCCAGTATGGATAGTTAGTGTTATCAAATAAAGGAGGTATAATTAGAGACTGTCCTCTATCCATGACAAACAATGGTCAATGGATCACACATCAAAGATTAACCCTAATCAGAGTGTGTCTGCTCTGATACCACTTAATAGGCCAAGAATATATTGACGCCTTGTGATGAATTAACCAATTAATTGGCCAAGTTAATTAATTAATTCAATTAACATGCAATACACATGGTAGCACAAACAAATCACCAACTAAGTTAATATGCAGTAGAAAATAAAGTTGACACGGTGTGCATTTTATAATACCAAATATAATACCAAATATTTTATATGCACAAAATATAATACCAACACATTGTTGTATTAATGTTATTGTTGCAAACAGGTATGCATTTTATCAAACTCAGGTGCTTTCCTATCTCTCGTTTCTTAATTTATTAGTCATATCCAATTATTCCATTCCTTATTAAAGGAAAAAAAATTATGTTATATTTTGTTACATTGCTCTGCATCTGCAAAGTTTATATCTTAATACCATTCCTTTTACACTATCTTCCAGTTCTGTTTCAACTTTTAACTCTAGCTCCTCCATATCTTAAGTCTTAAGCATCCAATTAAAGTATGTTAGTCCAATTTCTGTCATATTATGTTAATATTTAACATATTTAGATGCTCTTATTTTCCCAGTTTTAGTTCCTGCCCTTTCTCCATTTATTCTGATTAATTTATACTTGGCTAGCTTAAGACAACTGTAATACCATAAAAACGAAACAGAACAATAACCACTATTCAAGACCTTAAATTCCTTTGCCTTTCTGTGATCTTTTTTCTTCTTTTTGACCTTGGATTTTCCCTGCCCTTGTCTTGAATTACCTTCTCCTTTGTCGGAGTTCTTCTTGTCATCAAGATTAAGTTCTGATAACAATTCTTTTTCTGCAGCCTTAGACCTCTCTTCGGCATCCTTGTTAGCCAGATCTTCCAGGCGTGCCTATAAAAGGAGAATATTATACCGAAAACATCAAATCATATATGATGAGAAGGTAACTATATGAAAACCTTCAATGAAAAAGCACTCAAAATCGAATACAAACCTGCATGAATGACTTCAGCAGGGGCACCATAATTGATCTGTAGTCATAAGAAGTTACCATATCAATTTTCTTGCCCGTCTGCTTCATAGCAATAGTAGTTGTCCTGATTATAGAATCAAATTTGTAAAGCTGCAACAACAAACATACAGAAATTTAATCATCCTACGGAATATAACATTTCATCAAGCAAAATATTTAATATCATACACAGAACTACACAGAAAGACATTGAATTTCACATCAAACAACTTGGAAAAATTTGACATGTTCATAAATTTGGCTATACCAGTGTCGCATGCTTCGATCACGCACGGCTTCGAAGCCAGCATCGGCGTCGTATTGGGCTAATTTGACGAGTGCGACAACATGAAAGAACCAGAAGGAGAGGGAGACGGGGCATAACTCGACAGCTCGCTTGGAGGACTTGACGGAACTCCTGACATGTTCGAGTTGGAGAAGACGGTCGTCGTCGTCGTCGGCAGCGGCGCTGTCCAAATTGGCGACTTTTAATTGGATGAAGCTGAGGGCGCTGTGAGCAAGGGCGGCGTTTGGGTGGCGGGATAGGGTGGACTTGAGAAGACTCAAGGCTTCGGCGGGGCTGCCATTGCGGTTTGCACTCAGGGCACCATTGACTTCTTCGGTGATGATGCGTGATTGATCATCAACGTCGGACGATGGAGAGGGTGGTGCGTTACCTTTCTTGTTGCTCATTTTTGGAGGGAAATGGAGAATAGAGAAAGTGTGGTTGTTTGAATCCAATTGCTTTTTCTTTTACAATTAAACTAATGGTTGAAGTCAAATTATTAACCGAATATATGAAAAAAAAAGAAAAAAAAAGGCCAAGAGCCCAATATGGCAAAAAAGGAAACCAATCATAAAATGGGCCTTAAGCCCACTCAATACACTCGATTCCAAGTGACCCATGAATTTAAATGGGCTGAAAAGCTAAATGACCCATAAATAAAACCCACCAGCAAATTAGTTTTTGCATAGGCTAAACTACCCTTCTTCTTTTTTCTTCTTTTTTTGGCAGAGATAGGCAAAACTACCCTTATTTTCACAAAGTTAAAATACAAACCTCTCTATAAAAAAAAAAAAAAAAAAAAAAAAAGGGTTAAAATACCAATATTTATTAGGACTAAATGAGAATGACCCATAAGAGGCCCAAAATCCCAAGAGGTGAAAAAAAATGAGGGGAATTTAGCAATCATAAAATGGGCCTGCATTTCTCGCTGTATTTATTAGGATTTAAGAAGGATCAATAATCACACAACTCATAGCAAAAAACTAAATGAATGGTGAATATAAATAGGCTAAAAAATGCATAAACAAGTGGTACTTAATGATTTGTAAAATTAATATGAATTTCATGATTTGTATATGATTTGTAATGCGCACTTAAGTTGGACTAAAACTCACAAGAAGTAGGATTTTCCATAGGTCAAATGACTCATATTTTCACCAAGTTAAAATATCCTTATTTTATTTAGGCTTATAAACCATGAAAGTCTTAGGCTTTATGGTCCATGAGGTCTTGTTTATGATGTTTAGAAGGAGCAAGTGAGGAAAAAAAATTTTAACCATGCAATATTAAGAACTACCAAGCAAGCAAGACAGAAAATTAAACCTATGCACAGTACAAACAGAGTTGTATATCAAAGTAAATGAAATATTAAGGGGTTCATGGGGTCATACAAATGGTTGCATCGTCTACAATCCAAAACTAAAATAATTAGCTCATGCTACATGTAACGGAAGAATCATGCTCTAATGATCATGAAAGTATATACTTATTTAAGTCATCAATAATTTGTGAATCAATTAGTTCATGTTAATGACTAAACTGTGCAAGTATCACCATTCCAATTGAGGATAACAACACCTTATTCCTTAAGTATCAAATTATGTATTGTAATTCTGATTAAGTTGTTAACAAATCACAAAATGGACCTTAAGCCCGATAAATAATGATACGATTCCAAACGACCAGTGAATTTAAATGGGCTAAAAGACCCACAAATAAGTGGTCCTTCATGATCCGTAAAACTAAATTGGACTTCACGATCTGCCATGAGCATTTAAGTCGTTTGGATAAATGACCCATGTATCTAAATGAGCCATAAGACCCATGAGCAAGTTTGTAGTGGGCTAAACTACCCTTATTTTCACTGAGTTAAAATACAAATATTTTACTTGGGCTAAAAATAAAAAAAAAGTAACTTAAACTAACAACAGGACCCAACATAGCCTTTTTTTTTCTTCTAAAAAAAATGAAGGACCCAACAAAGACACCGTACAAAACAAGCCCCAACATCGCCTATCCAACAAAAAACATAACAGAACAAAAACCAAGAGTTGTGTACTTGACAAACAACAAAATACCAAAACACAGCACCACCTAAACTAAACAAAAACCACCAGTTTTAGATATTACACTAAACCCATCTTCACATCATGTGGTGTAGAAAAGTACATGAGTCCCAAAATAGGCATTTTAACAAAAATGAATGACAGTTGTCACAAAGGATTTCTCGCTCAATTTGATTTTTTCCATGCTTGGCCAAACTATCAGCATGTCCATTGGCCTCCATATATAATTTGCAACTCCCACTGCCAGGTTAGTAAGAAAAATATGATTGCTGACTAAGAAAAAGGGAAAAAGTACAACGGGGTAAGAAGGTATGCTATGCAATTATGGCTTGCTAACCTTCAGTTAGCTCCATCTCCTTTAGTCCTCCTCCTCATCAACTAGAGCATACCATGCTGGCCTTCACTTTGAGTAGCTCAACCTATAATTTAACAGAACTCCTCCATCATAAAGTGCCCTAGTCTATTCAATACATGGCAATACATAGTAGTATTTGTTTACCTTGAGGTGACTCTTTAGACTCAAAATTGAGAGACCAATATTACGACCTTGAATGGTCGGTTTTACACCAACAGAAAAATTAAAAGGATCAGATCTATTTCCATTTTCCTGTAACAAGGAAGAAGGGTTCATCAAAATCCATATAACTGTAAAATAATATGGAGTATATTAAAAAAAAAAAACAGATTATTTATATATATGAAAAAAGGTATTACTACTTACGTTGATGACAATCCAAGGAAAGTCAAATAGAACTTCCTTCATTGGCAGCAAATTTTTACACTCAATCTTCATAATCCTCATCATCTCACCCTTAGTTTCATGTCCATTCAACAAATTTAAGATTCTCATCATGCCAATATTTTTACATTGACACTGCAAATAAAATAGAAACATTTATTGATTTGGAAAACCTTAAAGTAATGTAAGAGTTCTCTAGATATGGAAAGGTGGGGCAAAAAGTAAGAAATGTTGGAATGATTTTCAAAATCCATACTAAGTCCTAAACAGACAAGTTTCTAAATTCAAATTGGTAAATTCAATTAATAATCTTCAATATCATCATGTCCAAAACTTAACACACAGCACAATACCAACTGATTCTCAAAAAAAAAAAAAAAAAAAAAAAAAAAAAAAAAACACAATACCAACTAGATTTAGACAAATATGAATCGACCCCTGATTCCTTTACTCTGTCCATTGAAAAAGAATACATCTTTGTTTCTAACCTGCACTTCGCGCACTCAAATTCATTTTGAAAACATTGTTGGGGTTCCACCCCCCTGCTGGTGCAAGCTTTATTCCTCCAACGATTCCCTCCACTTCGAGTAAGAGTTCAAACTTTTTAAACGTGTTTGCCATCTGCGCAAATGCCTACTACCTAAGCCCCCTGGTTACCATGTCACCAACCAAAAAAAAAAAAAAAAAAACATAAGTATACAAATTAAGTAATGAAGTACAAATATAAAGACCGAACTTAATCCTATATAAAAATTTTAATTGCCACTAACATAGTAATGAAAGAGGGTAAGTTTTTGATACAAGTGGAAGCAAATTAACTTAGCTACAAGTAACACAGTTGTTATTATTTTTAGGTGAATAATTTGCTTTTAGCTATTGAGGGTTAAGGATTACTCCATTTGGCAGAAAAATTTTAAAATAATCACTACAAAGAGAGCAAGTGGCTGAATCAACAGTCACAATCAAAGCACCTGGAACTTGAATGGCATGTAAACATGGCAGAACTTAAGGGCTTGTACACATGCAAATGCCCCACCTGTCTTGGCACTCTGATTTTGTTAAGCAATAAACTAATAACTAGGTTCAAGAAATAAAAATTGGTTCTCACCAACTAAAACATGATAATACTTTCTCTTACAACGAATTAATACTACAGACTTCCAAGAAATTGTTGATAATGTTGTATCTATAGATCATTTACTATCACACTCACACAGCACTTTACCGACACATGAATCTCCATCAATCCCACTGCATCATAATCAACCAGAAATCTCAGAATCTCCATCTTCCAACATTCTGCCAGAAAATCAATTACCAGTATTCCCTTCCACTTCAATTAGTGATCAACCTGAACCTCCAATTCCTCCTTCTCCCTCTCATTCAATGGTTACCAGATCCAAAACCAACTATCTCAAGCCAAAGACATTTCCAGATTACAAAATCTATTACTCAACCAAGCATCCATTGTGTGCCTTATACAGCCAAGCTATACCTATTGAACAATCATCATTTTCCCAAGCTGTAAAGTTCACTGAGTGGCAGCAGGCGATGCAAGATGAGTTCACTGCACTCAAGTCTAATGATACTTGGCATCTATGCAAAGGGGTTACTCTGAGACTTTTAGTCCAGTAATCAAACCAGCAACTATAAGGGTTATTATAGCACTTGCTGTTCACTTTGGTTGGCCACTTAGGCAATTGGAAAAGCAAGCACCTAGGGCCTGGTTTCATAGATTGTCACAATCTTTGGTTGCACTTGGTTTCACAGAGTCTCGGGTTGACTATTCTCTATTTACCTTTCATACCTCTCATGCTCTGATACCATGAAAGAAACTATGTTTATGGAAAATGGCAGCTTAAACATATTATCTCTCCATGATTGTACTTATAGAAGTATCAATATACAAGTGATAAATATCACTAAAGAATGTGACAATTATAAGTAAAAGGAAAAGATAAAGATAAACTTTACAATCATGATTACACCTATCTAGTATAATACTAATCTACAGGTATGGACTGCAATCTGGTGTTGGCTACAATCTTAGCCTGATTATCATCTCTAACAAAGTTGATTTTATCTTTACTGGTTATGCTAACAGATTATAGATAATGATGTCTAAAAGTTTGCAAGCAAGAACATTTCTTGAACAGAAAAAATTTGAGATATCATCAAGAAAATAGTAAAAGAGAGAAAAAGAAAGTACCTGAGGGCTACCGGGATGCTAGCCGAGAGAATAAACACAAGAAAACCAACCAAGCTTCGTCAACGGTGTAAAACCAAATGGGAGAGAGAGAGAGAGAGAAATATCTGTGTATGAATTCATATACACGAAGCTCTGTTTTCATATATAAAGTAGAAAGGCGGGAAAAGTAACCAAAATAACTAACTAACCGACCGAACAATAGGAAATAGCCAACTGTCATTTATCCCTAATTAATTCTACGACAGAGAATTTCATGTAGCTTAACACCTAATGCACAAAACTACTTGTAGTTTAGACTTATGTACAATGCTATTTTGATCTTTACATTGCTGAACTACAACAGATTGTACAACAGAGTAATATATATAATAAATTACTCTCATATTTGCATATTTAGCATTACTTTCCTGTGATTTTGTGACTAATTATCTATTATTTTTTGTCTTATAGGTAATAAAGGCATGGGCGGCGCCATGTATAGTTCAAGGGTTCAAATGAACCCCCTGAGCTAGCAATTTTTTTACTTATATATATATATATAATATATATATATATATTTAACCCTCCTAAATAAAAATTTGAACACTCTTATTCTAATTTTTTTTTAAACCCACTTGAAATAAGTTTAATTATGATCATCTTAACAATATTTTGATCTTTTTAAATACAAAAAAATGCCTAACAACAATCCAATTTTATCTAAAATATGGGAAAAATAGTAAGCCCAACAACAAAGTAAATTTTTTTTTTCCATCTAAAATTGTTTTAAAAAGCCCATTTAGATCTTAATAAATTTGAAATAAACTAATGGAAAATTCATAGTTTACATTGTACTATCATTGTAATATCTACATTGTTTCTTAAACAAATGTGTACAATATTGTATAGTTTTTGCAAATGTGTATAGTATAATTATCTATAATATAAATCTTACATTAATAGTACAATGTAAACATATAATCGTCATAAACTAATAAATAAAAGTATTTTAAACAGTAATAATTAAAATTCACTTAACAACAACAATTAACATGTTCATTATATTAAGAAAAAATATGTCAAATGAACCTATAATTTATTTTTTATTCTATTACTAGTACGTACTATAGACAAATTTGTAATAAGAAAGCCATTTAGATCATAAAATTCATATTTTACTTAAGATGTATCTTCTTACTAACCCCCAAGGAAAAAATCCTAGAGCCGCCACTGAATAAAGGGTTTACATGCTAATAGGCTTTATTTGAGGCAGAATAATGGTCAATTAAGTCAAGCCAATTTGAGAGATCCAACCCAGGCGTGAAGTGAAGCAAGAAAAAATAAAAGAAAATAATAAAAGCAGTCCAAGGGAATGACTTACACAAGCACAGGCTGGCAAGTCCAACAAGGTGTGAAGAAAAGAAAATGGAAAAATAAACAATAAGGCCAATGTTAATCTAACGTGGTGAATAAAAGTAGACACCACTGTAAGTTTTTTTAAAACCTTCTCCCCTCTTCCCGTGTGTGTGTTAAAATATTTAGTATTCTAAAATAATAATAATAATAATAATAATAATAATAATAGACAGAAGAAAACAAAATCTTGTTTGCGTGGGTGATGTACAAATGGGCTTTGGAAGTTTGACATGGGCCTCTTGATTTGTTCACCAAAACATCTACCTAGGAGTACTTACTTTTGGGCCATGTTGGTTTTAATAATGAGCTTTTAGGTCTTAGCCGCATATGTGAATGTAAGTATAAATTGAAGGAAATAGAAAATAATCAGGGGACTAGAAGAAAGCTGAAACGCAGAGGCGAGAAGAGAGCACAGCGAAGGCTGAAACGCAGTAGCAATAGGTAGTGCCGCATGTGGCTTTTTCTTCACCCTTTCTCTATGCTAGCACTGTGACTTCTCTCTTTCATTCTAGTTAGCAATTTAATTGCCCTAGGAGGGGTGGCCTAGCGGTAAGGATCCCGCACGCATGCGCAATGATCCCTCGTTCGAACCCTGGCGAGTACTGGGGATGGGAGATGGGAGCACTCATGCATTGGGCCTTACTGCTAGCTCTCTTGGGGTGCTAGGGTGAGGTCTGTGGCACCCTAGTCACAGTAGCTATGGCTCAATCCAACATTCACTAGCGGGAGGTGCCTTTATGGTCACGCCCAAGGAGGTGAGTCACACATAGTCGCTCCTGCCCCCCCTCCATTCATTCATTAAAAAAAAAAAAAGTTAGCAATTTAATTGTCTAGTTTAATGTTCAATATTTATTTTGTGTGTTTTCTTTCAATTACCATGAGTAGCTAAATTTTCAATTAAGGTTGAGGATGAAACCTTGTTAAAGATTATCAATTTTTTTTATGTGATTTGATTTTTCCCACAATAGTTGTTCTTTAATGATTTAATATTACTGATAAAAAATTCACACAGCTTGGTAAAAAAATGTTTGAGTTTGATTGTTTATACTTTTATGGACCATTGACATGTATGGGTAGTTAATGGGAAGTCATAAATCAATTTATATTCTATATATCTAAAAACTGAAATGTAGAATTTATTGTTACTGCGCTCTTATTGAGCTACATCAATGGCCATATGATTATTTTCTTTTTATTCATAAAAAATATTATTTTATTTTCATTCCTTTTCTATTAATGTTTTAATAATTCCAAAATTTCCACTTTAGCTTTTATAACCCCTCTGACTCCTTCTATCTATTGTTTTCAACTTCTCATGTAAGCTCTTTCTCCAAAAAAAAAAAAAAAAAAAAACTTCTCATGTAAGCTCTTTAAAGCCCGAGACTCTCCATCTCCTTTCTTGCCTCTTCCTTTGCTCATTGAACCCAACCAATTCATGCCTATTTAGTTGCCACTGCCCCTATAAAATCAAAGAGATGATATATATACCGTTAGGCATCATTTGTCTCTCTTAAGTGGAAGAAGAATGATTTTGAATTTAGCTCCTACTAGAAAAGAGCTCCTTTAAGAGCAGCATGTCTATATTCTTGAGTAGGGATTACTTAAAATCATATGGTATGTTAAGCGTGTTTTAATATTGGAGTATTATGTGTTTTTTTTTTTTTTTTTTTTTGCCTCTTTTAAAATGAATTGTTGCCAAGAAAAATAGTTTGCTCTCTATTTCGTTGCAAAAGGTAATCCCAATATTTGCAATTTTATGTTTCCACGTATTTGATAAAATGACTGTATTAGGCAACCATAATTTTTATTCGTTATCCTCTTCTCCATCAATATGTTGGTACCTCACTTTTGCAACCATTGATGTCCTAAGCATCTAGTTCCATGAAAAAGTTACACTATCCCCAAAACTGAGAGCCCAAATTCTTCGTCAATCCGCTCTAATTAAAAGAAACCAAAGAACCAATCTTTGATTAAAAATTCAAATGTTCAAATACTTGTAGAATTTTTTTTTCCTTTACCACCTGGATTTTAGAAGTTGAAATAAAGAACAAAATTTCGCTTAATGTATACTTCATATTATAATGCATCCCACCAAAAAATGATAAGACATATAATATACTATATTACGAATAATATTTATTTTCATTATCCGCATTATATTTGAATAAACTATCTAAAAATTATGTGACTCTAATGAATTATAATAATCAAAATTAAAATCCTTTCTAAAGTTGTTCACTAAATATAGAAGGCATGAAACATTATAAGAATGTCTCTTTGTTTGCCCAGGTAATAATACAAACATATGATTATATGAGTATTTTTTTTACTATTTTGATTACTGTAAATGAAAATCAATTGCTTCCTTCTCCATTATATTAGGAAAAAAAAAAAACGTTTTAGGTTCTAAATTTTATTATTATTTATTATTCTCAATAAATCACAATAATCATTCAAATAATAGTTTTATATATATATAAATATATATACATATATATATATATATTATGGGTGAGTTGGGCCCAAGGAACCAGGTCAGCCCACCTGGACAAAGCCCAAAGCCCATAGGTGATGTAGGCCCGATGCGCATAGGGGAGGTAACCCCGGGCTCATCACAATAGGCCTGATCTCTAGCTGGGTGCCGGGAATTGGGGCGACCACATCCCGAGAGATTCCTTAGAGGTTGGTGGTCTGAGCTGACCACAAAGGAAGTCTGTGTGCGGTCCTAACGAGGTCGGTCACCGAGAACCAACGATTCTGAACGGAATCCACCACCGAACACTGTCTGGTGTCTGGAACAAGTTCCAAGGGAATCCTCTGAATTCGTGAGGATCCCTTGGGATTTTGGTGGACATGGGAATGTGTGAGTAAGTGGGGAAAGAAATGATAGCCACCCCACTAACAGAGGGCTATAAAAGGAGGTCGAAGCAAGGGTAGAGGGGGTTGGATATCGTGGAGAGAGAGAGAGAGGGGGAAAGAGAGGAAAACACAGAGAGAGGGTGAGTGAACATGCTGGGATACTTAGGGGAATTAAAGGGAAGTACTATCATTCGTTTGGGGTCTCGATTGGTAGGATTGAGTACAACCCCCACATACAAATAAATTGTAAGCCCATTATTGCAATAGAGACAATTCTGGGTTCACACAATTGGCACCGTCTGTGGGGATCCTACTCCACCTGAGGCTTTAAACGTGTTTAGTGCCTCCCGAACATGGAAGGTCCGCATGAGGGCAAGGGATCCGCAGCTGGGAATCAATCAGGGGCCTCCTCGAGGGGTCGTAGGAGGCGTGAGAGAGAGCGTAGGAGGGAGCAACAACACATGCAGGATGGGCAGGAGACTAGAGTAGATTCTGAAAAGGGGCCTTCCCACGGGGAACGAACTGTGTCATATGTTCCCGAGCAGCCCCATTGCAATGACCACTTGAGGGAGCTCGAGAACCTATGGAAGCAAGTTAATGATTTAGAGATTGAGCTGAAAGGCCTAAATCGAAGGAGAGTTTAGGAGGGCTTGTCTGATGATCCGAATTACGCTCTAGACGGGTCGTCTCGAGGTAATGGTTCGCACTAATTGAGAGACCGAGAGCGCTACTAGGAGTCCCTTCCTTATGAAAGGCATGAGCGTCGTAACGCTGCTTTGGACGCCATGAGCCGGGCGTTGAGAAGGGTCGTTCGATCACCCTTCACCAATGATATTGAGTGCACAGAAATGCCAAGGCAATTCACGTGACCTCCATTCATCATTTACGTCGGGAAAACAGACCTAGTAGAGCATGTGAGCCACTATATATAGATGATGTCCTTGTACGCACACAACAACGGGCTAATGTGCAAGGTATTTCTGCCGAGCCTCAGCTCGACAGTTATAAGGTGGTTTAATGGTCTGACGAAGGGGTCCATCCGTAGTTTCGGGGAACTAATACAATCATTCGAGGCACGGTTCGTGACATGTAGCAAAGTTCCTCAATTGATAGGTTCTCTATTATCTATGAGGATGAGAAGCGGTGAGACAATCCGGGCCTACACGAACTGGTATTGGGAGCTTTACAATAAGATCGAAGGGGGGGAATGAGCAAGTGGCCGCTAGCACTTTTCGAATGGGCCTTCCTGATGAATCAACGTTGAGAAACTCGCTAACCATGCGGCCCCCCGAAGACATGCACCAATTATTGAGGAGGATTGAGGAATACAAGAGGGTAGAAGATAACCGTTTGCAGGGCAAAGGCAAGGCCCCGACCTCGTCGTAGTATCACAAAGATTTCCACTCGGAAAAATTCCAGCAGAGAAGTCGGAGAGAACCAAGGGCCCCCGGGGAGGGCTTGGAACGGCGTACCGAGGGAGTCAACGCTACCTTTAAAGAGCCGGTGTACAAGATCCTCGAGTGCATAAAAAATGAGCCTTATTTTCGTTGGCTAGAGAAGATGGAAGGAGACCTGACACAGAGGAATTAGAGTTTATATTGTACATACCATTGGGAGAAAGGGCACACTATTGAGCAATGTCGAGTGCTGAAGGACCACTTGGAGCAACTGGTGAAGGCGGGGCACCTTAAAGAGCTTTTAGTCGGTCAGAAGGGAGGAGCGGGGGATAAGGATCGGCAGGCAGAAACGTCTGCACCCTCCCACCTCCTTTAGGGATTATTGAAGTCATCCATGCAACGTCTCAGGGCTTGAATTTTAATGTTCAGAAGGGAATACTTAGTGTGGCATACCCTCTAAAGCAGAGGCTGCAGACCGACTTGATAAGAGGCCTCAAAGGACTACCGTACCAATCACCTTCGGAGAAACAGATTTGGAAGGAACATCTTAGCCGCACAACGATGCTTTAGTCGTGACTTGCCGGATCGGGGGGTTTTTGGTGAAGAGGGAGATGGTAGATCAAGGGAGTGGAGCAGAGATAATGTACCCCGATCTTTACATGGGACTAGGGCTTAAACCCACGGACCTGAACAAGTATGATACCCCGCTGGTGGGATTCGATGGGAAGGTCATGACTCTTGAGGGGCTAATAAAGCTATCAATGGTAACCGAAGGAAAGGAAGTGGAAGTCAATTTCATCATGGTTAACGCCTTCTCACCCTACACAACTATCCTAGGGAGACCTTGGATCCATACCATGGGGGCAGTACCATCGAATCTACATCAGAAGATTAAATTTCCCACCGAGGACGGTGTCATAGTAGTCCGAGTTGACCAGAAGATGACTAAACAGTGCCTGGTGGTAGCCATTAACCATGAAATTAAGTAGAAGGAACAGGTCGACCGTGAGCCATTATAGCAATTACCGAAACTTAAGAGATCGGCAGGGGTGGATAGCGCCAAGGAACTGATTCAAATACCCATTTTGTCATACATTGATAAATGGTTCCGGGTTGGGAAAAGCCTGCCCGTCGAAGACCGTGTAGGGATTTTATTGGCGTTGGTACAAAACATGGAGGTGTTCGCATGAAGTCCATATGACGTACTCGAGGTAGACCTGAATTTCATAATGCACAAATTAAATGTAGATCCTAAAGTCGTGCCTAAAAAGCAAAGGCCGAAGAGGTCTGCGAGACCTCATGTGGAAGCTGTGAGGGAAGAAGTGGAAAAGTTGAAACGATCGGGGGCCATAAGGGAGGTATTCTTTCCCGAATGGCTGGCTAATATGGTGGCAGTTAAAAAGAAAAACAGAAAGTGGAGAGTCTGTATTGACTTTACAGATTTGAATCGGGCGTGTCGAAAAGACCCCTTCTCGGTGCCGAAGATTGATCAGCTGGTGGACGCCACTGTCGGGCATCGATGTTTAAGCTTTTTGGATGCATTTCAAGGCTATCACCAAATAACCCTGGCTCCCGAGGACTAAGAAAAGACAACCTTTATAACACCCGAGGGGAATTATCATTATACGGGCATGCCTTTTGGGTTGAAGAACGCGGGGGCTACATACCAACAGATGGTCACACGTATGTTCAAGGAGTTGATCGGTAAGATGGTGGAGGTTTACATTGATGACATGGTGGTAAAGACGAAGGAGGAAGGGAAGCACGCCCGTGACCTGCAAAGTGTATTCGATATCTTAAAGCAGCATAAGTTACGCCTCAACACAGAGAAGTGTGCCTTTAGGGTGGGATTGGGCAAATTCTTAGGGTACATGATCACTACTCGGGGCATAGAAGTAAACCCCGATCAGATAACAGCCATCCAGCAGTTGTGCTCACTCGGCAACCCGAAAGGAAATCCAAAAGCTCACGGGTATGATTACTGCACTTGGAAGATTTGTGTCAAGATCAGCGTACGGGTGCCGACCGTTCTACCAACTATTGAAGAAGCGGAAGGGATTTCGGTGGATAGAAGAATGTGATTCGGCATTTAAATATCTGATGTCTTATCTCGCCAACCTTTCTGTTCTGACCAGACCCGATCCCGGAGAGGATTTGTACATGTATCTGGCGGTGTCCGACCATGCCATTAGCTCGGTGTTAATCAGACAGTATGAGGGGATCCAAAGGCCCGTGTATTACCTTAGTAAGACCCTGGTGGATGCAGAAACTCGGTACTTGCCATTGGAAAAAATGACCCTGGCCCTAGTGCATGCCACGAAGAAACTGCCCCATTACTTCCAAGCTCACACAGTATGGGTTTTGACCGAGTACCCTTTGCAATTTTTGTTGAGAATGTCAGACTTCACGAGAAGAATAACAAAGTGGGGTGTGAGGTTGGGGGTGTATGACATACGTTATAAACCAAGGACCTCTGTTAAGGGACAAGTACTTGCAGACTTTGTGGCTGAGTTCACCTCTCCTCTCTCGGGTGCAGTAGGAGTATGTCAGACCCAAAAGGTGCAATGGAAAGCATTTGTGGATGGAGCCTCCAATGCAAGGGGGTCAGGGTTGGGATTGTGATGATATCTCCCGAAGTTATTAAGCTGGAGAAGTCCCTTAGGTTAAGCTTCAGAGCCTCGAACAATGAAGCGGAGTATGAAGCCCTCATTGCGAGGCTCAGGGCAATGAAGAGCCTCAGGGCTCAAGAGGTGGAGTTGTACTCAGATTCAAGGTTGGTAGTAAGTCAGATTGAGGGAAACTTTGAAGTGAGGGACCACTGTATGTCGCAGTATTTACGGACGTTTGAGAGCTTGCGCACGGACTTCTAGAAGGTTAAAGTGGTAAGAGTGCCTAAGAGTCAGAATAGTCACGTCGATTCCCTGGCCACCCTGGCATCTTCCCTCGACGACTGTATACCCCAAATGATCATCGTGGAAATGCTAGAGAAATAGAGCATAGAACCACAATTAATGGTGGCCGCTTCGTTGAAGCTAGAGCCGAGCTGGATGGACCCCTATGTAGCATTCCTGTCAGACGAAACCCTTCCAGATAATGCAAAAGAAGCCAAGAAGGTGCGAAGGACGGCATCACGTTTTTGGTTGTCTGATGATAAGAGGCTGTTCCGGCGCTCATTCAAGGGGCCATATCTTTTGTGTCTTCATCCCAGCAAAACTGCCGAGCTTTTGGTTGAGCTTCATGAGGGATTGTGTGGCAACCACTCGGGGGGCCGATCACTCATACACCAAGCCATGACCTTGGGATTTTTGTGGCCAAATATGCAACGGGAAGTAGTTGAATACGTTAAAAGATGTGATCGGTGTTAGAAACATGCGCCCATGCTCCACCTTCCAAGAGGAAATCTTAACCCTATTATTAACCCCTGGCCTTTTGCACAATGAGGGCTCGACATAATTAGACCTTTCCCTCGGGCCTCGGGAAACAGAAGTTATGTAATAGTGGTCACAGACTATATTACTAAGTGGGTGGAAGCCAAAGTTGTGACAAATATCAGAGATGTCGATGTGAAGAAGTTTGTCTAGAAGAACATTGTCACAAGGTTCGGGGTACCCCGAGCGCTGGTATCTGATAATAAGTTGCAATTTGACAGTAAGGTTTTTTGTGAATACTGTGTCAACCTCGATATAATTAACAGGTACTCATCCCCAACCTACCCCAGAGTAATGGGCAGGCCGAGGAAACGAATATGACTATTGTAAATAGCTTGAAGAAACGATTAGAAGGCGTGTGGGGAAATTGGGTTGAAAAGCTGCCGAATGTACTGTGAGCTTACCAAACAACGCCCAGAAGGTCGACGGGCAAGACCCTCTTTTCCATGGCCTATGGAGCTGAAGCAGTTGTACCAGTGAAGGTTAGTTTGTTAAGTTCTAGGATGACAAGTTTTGCATTAGGACGAAACAATGAACACATGATTGGGAGCTTAGATCCCTTTGAGGAATGCAGGAACATGGTAGCTATGCAACTTGCCAACTATCAGCAGAGGCTAGCTCGGGGATACAACAAGAGGTGAAGCCTCAAGAATTTGTGCCCAGAGATCTCGTTCTGCGGAAGGCCGTTCTAAGTGCGAAGGATCAAGGTGCCAGTAAATTAGCCCCGAACTAGGAAGGGCCCTACCAAGTGACAGCCACGCCCGGGATAGGAGCATACTATTTGGAAGATTTGGAAGAAATACCCCTACCCCGACTATGGAACGTCCACAATTTGAAGAAGTATCACCAATGAATGTAATGGGATATATGTAACAGTGATTTTGACTTGTAAGGTAGCAAAGACAATGGAACTAAGTAATTTTATCTATTTGATGTCGTTTATAGTTCAGGCAAACCATAGAGTCCTTGCATGGTTATTCCACATTTATTTTCTTCTAAGGACAGAAGTCTGGCTCGGCCTGACCTCGGTCACCGACTAGATGGAAACCTTAATGACTTCTTCCAAGGACAAAAGTCTGGCTCGACCTGACCCCGGTCACCGACCAGATGGAAACCTTAATGACTTCTTCTAAGGACAGAAGTCTAGCTCAGCCTGACCCCGGTCACCAACCAGAATGAAAGTCTGGCTCGGCTTGACCCTAGTCACCAACTAGATGGAAATCTTAGTGACTTCTTCCAAGGACAGAAGTCTGGCTCGGTCTGACCCCAGTCACCAACCATATGAAAGTCAATTTTTCGAGAGAGCTCCCGAGATTCCGGGCTTTCGACACCCTTCTCTTCATCACTACTCTCTTCTTCCTCATCTCCAGCTTGGGCCCTGATAGTAGGGTCTTCGGGAAAGGGGACTTGGTCAGTGCTCCTAAAAGGGGAATCAGCAGGCAGCCCAATGGCATTAACGGCTGTCATCCAGCCCTCCATGAACCCAAACTTTCGAACTTGAAAGATCACAGGCCTAATTGAATTCTTGGCGTGCCTGAAGCCTTTGTCGTAGTAGCTCTGCTTCCAGGCCTTTTCACCGCCTTTATAATCAGTAAGCTCCTTATCTCGGGCGAAGAGCAGGCTAGCAGTCTAGGCGAGCTTGAGCTCGGTCTCACCAAGCCTGCTTGAGGCATCATTAGCCTTCTACTTGACAAGTTCTAAGGCTTTCTCAGTAGTCGTTGCATGCCGCTCCATGACGTTTAACCCCAAGATCTTCTCCTTTAGGCTAGCCTCGGCCACTTGCTTCAGGGCCTTCTTTTTATCAGCGTCCTCTTGGGCATCTTTCAACTAACCTTCCACCACATGAGTCAGTTGGGCGGCCTGACAAAACATACCACAAGAGCATAGGGGACACCAAGGATAATAAAAGTAGAGTAATAATGAGGATACCGGGAACAGAACATACCGCCATGGTGTGCCACTTCAGCTTTAGCACCAAGTCGTTGTCTCGAAAGTCGCCGTAGTGCTCCATATCAGCCGGGAGTAGTAAGGCTTGCCCAAGGCTGTCAGACACGTGGCCCCCTTCACCACTCCTCCAAGTTTGGAGATATAAGCTGGAGGGCAGGACTTTATCCCCTAGCTAGAAGGAGCACTCCCAAGGGGCTACCGAGCTTGAGGAAGAGGCTGCAACCTGGGAACCAATCAGCACCAGCTGTTTGTTGAGTCTCTCGAAGGGTCTTTTCGACCGTTTGGGCAGACTCCTACCCAGAGAATGGTGTAATAGGATGAGCGGGAGGGGTACCACCCACAATTGTAATACCACTATCATCCTTTTGGCATTTCTTCCATTTCTGGGAGGCTGGAAGGGTGGTTTGCTCGGGAGTGGACTGTGCGGGTTGTTGGCCGCCCGATGCCAATAAAGCCGAGAACTAACGGTCCAGTGCCATAGAACTTTTTTGGACCATGTCTGTGGTCTGGGCCGATAAAGTGGATCTGACAGGGTTCAGGTCTTCGTGAATGAGATCCTCTTCGGCAAGATCTTCTAAGGTCGGCGCTTCCAAAGGAATGTGAACTGCCTTACCTTGGAAGACCATGTCCCTCGAACCATCCTGTATAGGTTCGAGAGAGTTGTGCCTGGCAAGTCAGGGACCAAGCTGTCTAGCCTCCCTAGACGTTAAACCGCGCGAAAAAAATTCGGGCAGCCGTACGTCCAAGTAAGACAATAACGGGCTGCTGACCGTAAGGGTGCTTGACGAGTCCTGGTAGCTCTTGTAAGAAGGCACACAGACTAGAATCAAATGAGAAGCCCTCAACTGCCCATCAAAGTGCACGAATATCTCTGAGCGGAGGATGAAATTAAGCTCCTTAACCCGCATGATGCTTATGTCCGGCTGAAATTTCTTGGAAACTGCAACCGAGAACAGTCATAGTTAGAAAAGGTTTTTCTCTTTTTCTTCAAAGGATAAAATGCGTGTATATCCAGGTGGCAATAATAAGTTAAAGGAAGATAAATTAATAATGGCTACTAATAAAAATACTTAGACACACAAGTAAATTACCGGGGGGGGGGGGGAATGAGTTACACATAAGGTCGGGGGTCGGGAAAAAGAGTATCGACCTATTTGGCGAGGTGAGGTCGGGCAAGTCAGCTCTCCATTCAACCAATTGCCGCTCACCTTCACAAACTCCTCTATCGAGTTCTTGTTGGAATTGGGGAGGCAGGATATCAGTCGGACCATGGTGCTTTGGGTCTAAAGGTAATACCTGAGGTCTAAACTCCCCCGAATGGAGTACATAAAATTAATGTCATGATGGGTAAGGCTCAGGCCGTACAAACGGTTGAGGCACCCCACACAACTCACTACCCTATAAAAGTTAGGCAAACACTAGTCAGGGCTTAAACCATAGAAACTAAGAGTCCTAAGTAATAAAGGGTCTACTAGGAACCTACCCTCGCCCTCTAGGATAGACATCAAGGGAAAGAATACTACATGAGGAAGCCTCTGGTCTTTTATATCACCCTCATCACAGTACAAGATTTCAACGTCTCGATGGATGTTATACCTAGCTTTGAATGATGCCACATTCTCTTTAGTTTTTAAAAGATAAGCAAAAGGCATGCTGTCAAATTTAAGTTGAGATGGAAGAAGGAAGAGAGACTTACAGAATATTTTCTTATGGAAGAGAGAGAGAGCTTTCTTAAGGAAGATGAAGGCTCGGGAATGGAGGGAAAATAATATCACTAGAATAAGCAGAAACTGAAGGAAAAGAAAGAAGAGAGAACCACAGTGATAGTGGTGGGTATTTATAAAAATAGGAGAGCCATTAATGGTAACTGTCACATCGCAGTAAATGTGTGCCACTATTACGCGTCAGGTCATCTGGGCCATTGGATGTCTTAAGCCCTGCCACAACTTTTCCAAACGGGGCAGGCTGTCCAATTCGTCACATTAAAAGGTGGTCTGTTGGTCTTCCCGAGGTGCGAACGCTCCACCCCTAGGGCTAGACAGGAACCAGCGCACTGACCATGAAATAGCTGAACCCCAATCCTATTCCTACTACACAAAAATAGGATCGTAGGGGGCTATTATGGGTGAGTTAGGCCTGAGGAACCAGGTCAGCCCACCTGGACAAAGCCTAACACGAAGCCCAAGGCTCATCAGGTGATGTAGGCCCGATACGCATAGGGGAGGTAACCCCGGGCTCCATCACAATGGGCCCAATCTCTAGTTGGGTGCCAGGGATTGGGGCAAACACATCCCAAGAGATTCCTTGGAGGTTGGTGGTCTGAGCTGACCACAAAGGAAGTCTGTGTGTGGTCCCAACGAGGACGGTCACTGAGAACCAACGATTCTAAAAGGAATCCACTCTCAAACACTATCTAGCATCTAGAACAAGTTCCAAGGGAATCCTCTGAATTCGTGAGGATCCCTTAGGATTCTGGTGGATCCCTTAGGAATACACCAAGATTTGTCTTCTTTTCATTTTTCTACTTCTTCTTTTTTTAATTATTATTATTATTACTATTATTATTATTATTATTATTATTATTATTATTATTGTTGTTGTTGTTGTTGTTGTTGTTATTATTATCATTATTATGTCAATTTCAATTCATTGTTTTTGTAAAATCCATGTTTACTCTACACTATATTTAATTATGAAGTTCTAGGATATACCATATATTTGATGACTGATTTAAATGATTTCTTAACAAATTTTATTTGAATAATTTGATAAGTTGTGTTATATCATTGATTATTTTTTTTAATAATGGTAGTTTATTAACTTATGTGGTAATAATTTTCTTTTGCTGACTCACAAAATCATCCTTAAAGAATTTATATTATAAATTTTTTACTTTTAAATAAGTTTAACCACAAAATGATCATTAATAATTCTCACGCATTGCGTGGGTCTACGACTTGAGAAAAAAGACGAAACGGGAAGGACAAATTGGATACATAAAGTTCTTCCCCCCCCCCCCCCCCACCAACCCCCCTGGTCAATAGAGATTTGTTTTAGTGGAAATTACATTATTTAATGCATTTTTAATTGCACTCCTCAGTTCACATAATCGATATATATGTTAATAGCCAAACTTAAGAGAAAATCCAATAAATTCTAAATTGGAGTATAATTTTGTGCCACGTATCTCATTTAATTTTTAATTTTGTGTGTCAAGTGAATTATTAGGTGCAAAAATCAAAGAGTCTAAATTCAATTAAGTTCTAAATTGAATTTTAATTGAAATTCAATTTTGCGCCACGTGTCCTATTTGATTTTTTAATTAGTAAGTGAATATTGGGTTCAAAAACCGAATAGTCTAATCCCAATTAGATTTTAAGTCATATATATATATATAAATATATATATGTATGTATGTATATATGTATTTATTAATAGGCAAAGCTCAGAGAAAGTTCAATTAAAATTTGAAATTAGAATCTAATTTTGTGCCATGTATCTAAATTTACGTGAGGACCACACCATAATTATCCACTTAAGTTTGTGCCATGTGTCCACTGGAATTTTTTAATCTTTGTGCTAAGTGAGTTAATAAGTGCAAACTACTAAGAACCTAATATCAATGAACTATAAAATAAAAAATAAAAAGAAAAAACCAATCACATATACTCAATAAAAATCACCACACAACAAAAATCACCATATGTTCTATCTTATTAAAAATTATAAAACAAATTATCATAAGTAATATTGAATTTAGGTAAGAATTTTAATATGTAACTAATTACGTTTACTTTAAAAATAATAATTTGACTAATTATTTATACTTTTATGATAAAAATTGTGCTTAATTTTGAATATATCCATACATATGCATGTGTTACTTGCTTTTTTAAAAAAAAATAATTTGACTAATTATTTATATTTTTATAATAAAAATTGTGTTTAATTATAAATGCATCCATGCATTTGCATAAGATACGCATGCTAGTGTTCTTAATAGCTGCACCAAAATAAGAAATTGAATTAGACACTTGGCATCATATTAAACTCCAATTGAAATCCAATTTGTGATTGTTTGTTTGTTTGTTTAAACCCCTGTAAACCAGATTTGTTTAACCTAATGAATTAGCCAAGTAGTTACTTAGGTTAATTATTCAGATCTAGGTTAAACAAAATAAATCATATCATGCAAAGCAATGGAAAATAAATAACACCACAATATGATGACCTAGAAGAATTAATAAAACCAACATTTTTAAGGTAAAAACCTAGGGAGGACTTAACCTAGCTATCCTCAAGGTAAAACAAATCTACTATAAGAGAATTAAAGTTTTTACAATCAAATTTAACCCTAAATCTATTACTACCTCTAGTAGTAACTTACTAACACGACCACGTGCAAGCTCCAAATCCAGACTCCTTCTCTCTTGGATTTCCAGCACACAAGCACCTAGGCTTGTGACTTTGAGATCCCACTCAAAAATTTCAGAACACGGCTTGTTGATCCATGCAACAACTAGATTCCACTAGCACTTGATTGTAGATCTTGTTCTGGTAGATGCTTGTAGAGTTAGAAGGTACAGAACCTCTCGAATCTCACAGGAGTAACTCACAAGTCTTCCAAGAGTCATCAAAACGTGGCTAGGGTTTTCTTTTTATATGTAGAAGTGTTGGACTGAAACCCTAAACATTTTCGCAGGCTTGGGTCTGTTTAAAAATTCTGCGGAAATTATTTTTTTGTGATTCTCGATCGGTCGAGCCTAATCCTTCGATCGGTTTAAGCTTCACAGAAAATTAATTCTATGTCCCATAGCTTGTACATTCTTGAGTTTTGACCTATACAGCTTTGAGCAATGTCTAACACTTATCCTAGACATGGTTTGTTCTCGGTTTGCCAACATTTACAAGTTGAAATTCTAAACATTTAATTCTAAATCTTTAGAACCTAACAATCTCCCCCTTTGGAAATCCATGACAAAACACACCTTAAAAAAGAATTGCACAACTCAAGAATTAGCCCAACTTACACATTGTTGCCCAAATACAATTCAATCACAATCCAGTAACTATTAGTTGCTAGAATAGACAACAGGTGAGAAAGAATTAACCTTTAAATTCCTGAAACACTTAAAACAAAACCATAAATGCATGTGTGAAAATTACAGTATAAATCCAATAAATAAAAATTGAACTTGAATTCACAAAACATAGGAGATAGACAAAATATCAAATGAATAAACATCAAATAAACTATCATAGTCAATGAACCAACAATGTTTGTGAAACAAGAACAATAAATCAAAACAAATATACATCAAAACAATGAGAAAGGAAAAATACATCAAAATCTCTTATCAACAACTAAACAACTCCCCCTAAATACAAAATCTCTCTACTCTCCCCCTTAAATACAGGAGCCCTAACCTAAACCTACTCCCCATTTTTGTTACGTATTGCCAAAGGCAACCATCAAGGGTCAAAGGGTGGAAGAGGTGGAAAAACACTCCTGTACTCGACAAAATCTACTCTCATGGTAGCAACCTTAGTGAGTGGCTCATCAATAAGCTATCCATGAGTAGCCTGAGTAGTCATAAAGGACTCCATCATGGCACGGAGTGAGAGAGGAGGGGTAACTATAGGGTCAGCTGTCATACCCCAAACCCCAAAGGGTCTAAAGCATGAGAAAGACATCTCAAAGTGTGAATCTGAGTAGATAGTACCAAATTTGTACATCCTTTCTATTGTGTTGCCCAAGACAACAAAGAGGTTGGAACCTTCCTAGTAGGAATTCCCCAATCCGTGGTTATATCATAGGTTACAAGGTTAGACCTATAAACCAAACTGGGGGTGAAACAGGCAAAAGAAAAGTGCAATAGACCGGAACAAACTGATATTAGGTAGTATGTAGGGAATGTATGGCAAATTCTAATCTTTCCTTTTACAAAGTATGGCTCCAATGTGCTTTCTAGTTTCTTCACATTGTCTTTCCATGTAAAAGAGCCACAAATGCTTGCATGTAAACCAATATGGTGTAGCATACATCCTTCTAAACTAACCAAGTCACAACTCAAAAAAAGTCATGTCCTGAATATTTGGGGCAGGACAACTACAAGGGTCCTTTTTCCATTTGAGACAGCCAAATGAATCCCCTTCAACATTCCACCAGGCAAGAGTTTTTTTTTTTTTTTGGTCTTTTGATAGGTAAGTTTTTTTAATGCTATATGTTGTCAATCAATTTCCACTAAGCACTAATTTGATTTGATCTTCATTTTCTACCTTTCAACTTAAAACATGGTCATTCCTCGACAACGCAATCAATAGTCTCCAACGTAATTGCTGAAGCATCTCAACTACTTATATATTGCCCATCACCTATCAATCCTACCTTTACAATGACTGCCAATATATATCTATACTGTCACAAAAATTATAGAGGGTGACATCTAGCCATTTGAATAGAATATGCTAAGCACATAATTAGCAATTTATTAGGGATTGGATGAACGTACGGCCAATATGACCAAATACATCCATTGATTCCTTTCAAAATTCTATAGCTGATGGGTCCCTATAAAACTCAAAAGGATAGCTCTTCGGCAGCTTCAGGGCCATCTCAATTCACAAAATATCAGACAGTTTATAGTTGTACAGACAATTTTTAATATATATTCAGGAGACAACAATAATAGTAATTAAAGAAATTACTTTTGATGAAATAAAGAGAACCACTCATGCCACTAAACATATATAAAAAGAACCAAAGATCTCTGATACCTGGCTTGGGATTTGTCTCCTGTAAAAAACTGATGAAGGTGGATAGTTGGCATCATAAGATGGCATTGCATGAACATAGATCGAATAAAGCCCCTCGTGCCCCTTAAAGAACCTCTCCCAAAGAGGTGCCATTGGCAATGGCCCCTTTGTTAAGAACATGAATGCATCTGGTCCACTCTTTTTTTTTTTTTTTTTAAATGATGGGACGTTACATCAGCAATATCATCATCACCAGCAAGATCCACAGCTACAGTAGGATCCACATGAACCTCCTCAGTAACAGGTTGATCACTAGAGGCAGGAGCTGCAGTAGAAGTTTCACCTCTTGGTCTCTTTGAAGTCCCAATGCTTGGTTCAGCACTCTTCATCTGAACCTGTCGTTGTCTGAGAAAAATGGCTCCTATAGGGGCAATGATATGAAATAGTTCTAGAACAAGAAAGTCTTCTAACCCTAGAAAGTTCAACACCCTATATATAAACACAGGAAAGAACAGCTTTTGTGCTTTGGACTTACTCCTATAAATTTCAACAATGGCCTGAATGAATAGGGAAGGAAAACACATGGACCCTTCTGTGATGAAGGCATAAAGAAAAGCACATATGTCTAAAGGAATGGTGTGAACATGAGAGATAGGAAAGATGTTATGACAGGCTATCCTTAAGTAAAGATAGTTAAGCTCAGTAAACTCACATGAGTTTATCCTTGGTTTAGATCGCCAAGTTACTGATCTTGCACAGAGTAAAGACATCACATCATCTATAGGAGGAGACTCAGTGTATGGATATGTGGGTCTATGAACCATGGTACACCTAGAGCTTAAGAAACTACATGTTTAGTTATCTTAAATTTTTTACCTCTAATCCAAGTAGTCAAATAATGACTTCTTGTATCCTCAGAATAAACATGGGAGTTTGAGTAGAACTCTCTAATCAAGGCAGCTGCAGGAGGATTAGAAACATCACACAAGGATACCCAATTCCTAGACACTAGACTCCTACGAATGGAAGGATCTAACTCATCTAGGATAATCTGTCTTTCCCCCCAAATAGACCCAAACTTGGTTAAGGTCTCAAAACTTTCCTTAGACCTGGCTGTAGGAAACCTAACCCTATCAACTTGAGTAGGGGCAGAAAAATAGGTTTGATCGATCAAATCCTAAAAAATCAGAAAATTTTGAAAACCTGGGAATTTTCTGCAGGCACATTTTTAAAACAGTTTTTATGATATGAGATGCATGTTAATGATTTCAAAAACTCTCCCTTCAATTAAATTTTTTTTTTATCAAGCTTCAAAAAATTTTCCTCACACAATTCTTACCTCACAACCCCAAAAAGTATAAAACATTTCAAGAAGCACAATTAAGTTAATTAGTTTATTTAGTCCTACTCAAGTACGGAATTTTAGTCCTATTCTTTATTAACCCAATCACTTTTTTTTTTACAAGGATAGAATTTGTAGCTATTTGAATTTTGTGCATTACGAGTTTGGTGGGTCCAAAGCTTCATTTGACAAAAAAGAAAAATGAAGCTTAAGTGTGTATATATTTATATATATATATATATTTATCACTACAAATATATCATACTATTATTTATTTTTATATGTTTGATTAATATTTTTTTAAAGGTGAATTATATTTTACTAACTTCTATTGTAATGTGTTATATTTACCTAATATACAACTAAACTTTATAAGTTTTAAATTTATTATTCAAATTTTCATCTTTTAAGGAATCTATATATATATATATATATATTAATAGGTAAATAATAATAATAAAAACTCATCACAAAATTATAATGTTATCTTAACCAAAATTAAAATGAAACCAAAAGAATAAAAGATAGGCTTTATAATAATTTATTACTTAAACAATTGCTAGGCATATTCAAACTCATAGCCATATGTAAATTGTGTTTTCGATATAAACTCAAATTGCTATTTCCAAAAAAAATTAAGTATTAACCCAAACCAAAATTATAAAAGGGAGAGAGGAGACTTTGTGATGAGAAATTAAAAAAAAAAAAAAAAAAAAACACTATATACTAAAACACATATTTAATATATATATATATATATATATACTCTCTATCAACCTTAATCAGAATTATAAGAAAGACAAAAATCCACTAGAAAAATGTAGAGAGAGAGAGAGAGAGAGAGTACTTGCAGTTTTTTTGTAAGAAAAATATGGATTGAATGAGAGAAATGATATTGAATTTATACAAAATAAAATAGGGAGAAAAAGAGTCAAAAAATAAGAAAGAGAAAATGATGAAGGAAGTGTAACAATAAAGTAGAGAGTAGCGAGGAGATAAGAGAGAGGGGAAATATTGGAGGAAATGTAAGAATAAATGTGGACTAATAGAGAGAAGAAGAGTTTTTATTTTATTTTATTATTATTATAAGAATAGGGAGAATATAAAAGTTTAAAAAGAGGAAAGATGAGATAAAAAAATAAGTGGATGATGTGGCTACTAATGTGGTCCAACAGGAGCATAGCAATAATAAATACTACGTTTCAACTTTTATATATATATATATATATATATATTACACATTGATGTGCAATACATGCATTTAAAATTTATGCTCAATAGGACACTATGTTATTGTCCCTTGGACATGGTATTTAACAGGACACTCAACATGGATATGAGCACTTTTTCTCCCAAAAAAAAAAAAAAAAACATGGATATGAGCACTACATTTTTATCAAAAAAAAAAATTCCATCAAAATAGAAGGATGACGATTTTTTTTTTAGGAAGATTAACCTTTTAATTAATAGTACAGCCCCCCAAATTTAAAGAGAAAAACATGTAGCCATTAAGTAGTGATCTGTTAAAAAAAAAAAAATCCACTTTGGTCTACTTCAATTCAATGTGGTCCTTTTAGTTTGGGTCCACTTCGAACCATTTCAATCTACTTCGGTCCACTCCACTTCGGTCTATTTTGGTCTACTACATTCATTTTGGTCTACTTTGATTTGTTCAATCCACTTCAGTCTATTTTGGTTCACTTTGGTCCTTTCGTTCTACTTCAGTCCGTTAAAGTCTTCTACAGTACTAGTCCACTTTGACTCATTCAGTCTACTTCGATCCATTTAGTCCATGTTGGCGTGGATCCATTACATGAGTTCCTAGAGCTATGACATGGTAAATTTATAATTTTAAAAAAAATATTAAATAAAAATTCTCTCAAATGACTGATATATTATTAAAAGTACTAAATGAATAAATCTTGTCTTGCCTTTATTTTTTTTCCTAATTTGTACTATTGGACTATACTATTATTTCCACTTTCAATTTCTTTTTTACAGTAATTACCCTCCTTCAAATAAAATGACCAATGTATCCTTCTCCCTTCCACTCCACTAAAACTAAACACACCCTCCCCCCATCTTAAAAAAATTTAAAAATATAAAAATATAAAAAATCTCTTAGCTTTAAACATAATATGAGAAAAATAAAATCAACAAAGTATGTGTTTGCATTCTCTAGTAGGGATCTCTCTTTTTCTCAAATCAACTCCAAATTTCCAATTCAATATTTCCTCTCTCTCTCTCTCTCCACTCAGGTCTAAGGGAGGAGCTAGAAATTTTTGTTTGGGGGGCCAAGTTGCGCCACATTCTCTCTCTCTCTCCACTAAAGTCTAGGGACAGAGCTAGAAATTTTTGTTTGGGGGGGCCAAGTTGTGCCACTAATATATTTATCAAGACAACCCTCACACACATAGAGGCTTTTTTTTTTTTTTTTTAACATGATGTAGGATTTTTTTTTTGGTTAGGAAATTTTTTTTTTGTGTGTTTTTGATATAATGTGAGAATGGGTAGTTTTTGTTTTTTTGAGAGGAATTGTGGAAAAAAAAAAAAAAAAAAAAAAAAAATTTTTTTTTTTTTTTTTTAAGTTATAAGAATGTGGGGTATTGGAAGTAGGAAGGAATTTTTTAATAGGAATTTTTTTAATTTTATTTTTTATATAGGAGTAAGGGATGTGGGGTAGTTTTTCTTTTATAGGAACATTTTTAATTTTTTGTTGATTTACTATTTTAACTCCATGCAATAATGATAAATTAATTAAATTAGGAATATTTTTGACAGTGAAAAAGACAATAACTAACTTTTTGAATCCTCTTAATATATAGAGATACACAAACTTTTTTTTTTAGCAAAAGATACACACTTTTTTATTATATATACACAGACTTTTTTATTTGAGAAGTTATATATATACACACCCAACAAAAAAAAAAGCTTAGTATTTTCAAAAAAAAATATGTTTGATGGCAATCTTTCATAAAATAAAATTCATTTATACTATTTTCAAGGTGAAATTCTTAAAAAGTTTCATTTTCAATACAAATTATCATATTTTACACTAAAGTAAGTAAAAAAAATCTTTCAATTGAACTAATGAAATTTTCAAAAACTGATCCAATACTTGGAGGAATATGTTAAGATCCAAACATATTTGAAGTTATCTTGCCCTAACCCATTATGTAACAACTAAAGAGAAATTTCATGTGTAGTTTTAGTGGCAAGATTTTTTTTTAATGAGTTAGTAACTTGTTAATCGCCACATAACGGGTTGAAAAAGATAGATTCAAAACATGTTTAGTGCCAAACTTTATTAAATATTTAACAGATATAAGAGTACATTTTACAATAAAAAATAGAATTGTGAAAAATAAAGTTATATTTCTATAACTGTGATGATGCCGAAAATCGTCAGTAAGCCGAACGATACTCACGTACTCAAAACAATACCTGCACAACACAGAACAAGAAAACCATAGGAGAGTACCGGTGTGGTACCGGCTAAAGACCCTCCGAAAGTTAAGTTAGAGAACTTTTCACAACTCTAGAGTGCCAGAGTTGGGGTAAATCATGCGTACCTTGGTTTGTGAGGGTCTTGGGGGTTTTATAGTAGTATGGAGTTGATGTTTGCTCCTTGGCTTAGAAGTCCTTTCCTTGCAGGAGAGATTCTCTTTAGTTCGCGAATCTTACGGGATCCTTTCCTTATGGGACTCTCCAAATTGGAGGTAAACATGAGGCGCAAGATATTTCCATTTTAGGTTTTCTTGAGGATTACTTAAGCTGCGTGGAGGTCACGTGACATTGTCACCTTCCATGTTTCATCTGTCACCTTGAGGATCGCCATACATTGTGCAGACGTCACGGGACCCTGTCACCGTCTGGATTGTAATCGTCGTCTTCTTTTTGTCCTGAAGAAAGAATCTGTTCTCTTCCGCGCTCCCCTCATCACATTCCACCATGACGTAAAACAAGAAGGTATCGTCACTTACGTTTAATCTAGTAGAATGAGACCGTCCATATTTATTTTATCCTCTTCAGTTGCCCCCTCACTTTACGAATCCGTCCCGTGATGTTAGGACGAACCCGTGGAATGACAGTTGTAACTTTTATTTTGAGACATGCGTTCTGATTGACAGGCTAGCCTAGGGTCATAAATGCCATAGGTACACGTGGCACTCGTTTAACGGTTAATTGCTCAAACCAAAGCGTCCCTTCGTCTTCCGCGCCGTTACCTCTATATATACAAGACCCTTTACCCCTCATTTTCACTTTTTGCAACAAGTTTTTGGCCAGAGCGTTTCCGTCTCCTACACTATAAATCATACCGTCCTTTAGGCGCTACCGTCTTCTTGGTGCTATCGTCAACTTGGTGTAATCGTCAGCCATACCTTGCAATTCTTTCAACTGGTAAGTATTTTTTATGCTTAATCTCGCAAATTTTTTTTTTAACTTCTGGACACCCCGTCGTCTATGTGAAACTGTTAGGGTCTTAGGGTTTATTTATCACGTGTAGGTGACATGTCTAGTGCGTCGAGTAAGCAATCGTGGGTCCGCGAAGGAGAAGGCTATGATGAGGTGAATCCGTTAGGTCAAGGTGACCCGAGCACCTCAAGTGACAAAAGGAACCTGTCGGCTTCCTCACCGTCAACCGGGGATGAGGATTTGGACATGAATTTGTCCGAGAGTGATTCCAATGACAACTTAGTCAACGCCGAACCCCCCACCCAATCCGTCATAGGACCAAATGGCCTTAGAGAGTTCATCATTCTTCCATTGTGGACAGTGAATGATTTTAGGTCTACTATCAAGGAAAAACACTTTAATACCCTTAGGGAAAAATATCAAATTCCAGACAACATACCCATCTGTCTACCCTATAAATCTTAGAAATGTTACTACCACGGGGTTGATGATGTTGGAATATACGAGCAAATGCTCAAAGCAGGGCTTAGGTTTCCACTAAGTGCCTTTCACTGTCGCCTCCTACAATACCTTGGGCTGGCCATTACCCAAGTTTCCCCAAACACCTGGAGGGTCTTCCTCGGCGTAGAAGTTTTGTACGGGGTTCTTTCAAAAGGAGCTCGTAGGATGACAGTGGATGAGTTCTTCCACTGCTACCATCCATCCGCAATCTAAGGGGATGTATAGTTTCCTACCGAGGAAGCCGTCACTTAGATTAGTCTGTGATACCCTCGACTCGAATAGGAACTGGAAGAGTCAGTACTTCTTCCTGGAAGGGGATGGTTGGATGAGCCATGAATACGACCAAGAGTTTATTCCAGTGGAGAAAACTTGGGGTATAATGCCCTCGTTTGGTACATGTCCGTCGGTGCTAAACCATTTTTTTTTAATGTACTAACCGTTCACTATTGCAGCTCGAGACCGTCCAGAGGTTTCCCTTGAAAAGTGGAGTTTCTTGGAATAGATTTTTAAAATACAGCTGTCGGAGAGAACTTGGTTGAAACTTGTCACCTTGGATACCCTCCATTGGTACTGCGAAGGCCCAGAACCAACTGCAGCTGCCCGTAGGTACGATAAGCAAATCCATCAAGGTAAGTCCGTCTCCCAAGCTATATGGTTCCTTATCATGCTTTAGGTTATCTAACCTTTTTACCTGCCTAATCTTGTGCAGAAATGGAAGAGAGAAAGAGAAGGGCTTACATCAAGGCCCAAGCTGCCAAGAAAAAACAGGAGGTTCCTAAGGCGACGGGCTAGGCCCAACCGTCTAACAAAAGGAAACCGTCTGATAAGGTGGACCGTCCACCAAAGAAACCTAAAGTGGTTGTGGAACCAACCGTCGGTGGGGTTGCAGCCACTGGACAGCTGCCTCCTAAGCCCGGCAAGGGTAAAAGGTTAATGAAGGGTAAGGTCCCCATCACCAAGAAACCCCCCATCCTCCTTTGCGAGGACTCTCAGTATGCACTTCAACAGATAACTTCCATCAACAGATAACTTCCATCATTGATGATGTTGGAATATACGAGCAAATGCTTAAAGTAGGGCTTAGGTTTCCATTAAGTGCCTTTCACCGTCGCCTCCTACAATACCTTGGGCTGGCCGTTACCCAAGTTTCCCCGAACACCTAGAGGGTCTTCCTCGGCGCAAAAGTTTTGTATGGGGTTCTTTCAAAAGGAGCTCGTAGGATGACGGTGGATGAGTTCTTCCATTGCTACCGTCCATCCGCAATCTAAGGGGATGTATAGTTTCCTGCCGAGGAAGCCATCACTTAGATTAGTCTATGATACCCCCGACTCGAATAGGAACTGGAAGAGTCGGTACTTCTTCCTGGAAGGAGACGGTTGGATGAGCCATGAATACGACCAAGAGTTTATTCCAGTGGAGAAAACTTGGGGTATAATGCCCTCGTTTGGTACGTGTCCGTTAGTGCTAAACCTTTTTTTTTTAATGTACTAACCACTCACTATTGCAGCTCGAGACCGTCCAGAGGTTTCCCTTGAAAAGTGGAGTTTCTTGGAACAGATTTTTAAAATACAGCTATCGGAGAGAACTTGGTCGAAACTCGTCACCTTGGATACCCTCCACTGGTACTACGAAGGCCCAGAACCAGCCGCAGCTGCCCGTAGGTACGATAAGCAGATCTGTCAACGTAAGTTCGTCTCCCAAGCTATATGGTTCCTTATCATGCTTTAGGTTATCTAACCTTTTTACCCGTCCAATCTTGTGCAGAAATGGAAGAGAGCAAGAGAAGGGCTTACATTAAGGCCTAAGCTGCCAAGAAAAAATAGGAGGTTCCTAAGGCGACGGGCTAGGCCCAACTGTCCAACAAAAGGAAACCGTCCGATAAGGTGGATCGTCCACCAAAGAAACCTAAAGTGGTTGTGGAACCAACCGTCGGTGGGGCCGCAACCACTGGACAGCTGCCTTCTAAGCCCGGCAAAGGTAAGGGGTTGATGACGGGTGAGGTCCCCATCACCAAGAAACCCCCCGTCCTCCTTTGTGAGGACTCTCAATATGCACTTCAACAGATAACTTCCATCATTAAGGATGAAGATTATGAGCACCTGGGCAACCATGCCACGGAGGCTATGGGGGAGACGGGTCTCTTCAATCTCACTTAGGTATGTATCCATCCACTTTATTTTATCTGTTTTGTTATTATTTATACTAACATGTTTTTGGCTTTTGTAGGGGGTGGTAATGCTGAAGGGTCTAATGGACCGCTGCCCCTCCCATGAAACGGTGATAGAGCGCTTGAGGGAGAAGGTCGAAGCAAGAGACATGGAACTTCGTAAGCTGACGGCCTGGAAGGACGTCTAGATTAACAAGTAGGACAATACTAGGAAGTTGTTAGAGGAGTTTGAGGCAAGCGTTGAAGCGCTGAAAAAGATATTTAAGGACAAAGAAGGAGAGATCGCGGAGACAAAAAATCAACTCCGTCAGGCTAAGGAGGTGGCGGTCCAGGAGTATTGTGACTCCGACGCCCTCCTGAAGGAGCTTGGTAGCTCCTATGCCAACAATTTTGATGATTGTCTCTGTCAGGTTAGATCATCGTTAACTGATTTGGACCTTTCACATATTAATATCGACGCCCCAACCCAGTCTTCAGTTTAGCCTGTTGACTCTGAAGGAATTGATGAGCTTTTTGCTGATGACACCAATCCTGATCTTCAGGGTGACGGAGCTGCAGCAATTAGGAGCAAGAGAAATCCGTCGTGGCTGCCACCTGTCATTCTGAGGAGGATCAGATTGTGGAGGAGAGGCATGAAAAGACCCCTGCTGCATAGTTTTTGTCTTGAACTTGTAAATTTTTATGTTTATTTGCGAAAAATGTAATTCCCCTGTTAACTCTAAATGTAAAACATTGGCTTTTTTGGTGGTCTTTTTAATTGTGTTTGTTTATTTAAACTTTTTCTTTCTGTATCACGTTTTTGTCCATTCATGTGTGGACTTGTGATTTTATATTTTCAAATGAAGTAGACGGACCATGTAACCTAATGCGCAATTGAATCCGTCCGCAAAATAGATTGTGGTTAAAAACAGGCGGCTTGAATCCGTCCACCTGATCCTGATGTTTCCATTTACCCTGTTTGGGTGTGAGCCTGTCCACCTTATCTTTAAAATTACGCCTTAGGATGCTTGGGCTTTATTATTCCAAATCACCTTGGGGGTGAGCCCGTTAATTTTGAGTTAATATTTCAAGTTACCCTTTTGGTGTGAATCCGTCCATTTGGACTTGATATTTCAAGCCACCCTTTTGGGATGAGACTGTCCACTTGGACTTTGTATGTCAAGTCACCCTTTTGGGATGAGTTTGTCCATTTGGACTCTCAATTCACTCCTTTTGGGATGAGCCCGTCCATCTTGGACTAAATATTTCATGTCAGCCCTTTTAGGATGAGACCGTCCACTTGGACTTGATATGTCAAATCACCATTTTGGGATGAGTCCGTCCATTTGGACTCTCAATTCACCCTTTTTGGAATGAGCCCGTCCATCTGGACTAAATATTACATGTCAGCCCTTTTGGGACAAGACTGTCCACTTAGACTTAATATGTCAAATCACCCTTTTGGGATGAGTCCGTCCATTTGGACTTGATATGTAGAAAAGTAGATAAACACATGGCATTTCTAAATAACTCCTCTTATTGTGATAACTATATGTAAAAATTGTTTTTTTAAAAAAGATAACAAAACCTGCCTTTGGGCTTAAAAGAAGTTGTAGATGGTAAAATTTAAATTAAAAGGAAATAAATTGGGAATGAGGAGTGTCGTTGCTTGTCTATTGGTAGTACTTCTTCAGGTGCTCTGTGTTCCATGGGTGATGCAACTTTTGCCCGTCCAGTGTCTCCAGGTGGTAGGTTCCCTTCCTATGCCATGATGCAACTCTGTATGGTCCTTCCCAGTTAGGTCCTAACTTCCCCTAGGAGGTTTCTTTTATGGAGCCCATAACTTTTCTAAGTACAAGATCTCCAACCTAGAAGTCCCTGTGTCTGACTTTGGAATTGTAGTGCTTGGCCATGAGATTCTGGTACCGTGCTAGCCTCTGTTCAGCTGTCACTCTGACTTCTTCCACCAGATCAAGCTACAGACGCATTGCTTCATCATTCTTGCTTTCGTCATGGTTCCCTATTTTGTAGCTTGTAAGTCCCACTTCAGCTGGGATGACTGCATCGCTCCCGTATGCTAGTCGAAATGGGGTTTCCCTTGTAGGCGTTCTTGCCGTTGTCCTGTATGCCTACAAAACACTTGGTAGTTCGTCCGGCCATATGCCCTTTGCCCCCTCGAGCTAAGTCTTGATTATCTTGAGCAAGGATCGATTCGTGACCTCAACTTGTCCATTGGCCTGTGGGTGGGCGGGTGATGAGTAGTAGTTCTTGATCCCTAGTTGTAAGCAAAAGTTTCTAATTGCATCGTTGTCGAATTGCTTCCCGTTGTCTGAGACCAGCACCTTAGGTATACCATACCTGCAAATGATGTTCTTCCATACAAAGCCTAGCACATTCTTCTTCGTGATGGTGGCCAAGGCTTCTGCCTCTACCCACTTGGTAAAGTAGTCTATACCGACTACTAAGAATTTCAACTGTCTAATCGCAGTTGGGAATGGACCCATTAAGTGAACGACCATGGGGCCGTCATTGGGGTGAGCTCCTCTATTGGTTGTTTGATGAGGTTGCCAAATCTCTGACACTTGTCACAGGCTTTGACATATGCATGGGCGTCCTTCTGCATGGTTGGCCAGTAGTATCCTGCCAGGAAAAGTTTGTGTACCAACGACCGTGACCCAAAGTGATTTCTGCATATTCCTTCATGGACTTCTCTCATGACGTAGTTTGCCTCCTTAGGGATAAGGCACCTCAAGTACGGTCGGGAGAAGCCCCTCTTATACAGAACGTCTTTAATCAAAATGAAGCAAGCTGCTTGAACCTTCAACTTCCTTGCAGCCTCTTTATCGTCTGGTAACACCCCGTTTTTCAGGTAGGAGACAATTGGTGTCATCCAGTAGTTCTCAGAGCTTATTTCCTGTACACCGGTATTGTCTATTAATGATGAGATTTGGACAAAGGACAATACCTGACTGAGGATGACCATATGTTCTACTGAAGCAGCTTTAGCAAGTCAGTCGACGTGCTCGTTCTCTTCCCTTGGAATCTGAATAAACTTTACTCTGAGTCGGCTAATTTGATCCTTCACCTGCTCAAGGTACTTCTTCATTCATTCACTCTTGCATTCATAGTTTCCATTAACCTGACTGGTTACTACTTGGGAATTGCAGTATACAACCAAATTTTCAGCTCCTGCTACCTTGGCATGGTCTAGCCCTGCTATTAAGGCTTCGTACTCTGCCTCGTTATTGGTCATAGGGAAGTTTAGACGGACCATACATTCAATCTCATCTCTTTCTAGGCTGTGGAATACCACACCAGCTCCACCTGCTTGCCTATTGGAAGATCCGTCCATGTGGATGCTCCATTGTGGGATTTCTTCTACCCCTTGGCCCTCTACGAGAGTGAATTCTGCGATGAAGTCGGCTACCACCTGCCCCTTTATAGCCGTGCATGGTCGATACTGTATGTCGAATTCACTCAACTCAACTGCCCATAATGCAATCCATCCCGCAGCTTCTGGGCTACTCATAGCTCTTCGCAGGGGTTTATCCGTCAAAACAACCACAATGTGTACCTGGAAATACGGCTTGAGCTTCCGTGCCGCAGTTACTAATGCAAAAGCGAGCTTTTCCATCTGGGGGTACCTCTCTTCTACTCCTCGTAGCATTCGGCTCATGAAGTATACGGGCTTTTGTACCCCATCTTCTTCTCTAACCAGAGCCACACTGATAGCGACCAAGGAGACAGCTAGGTATAGGAAGAGTTCTTCCTTGGGCTTAGTAATGGGGGAGAAGAAAGATATGCCTTCAGATCTTCAAATGCCTACTGGCACTCGGTTGTCCATTCAAACAATTTTCTTAATGTGTAGAAGAAAGGTAGGCACTTATCCGTTGCTCTTGAGACGAATCTATTCAACGCAGCTATCTTGTCGTTCAGGCTCTGTACCTCCTTGACCGTCTTTGGCGGAGCTAACTCCATTATGGCTTGTATCTTTTCTAGATTGACCTCAATACCCCTTTGGGATACCATGAAACCTAGGAACTTTCCTGCCGTCACCCCGAACATACACTTGTTTGGATTCAGTTTCATGTTGTATGCCCAAAGGGTGTCGAAGGTTTCTCGGAGGTCGCTTAAGTGGTCGTCCTCTTGTATGCTTTTTACCAGCATGTCGTCCACGTAGATTTGCACATTTCTTCCAATCTAATGTGCAAACATTCGGTTCATCAGCCTTTGGTACGTAACGCCCGCATTCTTGAGTCCAAACGGCATCACTTTATAGCAAAAGAGACCTTGGCTGGTGACAAATGAAGTCTTCTCCTAATCAACTTCATTAAGTTTAATCTAGTTGTAACCGGAGAATGCGTCCATGAAGCTTAGCAGCTGGTGTCTTGCGGTTGAGTCCACCAGGGTGTCTATCCGTGGGAGAGGATAGCTGTCCTTAGGGCAGGCCCTGTTTAGGTTCGTGAAATCCATGCACATCCTCCATTTTCCATTTGCTTTCTTAACCATCACTACATTCGCCAGCCAGTCGGGGTAATATACCTCTCGTATGAAGTCTGCTTCATGTAATTTTTGAACTTCCTTAGCTATGGCTTTGTCTCACTCATGTGCGAACACCCACTTTTTCTACCAGACGGGGGAGAATGAGGGCGATACGTTCAACTTGTGAACTATGATTGATGGATCAATTCCTGGCATATCCTCATGACTCTAGGTGAATACGTCCTAGTTTTCCCTTAGGAACGTCGTGAGTGCTTGACGTACTGGCTGGCTGGCCAAAGTGCCTATCTTCATTGTTCGTTCGGGCCTGGAATCGTCAAGGAGTACCTCCTCCAATCCTTCCATCGGTTCTGCTACCGTACGTTGTTCTTCGATGCACATAGTTTGCAAATGATCATCCATCTCTAGCATGGTAATGTAGCATTTGCGTGCTGCCACCTGATCCCCTCTTACTTCTCCTACTCCGTACTCGGTGGGAAACTTGATCATCAAATGGTAGGTCGAGGTTACAGCCTTCTATGAATTCAAAGTTGGACGACCTAATATAGCATTGTACGCAGATGAAAAATCTACAACTAGGAATGTGACATCCTTGGTGATCTGCTGAGGGTAATCTCCGACCGTCACTGGTAGGGTGATTGCTCCTAGGGGATGCACCCTTATTCCTCCGAATCCAACGAGTGGTGCGTTGGTTGGGACCAACCGTTCTCTCCCTATTCTCATCTGCTGGAATGCTAGATAGTACAGGATATCGGCAGAGCTTCCATTGTCCACAAGGACCCAGTGGGTGTTGTAATCCCCTACACGTATGCTAACTACAAGTGCATTGTCGTGTGGGTGATGGAGACGTCGGGCATCTTCCTTCATGAATCCAATTATAGGGTTGTCGATTCGTTCCATCTTTAGTACGTACCCCGTCAGCTGGACATTCTGGACCATCCGTAGGTAGGTCTTACGTGCCTTTTTGGAAGAACTGGAAGCCGTGCTGCCCCCTATGATCATCCTTATGTCTCCTAAGGGTGGCCTAGGGCGCTCATTTTCTCTCTGGGCAGGTTGTCCTTGGGGTTGTTCCGTCCCCTCCTTACCGACAAACCTCTTCAACTTCCCTTGCCTGATGAGAGCTTCTATTTTCTGCTTTAAATCGTAGCATTCGAACGTGTCGTGGCCGTGATTGCGGTGGAAGCAGCAGTATTTATCTCTAGATTGTTTGCTGGGATCTCCCTTCAGCTTGCCTAGGAATGTCAGGGCCCCTTCGTCCTTGATCTGAATCAGGACTTGATCAATTTGGGTGTTCAGAGGGGTGAAACTTATGAATCTTCCGGTTGGAGGCTTGGAGCGTCTATCTTCCCTTCTATCTCCTGTCCTGGCCATTTTTCTCCCCCTGTCCTGTCGTGATTCTTCCTGTCTTTCTCTCTTCTTGGGCTTCTCTTCGCGAGCTAGTAGTGCGTCTTCCGCGTTCATGTATTTAGTAGCTCTGTAGAGCACATCTAACATGGTCTTCAGATCATTCTTATACAAGGAAAATATAAACTTATCCTTCTTCAGTCCATTTGTGAACGTGGCAACAAGTATCTTGTTGTCAGCTTCATCGATTGAGAGTGCCTCCTTGTTAAAGTGGGCTATGTAGGACCTTAGCGTCTCGTCCTCTCATTGCTTAATGTTCATTAGGCATGCAGTGGATTTCTTATACCTGTGCCCCCCCGATAAAGTGTGAGGCAAACTGGGTGCTCAACTCCTTAAAGGTACCAATGGAATTGGGCGTCAACCTACTGAACCAAACCCTCACAGGGCCCTTTAGTGTAGTGGGGAAGGCCCTGTACATAATCTCATCTGCCACTCCCTGCAGGTGCATCAAAGTCTTGAAGGACTCCAGGTGATCTAAGGAGTCCTTAGATCCGTTGTAGCTTTCCACCTAAGGCATTCGGAATTTTGGTGGTAAGGGGAACGACGAGACGGATGCAGTGAATGGCGAATTAGTCCGATGGACCAAGTCGTCAAGGTCATTGGACACCCGTCCTCTGAGGGAATTCATCATGAAGTCCATCCGTTCCTTCATCATCTGCATCTCCACGACTATTTGAGGGGGTGCCGTATCTGTGCCAGATGGACGGCTAGTATCCTGTCGTTCTTGTCTACTCGAGGCGTTGTTGCCTTTTGGCCCCTCCTGGTTCCTTCTTTCAGCGCTGGTTACTTCCTGGTCTTCCTCTTGGGTATTCAGTGCCGCGTTCTTCTGGCGCAGCTGTTCCTCTAGGTCATGATTCTGCTTGGTAAGATGTTCCACTGCTGTTGCGAGGGTTTGGACTTGTCTCTCCAGGGCAGTGGTGCGCGGTTCGTCACCCTGATTATTGGTGGTGGTTGCCATTAAACGAGTAAGTACCATGCAACTTTTGGTCCGAAAAGCGGTGGGTATGGCTTATCTCCTTTTTCCACAGATGGCGCCAACTGATGATGCCGAAAATCGTCAGTAAGCCGCACGATACTCACGTACTCGAAACAATACCTGCACAACACATAACAAGAAAACCTTAGGAGAGTATCGGTGTGGTACCAGCTAAAAACCCTCTGAAGGTTAAGTTAGAGAACTTTTCATAACTCTAGAGTGCTAGAGCTGGGGTAAATCATATGTACCTTGGTTTGTGAAGGTCTTGGGGTTTTACAGTAGTATGGAGTTGATGTTTGTTCCTTGGCTTAGAAGTCCTTTCCTTGTAGGAGAGATTCTCTTTAGTTCACGAATCTTACAGGATCCTTTCCTTATGGGACTCTCCAAATTAGAGGTAAACATGAGGCGCAAGATATTTCCTTTTTAGGTTTTCTTGAGGATTACTTAAGCTGCGTGGAGGTCACGTGACATTTTCACCGTCCATGTTTCATCCGTCACCTTGAGGATCATCATACATTGTGCAGACATCACAGGACCCTATCACAAAATGGGCCTTATGCCCCGCATTTCTCACCATATTTATTAATTGGGTTTTAAGACAGATCAATAATCACACAACTCCTAACAAAACCTTAATAAATGACTCATGAATTTCATGATCTGTAAAACTAAGCTGGATTTTTGATTTGCAATGAGCACTTAAGTTGGACTAAATGACCCCTAAATCTAAATGGGCTATGAGACCCACAAACAAGTAGGATTTTCCCCAGGCTAAGTCTGGTGTTTTTTTTTTTTTTTTTGGGGGGGGGGGGGGGGGAGATAGAAATGGGTGAAGATGGAAAAGTGAGGAATAGAAAATTTTAAGTTTTCCTCATATATGTTTGGTTGGGGTGAAAAAGTGGAGAAGTGAATTTTTTTTTTTTTTTTTTGTTTGGTTAAAATGAAAAATGAGATGATAGAAAATAATGTTTGTATAAATTTACCCTCGTGTCTCTCCAACAAAAAAATTTAATAGTTTGTGAGAAAAAAAAAAAAAACTACCATTAAAAAAAAATTGAAAGTTTAAGCTTGAGAGAGAGAGAGAGAGGAGTAGACCAACGTGAAGAAGGGAGAGGGGCAAATAGGCAATTTCTCATACTAAACCCACTTTCTCCTCAATCTGGGGAAAGAAAAAAAAAACTAGGGGTGTAATTAATTTAATTAGTTTAGTCAGTTTTGAGTGTATTTTTTGGGCTGAACTAAATCAATCAATTTTTAGAAATCTCAACCAAAACCAGTCAAAATTTTTGAAATCCCAATCAGTTTCAAGGTTTATGTTTCAGCCAGGTTCAATTTTTACCATTATTTTTAAGAATAAAAAATTTTGTTTGGGCCTCAATGTTTAATAGGGCTTTTTTTTTTTTCCAAAAAATTGATATTTTGGGCTTTGTTTTTTTTTTTTTAGGCCGTTTATCTCATATAACCTGCTTCTATATTCTTTAAAATACCACACAACAATAGTACATATGTAAAATCAAAAATACCATACACAAACCCATTCCTTACAAACAAGATTAATAAATAACATATGTACATAATCTACCTCTATATTTATACCACCACACAACAATAGTACCTCTATATTGTCTATTTGTTAATAGAGGCCAAAGACTTAAAAAAAATTAGCCATATGTTGATGCTTATTAGTTAGTCCATATACTGTCTATATGTTGGTCAATGTTAAAGACTCAAAATAAATTTTTTACATATCAATACGCCAAATAAGTCCACATATCAATGTGTTATCAAAATGAAAATCCACAAAACCCAATATCAGTTGGCAAAATAATAACACAACGTTAAACCTAAGTCATCAATACCACCAGTCCAAAGTGCAAAGAATAATCCCCAATCATAGTCCAAAGTGCAACATCATTCAAGTCACTTGTGAAAATTAAAATAAAAGAAAACATATGCCAAGAATCCAAGACATTCAATTTTTTTTAATAAAGAAAGAAATAAACATTTAAATTATTTTTTTAATAAAGAAAGAAATAGAAATACCTCCATCAAGTTTTTCAAATTCTTCAACATCTTCCATGGCAACTCGACGGCTAATTGGAGTTGACAAAAAACGGGGCTAGTTTTGAGCATAAATAACGGCTTCCACCATAGCTGGAGACAGAACTCTGAATGGGATTAGGAATATGACCAGTTGTAATAAATGCAGATTCTGAGACCACAATGTATACTTAAATTGCAAAAACATGTTGTGCAATTTTCGAAAGAACACGATATCGAGGAGAATTAACCCTTCACAAGTGACAACATCAAACTTCTGATCCAAGACATCTTCACAACTCTTTGCTAAGTATTTACCAACTTCTGATTTGTCTTTTAAAGAATCAACATCCTTCAAGTGCATCTTAAATCCCAAAATTCTCATTGCCTCACATCCCCAACCACGCTAGAATCATTTTTCTCCACTGATCCACTTGATTTTGACCTTGTGTAGCAGCAACACTACTCTCCAATGGATTTTGAGTCTAAGCATCATACAAACTCAACAATACTTCTTTTACTCTTTCTAACATATAATTATCCTTTCACTTCTTACACAAAGTCGCAAACCAATATTCAAGAAACCACTACTTGTATCGAAGATCAAGAACTAACCCAACATACAATAAATGATTCATGTTCTCAAACTTTGCCCTATACTTATCAAATTTGGACTTCATGTACTCCGTCTTTTTCTTTTTCAACAAATAGCCATCTTTTTCATATTCCAGGTCAAAGAAAATTTTCAAAGTTCCTAATCTTTTCCCAATCCACATCATCCAATTGCAACCTCATGTACATCATTTTCTTCTTCTTTTTTCCTTCTCTTTGATTGTCCTAATTTAATTTGGATCTTCCTCCTTCAATCTTTCAAAAGCCTTTTGATACTTGTCGGCCTTCTCCAACATCAAATAGGTGTAGTTCCACTTAGTGAGCACATCCAAGAACACTTAACTTTTAGAGGCAACTTTCTCCTTCTCCGCATATAACTTAAATGCACTTAATCTTTGTGGATGGGATCTCAAATATCGTAATGATTTCATCACCTTCACTATTGTCTCATCCATTTATTTTAACCCCTCACTAACAATTAAGTTCAAGATATAGACACTACACCTCAAATGTAAGAATTCAGGTTTCAAAATTGTTGCCTTCCTATTCTGTCTTTTTCTTTATAAAAGCAATGAGCCCACTATTAGAGGCAGCATTATTTACCATAATGGTTAGAATCTTGCCTATTCTCCAATCAACAAACACATCTCAACCACCTTCCTAAGTGTCTCACCCTTGTGATTTTCCACTAAATGCAAGCTAATAATCCTCTTGTATATTTTCCAATTACTATCTATAAAATGCGTAGTGAGACACACATAGTTCAAATTTTGCACTGATATCCATGTATTTGTGGTAAGGCAAACCCATTGCTTTTTAAAGGCTTCTTTTAGCTTTTTTTCTCATCCAAAAACACTATAAAACAAGCTTTTGCTATTGTTGTGCGACAAGGAATTAGATGGAACCTAAGTTGAGTAACAAACATAAAGTTTCAGAAGTTTAAGCTATCTTTTAGGTTTGTGGAGGGTCTTGGTTTCAGAAATTTTATGTTTGTTGCTCAACCTAGGCTCCATCTAATCCCTTGTGGCACAACAATGAAAATAACTTGCTTTAGGGTGTTTTAGGATGAGAAAAGAAGTTAAAAGAAGCTCTTAGAGAGCAATGGGTTTGCCTTACCATGGCTACATAGACATTCGTGTAAAATTTGAACTACATGTGGAAAATCACAAGAGAACTCTTAGCTTGCGTTTAGCGGAAAATCACAAGGGTGAGACACTTGGGAAAACAATTGAGAAGTGTTTGCTTGATTAGGGAATAGACAAGCTTCTAACCATTAAGGTAGATAATGTTGTCTCTAATAGTGGGCTCATTGCTTCTATAAAGAAAAAGACTAAGGATGGGAATACAACAATTTTGAAGCATGAATTCCTGCATTTGAGGTGCAGTGTCTATATCTTGTCTTGAACTTAATTGTTTGTAAGGAGTTAACATAAATGGAAGAGACAAAAATGAAGGTAAGGAAATCCATGCGATATGTGAGATCTTCTCTATAAAGATTAAGTGCATTTATGTTTATGTGTAGAGAAGAACAAAGTTGCCCCTAAAAGTCAAGTGTGGTTAGATGTGCCCACTAGGTGGAATTACACCTATTTGATGTTGGAGAAGGCCAAGAAGTATCAAAAGGATTTCGAAAGATTGGAGGAGGAAGATCCAAATTATCTTAGGACAGTCAAAGAGGAGGAAAATGAAAAGCGAATGATGTATATAAGGTTGCTTATGGATTGGATGATGTGGATTGGGAAAAGATTATGATCTTTGGAAAATTTTTTAAAATTTTCTATGATACAACTTTGCGATTTTCAAGTGCTAATTATGTCACAAGCAATTTTTTTTTTCTTGGAGCTCATTTCAATTCATGACACAATTGACTTGGAGTATGAAAAAGATGACTATTTGTTGAAAAAATGGTGGAGTACATGAAGTCCAAATTTGATAAGTAATAGAGAAACTTTGATAACATGAATCATTTGTTGTATGTTGGGTTTGTTCTTGATCCTCGATACAAGTTGCGATATCTTGAATATTGTTTTGAGACTTTGTTTGAGGAGTGAAAGGCTAATGATATGTCAAACAAAGTAAAAGAAGTATTTTTGAGTTTGTATGATACTTATACACAAAATTAATTGAGTAGTGTTGTTGTTGTTGCTGCACAAGGTCAAAAACCAAATGGATTAGTGGAGAAAGGTGATTCTTGTGTGGTTGGGGATGTGAGCCAATGATTTTGGGATTTAAGAAGCACTTGAATGATGTTGATTCTTATAGAACAAAGTAGAAGTTGATAAATACTTAGCAGAGAGTTGTGAAGATGTCTTGGATGAGAAGTTTGATATTTTGGCCTAGTGGAGGGTTAATTCTCCTTGATATTGTATGCTTTCAAAAATTACATGACATGTTCTTGCAATTTTGGTATCCATTGTGGCCTTAGAATCCGCATTTATTATTACCAGTTGTGTTCTTGATTCCTTTCAGAGTTCTTTGTCTCCAACTATGGTGGAAGCCCTCATTTGTGCTCAAAATTGGCTCTGTTCTTCATCAACGCTAATTAGCCTTCAAGTTGCGATTGATGATGTTGAAGAATTCGAAAAGCTTGATGGAAGTATGTCTATTTCTTTCTTTATTAAAAAAAATCTAAATGTCCATTTCTTTCTTTACTAAAATTTTTTTGAATGTCTTGGATTCTTGGTATATTTTTTGTTTTTACTAGTAACATGTATGAGTTTTTCATTTTTTGTTTGTAAAACTTGTGAATGACGTTGCATTTTTATCAGACCTAGCCATGCCCACACCTACATTGATTGACGATGATGGTTCAAGATTGCTCTTTGAACTTTGGGTTGGTGGTATTGATGACTTAGGACTGACGTTTTTTTTTTTTTTTTTTTTTTTTTTTTTGAGAGAGAGTTTCAACCTATGGCATCCGCTTCTGATGATAGCTTTTTATTATCAGACCAAGACACCAATCAATTTTTGGTGTAGGTGAGAATTGAACCTCAGATCTTTTATACAACCATCAGAGACTTTACCAGTTGAGCTAACTATAACCCACCTTAGGACTGACTTTTTGTAGTTATTTTGTCAAATGATATTGGGCTTTGTGGATTTTCATTTTCACAACATATTAAAATGTGGATTCATTTGACATATTGATTTGTAGAGAATTTATTTTGAGTCTTTCGTATTGACCTATATTAACATATAGACAGTATATGTATTAGACATCAACATATGACCAATTTATTTTGAGTATTTGGCCTTTATTAACATATAGACAGTATATGTAGTGTTGGCATTGACATATGACTAATTTACTTGGAGTCTTTTGGCTATATATAGGCATTGATATATGGACAATATGTGAACATTGACATAAGTATTGATATATTACTTATGAAATTTGCATATGTTACTATATTTGTAGGTGTTAATTTATTTTTTCTTGTACATGCTATTTTTTAATCTTGTTTGTATTTGGTGTTTAGTGCTAATTAGCAGTACAGGTGGCTACTAAAATTTTCTTTATCATGAGACCCACCTTTGTTGGTTTTAGAGGATCAAATAACAAGTTACAAGTAATTTTGAGAATTGGAGCAATTTTGAGTTCTAGATTATTTCTAAATTTGTTACTATCTTAATGCCTTGCACATGTTATGTACACGTAATTCTTTTTTATCTTGTTTGTAAGGAATGAGTGTGTATAATATTTTTTATTTGGGATTATATTGTTATTGAATGGCTTTACTAATGTATGCCCCTAGGACATACATTAGTAAACTATTTTAGGAAACTTTTATAAAAAAATGAAAAAGTGATTAACTTTTTTATCACAGATTTTTTCAAGTTCTCATAAAATATTTCCTAAAATGAATGATTAATGTATGTCTTAACGGCATACATTAACCAGACCCTTTAATGAATATAGAAGTAGATTATGTACATGTTATTTATTAATCTTATTTTTAAGGAATGAGTATTTGTATGGTATTTTTGATTTGGGATATGTACTGTTGTTGTGTAGCATTTTAAAGAATATAGAAGCAGGTTATGTACAAGTCATTTATTAATCTTGTTTGTAAGGAACGTGTATGTGCATGTGTATGGTATTTTTGATTTGGGAATTGAGATATGTATTATCGTGTGGTTGTATTTTAATGAATATAGAAGCAAGTTATGTAAGGTTACTTTTTAATCTTGCTTGTAAGGAAAGGGTATGTTTATATGAGCCGAAGGCCCATTCTTTAAATATTGAAAAAGCTTAGCAAATTTTCAAAAAAGCCCAAAATGGCCCAAAACAAGTTTCCAAAATGGCCTAAATCAGCAATGTTTTAGGGGAAAAAAACTAAAACAACAATTTTTTTTTTATAGGTCCGACTGAACATTGAGGCCTAAAAAATGTTTTTCATTTTTTTCAAAACAACAATAAAAATCGAACTCAATTGAACCAAATTGAAACTGATACACCCTGAAATTGATTGAGATTTTAACAATTTCGGCTAGTTACAGTTGAGATTTTTAAATACCGAATGATTCGGTTGGTCCAAAATATACACTCAAAATTGACCAAACCAAACCTATTACACCCCTAATTGGGACTCGACTCTAACATGGACATGACACGGTTGAGTCATGACTACCCATAAAAGTGAGAAAAAAGAAACAAAAATAATCAAATATATTGAAGCCTCAGATCTGGTTGGATCTCCACTCCAACTCCTAAAAATAGTTAGAATGGAATAGACCCAAGCTCACCGCCACATCTCCGACTTTGTGCGCAATAGTACTTTATCCAACTTGCTTCCGGAGTCACCACCGTTGAGCCACCAATAGAAAGACACCAATAAGATTGGATTTGAGATGACTCCACTTAGTTCCCAAACCAATCAACTCTCTAACACTCAGAAAAGATGCGAGAAGTGATGGTAACAATCTCCTCCCAATGATATGTAAGTTTGGGGAGAGAAGAAGAAGAGACTACTATGGGTTTCTCTCTAACAAAATAGGCAGCTCTGTTTCATTCAAAGGGTTAGGATATGCATGATCTTTCTTGCTTTATTTCTTTTAAGAGGGGTCTATCTTGCTTTCTACAAAGTATAAAAAAAGATGCTCCTCCTTTATCTTCCCATTGCAATGGCATATGCAACACCACAATACTAGCAAGTATTCTCTCTAAATAAGGTTATCACAAGTGAGAATCTTTTCCCATGTTTTGATCAAAAGAAAAAACAGAAAGAGACCATTCTTGGGGCCTTAACACAACATATACTCTTTCATGGGAAAGCTCAACACATGGACTCCTTAAGGCATCATAAAAGGAGCAGACATCAATGTCCGCAAATTGATTCAAGCTCCATCTCAATCAATCTCTGCCACCCCAAAAAGGATGTGAGAATAGAGATTGAAGGAGCTTGCTAACTCAATCTATATGTAAAGGAAGAATCATGCTATATAATCACGAAAGTATACGCTTATTTAAGCCATCAACAATTTGTGAATCAATTAGTTCATGTTAATAACTAACTGTGCAAGTATCATTATTCCAATTGAAGATTACAATACATCATTCTTTTAAGTTTCAAATTATATGTTGTAACAACCCAGTGGGGTTAGCCGAGTGGTTGGGCACTCGGTCTCAAAGTGGTTGTCTTGGGTATGACTAGGAGCTCCCTAGTTCAAGTCCAAGCACCAGCACTTTGAAAAAACTCCCTAGGCCAACAATTTACCCCGCTATGGGCCCACCCGTCGCGAACAATGATTAGTCTCTGGTTGAAAATTTTGAAGAAACACTGTGGGAAACCAAAAAAAATAAAAATTTATATGTTGTAACCCTGAAGTTTAGATTTAATTAAATTTTATCAGAAAAACTTCTAATCTGACCAAATCATTCATTTAAATTTGCTTTTGATAAGAGCAGAAAATTGATTTTAAACAATGATAATGTTTAACTAGTCAGATTTATTATAGACTAAAAAAAATCAAATGAAAATATCACATATATATCGAGTTTTAAAGTAAGTTCGTCCAACAAATGGCATGCAATGCTAAAAGAAGTACATGTATAGAACATGTTAATTTAAAATGATATAAACAGAGGATCCAAGGAAAAACACATACCATCTCATCTTATCCCATCCAGCAATCATGGTTCCGATAGACATACCCCCATTGGGCCTATTCCACCGTAAGAGGACAGAACGTTTGCCAATAGATTTGTTGCCCCTGTAATTTATAAAAATAGAAAATAGAAGAAACAGTCCTATAAGGATCACAAAGATTTACGTGGTTTGACTTTTTGCCTACGCCCACTAGTGGGTGGTACCAAAACACTCTCACAAAGCCCAAATCCTAAGAGCATTTGCATCCCGAATCTTCAAACTATTCTATTTTACCATCTCAAAACCTATTTTATTATTTATACCATATCATTTTACAACACTCCCAACTTCTCAACTTTTATTTCTTTTGTTACTTTATTTAAATATTCTTTTTTTTACTGTTTCTTTCTCTCTCCTCCTCTTCCTCTCTCTCTCTCTCCCTCAACCAGCTCCAGCAAAACCCATTAAAACACCACCACTCACATCCCATTTAACCCACCAGACACCGGCCAGCAACCACCACAACCACCACACCATAACCCCCACAACCCATAACCCACCACTGCACCACCACGCCCCACCACGCCATCGCCACGCCCAAAAAAACACACACACACACACAACAACCAAACAAAACCCACAACCCATAACCCACCACTGCACCACCACACCCCACCACTAGACATGGCAAAACAGGCAGGTCGGGTCAAGTCAATCGGGTTACGGGTCGAGTCGGGTTGACCCGTATTTTTCACATAAATTTTTATTTTATTTTTTATTTTTATAAAGAAAACAACATGTATTTTTCATTTGGAAAATTATGCAACAAATTACTTGATGTAAAATACATTATTTTGAATTCGCCACTTATATTAAGAATGAACTCAGTTAAACTTATTAATACTTATTCAATAATTTTAAAATTATACAAATCCTAACATTACTACCTAAAACAAATTAATACAAAGATAAGTAAAATAAATACACAAGTTTTATTTCTACACAATATCAACATTCCAAAATATAAAACAAAATTACAAATAACTTATTGGATAACTCATTTGATAAAGAATAAAAATATATAAGAAATTTACAATCTTGAAAATTAATTTTATAATCTATTTTTAATTGTGGTTGACACTCTATTTCAAATGAGATATACATTAAAGTTTGATTGCTTACTTATTCATACATGGTCTCTTTTATGAATATCATATCATTGTTAAGCAACACACACTCTAGGAAATATCATAATTTATTTTGAAAAGCTGTTTATTTTGGACATAAATTGTTAAAAAAATAGGTCTAAGCATTCATAATTTATTTTGCTTTTCCATAACATTTTCCACAAATTACCATTACTCTGATTGATCCAGTCTCATGTTATCGTTTCTGCCATTAGGAAGAGAGATAAAAATTTCATCTAAAAAGTGAGGATTACTACAGTGAGCGCTTTGGAAAAAAGAAGAAGAGAAGATGGCATCAGTGCCTACTAAAAGTTCCAGGTATACGTTTTGATGACTTAAATCTCAAACTTTCTTAAGTGAAAAAATCATTATAAATAAAACAGAAACTGAAACATTAGCCGGACTCCCATTAAAAGCACACATATGCGCACACATACTCCTTTCCAGTCAAACAATTCAATGAAAATTAAAACCAGATTTGTGAAAAACAAAGGGCAGAGTACCTATAACATATTTACAAAATACAGTCATGGCTGTTGCAAACATTGTGGTTGATGAACAGAAAAAGTGAAAAAAATTCATGTCATTTAGATTGGTTAACTGCAATTATCATCATAAATGGTGAACCTTTATGATGATTATTGCAGAGATGCTTTTCTGTTCTTTTTTTTTTGTTTTTGTTTGATTGAGTAAATGGTAAACCTGATTGGCTAGAAGTAAATATCAAATATGGCGAATATGGGGTAGAAATGGTGAACCTTTCATTCAACCAGGAAATTCTTAAGAGTAAAAACTAGAAAGTAACTTTTTCCTTCCAGTATCATTATCCTTTTGTTACACATAACCATAAGGCTACCTTTCTTATCTACATGCTCCTCTTGTATGTCTGTCCTAGTCAGATTCAGGTGGTTTGGAGTGCTACCGCTGTCCAAGTTCGCTTGATTTCTTATCTGATTTGGCCTCATTCTCTGCACTGGTACCAACCTTATTTTGCTCAGCAAGGCGCTTCTGTTTGGCCTCATTCTCAATCTGCCTCTGTAATTCCAGATGCTCTTCAAGCATTCTTAGATTTTTCTGCTCCTCAGGTGTAAGTTCCCTTTCCTCTTGCTCCAATTCGTCAGTGGTTACAGAAACAACAATCTCAGGATTAGGATTAGGAGGATCATCTCCCCCATGTGCAGCCGGAAAGGAACTGAAACACAACAAAGTTGAAAACATGATGAGCTTAATTTAAGCCTAGGGATTGGGAGCACATATGGCCACAAATTTACACAACTTACATGTGTTTTAGTCAATGCAAATGTTAAAGTATGAACAAAAACAAAGACTTACATTTGCTGCACATTTTCCTGCTGCTCCTCACTACCTCCAGTTGCCTACAATAAGAAATTGTATATTTTTGGGACATTAGTTTGCTTAATCGATTCTCTTTGTTTTGTGGGAACTGGGAACTCCCTTCAGATCTTATATTTTTCTTTCTTTCTTTCTATTTCAAACAGGTATGCATTTTATCAAACTCAGGTGCTTTCCTATCTCTAGTTTCTTAATTTATTAGTCATATCCAATTATTCCATTCCTTATTAAAGGAAAAAAAAATTATGTTATATTTTGTTACATTGCTCTGCATCTGGGAAGTTTATATCTTAATACCATTCCTTTTACACAATCTTCCAGTTTTGTTTCAACTTTTAACTCTAGCTCCTCCATATCTTAAGTCTTAAGCATCCAATTAAAGTATGTTAGTCCAATTTCTGTCATATTATGTTAATATTTAACATGTTTAGATGCTCTTATTTTCCCAGTTTTAGTTCCTGCCTTTTCTCCATTTATTCTGATTGAGTTATACTTGGCTAGCTTAAGACAACTGTAATTACCATAAAAACGAAACAGAACAATAACCACTATACAAGACCTTAAATTCCTTTGCCTTTCTGTGCTCTTTTTTCTTCTTTTTGACCTTGGATTTTCCCTGCCCTTGTCTTGAATTACCTCCTCCTTTGTCGGAGTTCTTCTTGTCATCAAGATTAAGTTCTGATAACAACTCTTTTTCTGCAGCCTTAGACTTCTCTTCGGCATCCTCGTTAGCCAGATCTTCCAGGCGTGCCTATAAAAGGAGAATATTATACCGAAAACATCATATCATATATGGTGAGAAGGTAACTATATGAAAACCTTCAACGAAAAAGCACTCAAAATCGAATACAAACCTGCATGAATGACTTCAGCAGGGGCACCATAATTGATCGGTAGTCATAAGAAGTTACCGTATCAATTTTCTTGCCCGTCTGCTTCATAGCAATTATAGTTGTCCTGATTATAGAATCGAATTTGTAAAGCTGCAACAACAAACATACAGAAATTTAATCATCCTATGGAATATAATATTTCATCAAGCAAAATATTTAATATCATACACAGAACTACACAGAAAGATATTGAATTTCACATCAAACAACTTGGAAATTTTGACATGTTCATAAATTTGGCTATACAATACCTTTTCAGCCAGCTCATCAATCTGCTTCTTGATCCCCAATTTTATTTCATTGTCCACATGACCTACTTTTAAAATATTCCATATGATATCCGACTCAAAAATATCACCGTCTGTCCTTTTAATGTGTTTATGCCGCTCTAACAAGAGATACTCGTAACTCCATGGTTTGTACCCTGAAATCTCTTCTCGTCTCTTATCTTCTTTAACACATATACTCTCCAAATTCTTCCATACCTTAATGTCTCTCAAATACTCTATTTTCTTTTCACAAAAGTTCTGCATCCGGTGAAATTCAGCCTCATAGATCTTGAAAAACTCCATCGCTTGGCTTTTACTAGTTTCTCTAAAATTTGTCCACTGCATTAATCGCTCACCAATACTAATATTAGTACCACCCAATAACCAATCCACAATAGCATCTTTACATTCATCATCATTTAATACGGTTTCAGCATCAGCACTAGAAGTAATGGCGGCTCCATCATTCGGCACCACAAGCTCTCCACGCAACATTCTCTTGTCGAAAACTACACAAGAGAAGTCCTCATTGAATACAATCTTCTCATGATTAGCCACACAAGGCATACCTCTAACCTCATCCCTTGCAAGACTGATACTGAGACTCTGTAACCCACAAATATTATAGAGATCATCCAAGAACTCATACAAACGATTAAGCTCTGAGATGTCAAGAAAGCATGCCGTGAGCAAAGTGCGGTCCATCCAATGTTCCTTAAGCAGCTGTTCCGGGATTCGCTTCTTAAGCGTTTCCATTATCAAGTCCATGAACACTGAAAGATGACTTGAAACAAAAAATCTAATCTTCAAGAACACACGTAACCTTGATCGAATTTTATCAATTATCAGGTCACGCCTGGTATCCTCGCAATAAGGCCATTCCTTCTGGTTCATGAAAACTTCAGACTCGTTTAGGCCTTCATCTCCACGCTTGTTTCTGGACAAATCTTCCATCATTTTCTTAGCAGCAACCACGTCCACGGGTCTCCACTTTCTTGATTTAACGGTGTCATGGACCGAATCAAATTCAATTTCCGGCTCAACTGATCGAAGCTCATCGGATAAAGTCCCTAAATGCACACTCTTCATATGATCCGCATTCAATTTGACTTCGAAAAACCTCTCCCCGCAAAGACAACAAGTTGAAAACTTCCAATTTTTTGCCGCCTTCACATGCTCCACCGCCTGCATCACCACCGCCACAGCCTCCGGTGAATCTTTGTTAGCAAAATGCAGTAATAGCTCCATACTCAGCAAATCCTTCTTCAGCTCCATACTCATCCTGTCTTTCCAGTAAGCCTTGACACGTGCCGCCACCGTGTCAACATTAGCCGCGACTTTCTTGACATTCTTGAGCTTTCTTTTGTTGTCCGTGTCCGACAAGGGTGTTTCCAAGTTCTTCCTCGCCGTAATAGCTCTCTGCTCGATCTCTTCCTTTCTGTCTTGTAATTCTTGAATCTCATCCTTTATCTTTCCCAAAGATTTAGCGTCTACGAGATACTTGCTTTGCAATTTGATGAGTCTGAGTTGCTTTCTGAGCGATTCAATTTCATGTTCACCATCAAGTTTCAATCTGTCTTCTACCACGGTGGGGTATTCGATGGCCAAGCCAGTGTCGCATGCTTCGATCACGGCTTCGAAGCCAGCATCGGCGTCGTATTGGGCTAATTTGACGAGTGCGACAACATGAAAGAACCAGAAGGAGAGGGAGACGGGGCATAACTCGACAGCTCGCTTGGAGGACTTGACGGAACTCTTGACATGTTCGAGTTGGAGAAGACGGTCGTCGTCGTCGTCGGCAGCAGCGCTGTCCAAATTGGCGACTTTTAATTGGATGAAGCTGAGGGCGCTGTGGGCAAGGGCGGCGTTTGGGTGGCGGGATAGGGTGGACTTGAGAAGACTCAAGGCTTCGGCGGGGTTGCCATTGCGGTTTGCACTCAGGGCACGATTGACTTCTTCGGTGATGGTGGGCGATTGATCATCAACGTCGGACGATGGAGAGGGTGGTGCGTTACCTTTCTTGTTGCTCATTTTTGGAGGGAAATGGAGAATAGAGAAAGTGTGGTTGTTTGAATCTAATTGCTTTTTCTTTTACAATTAAGCTAATGGTTGAAGTTGTTAACCGAATTTATGAAAAACAAAGGCCAAGAGCCCAATATGGCAAAAAAGGAAACCAATCATAAAATGGGCCTTAAGCCCACTCAATATCACTCGATCCCATCAATTTAAATGGGCTGAAAACAACACAAATAAGTGATACTTCATGATCCCTAAAACTAAGTTGGACTTCACAATTTTCCATGAGCGGCTAAATCTTTTCGCTAAATGACCCATAAATAAAACCCACAAGCAAGTTAGTTTTTGCATAGGCTAACTACCCCTTTATTTATTATTATTATTTTTTTAATAGCGGAGATAGGCTAAAGCCGCTAAACTACCCTTATTTTCACAAAGTTAAAATACAAATATATATTTTTTTTTATTTGGACTAAATGAGAATGACCCATAAAAGGCCCAAAATCCCAAGAGGTGAAAAAGAAGAAGGGAATTAAGCAATCAGAAAACAGGGGCCTGTTTGGTATCCCTTCTCAAACTCACATTTTCACATTTTAAACAACATTACACACTTTTTCACTCATACGTATTTCAAAAAACTACAAAAATCATATTTCAAGCTACTCTACCAAACACCCCCTAGGCCTGCATTTTTGAATTAAGCAATCAGAAAAAAGGCCCGCATTTCTCATTGTATTTAGTAGGATTTAAGAAGGATCAATAATCACACAACTCATAACAAAAAACTAAATGAATGGTGAATTTAAATGGGCTAAAAGATGAATAAACAAGTGGTACTTCATGATTCGTAAAATCAAGTTGGATTTCATGATTTGTAATGTGCACTTAAATTGGACTGCAACTCACAAAGAGTAGGATTTTTCGTAGATCAAATGACTTATATCTTCATCAAGTTAAAATATTCTTATTTTATTTAGGCTTATAAACCATAAAAGTCTTAGGCTTTATGGTCCATGAGGTCTTGTTTATGATGTTTAGATGGAGCAACGAGGACAAAAAATTTTAACCATGCAATATTAAGAACTACCAAGCAAGCAAGACAGAAAATTAAACCTATGCAAAGTACAATGTATATCAAAGTAAATGAAATACTAAGGGGTTCATGAGGTCACACAAATGGTTGCATCATCTACAATCCAAAACTAAATTAATTAGCTCATGTTACATGTAACGGAAGAATCTTGCTCTAATGATCATGAAAGTATATACTTATTTAAGTCATCAATAATTTGTGAATCAATTAGTTCATGTTAATGACTAAACTGTGCAAGTATTACCATTCCAATTGAGGATAACAACACCTCATTCCTTAAGTATCAAATTATGTATTGTAATTCTAATTAAGTTGTTAACAAATCACAAAATGGGCCTTAAGCCCGATAAATAATGATACAATTCCAAACGACCCGTGAATTTAAATGGGCTAAAAGACCCACAAATAAGTGGTACTTCATGATCCGTAAAACTAAATTGAACTTCACGATCTGCCATGAGCATTTAAGTCGTTTGGATAAATGACCCATGTATCTAAATGAGCTATAAGACCCATGAGCAAGTTTGTAGTGGGCTAAACTACCCTTATTTTCAATGAGTTAAAATACAAATATTTTAATTGGGCTAAATGAGAAAGACCCATAAAAGACCCAAAAGCCCAAGAGGTGAAAAAATGGGAATTTTTTCTTTGTTTTCCCAATTCATGTAGTCAGCACTCTATATCGCCAAGAAAGTGTAAATAAGAAGTGGATAATGCTTGTGTCATATTCACACCAGGGCATGCCTATATAGGAGCCCTCAAACAGAACAATGTTGAAATTATACTGTCATATGTATCATAAGTCTCAAATCTGAAAATTTCGAAACATGAAGGAAAACAAAGACTCTTAAATTAACATGAATTCTCAATTAAAGACTAACAATATCCCATTAATCCTCTCCATCTCATCCATTAACTGTTTGTTTATTTGTTTTTAAAGAGTTTTTGACTCTTTGTGAGCTCTTTGAGCCTCTTAACACATACTATCATCTATCATTTTATGTTTCACTAATCGCTAATCCGCATTATGCGCGGAAAGGTTTTATATAAATGTGAAACATATCTAATATATGCACAATTATCTTGATTTCTTTATCTTCTTCTTATATATTTCTTTTCCATTTGCCATTTAAGATGTTGCTATAGATTATTCCAATCAAATGATGGTGTCTTATGCTAACTCAAAATAAAATTAATTTTTCCAAATTCAACATTAACATCTATTTGTCAAATACTGATAACTGAACAAAAGAATATTGCCAAAATCCTATTCCTTAATTCTTTTACCTTCTTGAACTTCCACACTAACCAAGCAAGAGAGAGAAAGGCATCTGAAATTTAGCAGTATAGACCATCTAGTCAAATTAAGTGCAAATTTAAAAAAAAATGATTGACTCAAATTTTGAATAACATTAAAATCCCAAAAACCAAATTTTGTGGAGATCTCAATTTCTTTATTACAAAAAAATGGAATGCATGAGACTCCACCAATTTACAAAAACCATGCAAATCTTAGTTCAACAAAACAAAATATAAACCATATCAGATTCATAGCCATAAAATCATCAAATTATTGTGGCAAAATTACTATTTAAGCAGAAAAAAAAAAATCATCATTACAAAAATACATTCACTAAGTTAAAACAAAAATTCTCATCCAATCAAAATCAAGACATTCTCCAATTTACATACACTACTAGGTCTGCCTTAGGGCCTTAGGCATGAACTCAATATGATTTTATTTGATTGAGTGTTGCATAGAATTAAATTTGTTTGTCTCAATATGATTCATTGAACATCAAGGAAAAATAATAATCATATTAAAATGCTAATTACCTTAATATTTACTAATTAACAGCTACTGGCTAACTATTACATTACATCAATGAGTATTGTATCACTAAATACAACAACACTTAATTGATGTAACCTTAATGCATAAAGGCTACATCAAGAAGAGCCTCAACCTCCATTGAAATAGGGCCCAAGACTTTACCACTACCATGACCACCCTCCTTATTTCCCTTCCACCTGAAAGATTTCCATGTGTAAGTATTCTAGAATAAAACAAAAGATTACTCAGGAATTTTCTCAAACAGATAGTGTATATAAACTTAAGTTGTTCTATTGCAAAATATAATATAGAAGAATTACAAGAAAAAAAAAAATTGTTAAAAATGAATGCTTTAGATCTTCCACCACACTCGTACTTACACATGTTATTTTAAGGGTTCTATATACCATAAAAAAAAAAAAAAATGTTTCTTGTAAAGTTTTAAAAAGAAAAGAAAAAAAAAAGGAGAGAGAATCTACAAATTAGAAGAAGAGAGGTAAAGATAGAACTGGTGAGGCCTGGCCAACAATGACAACTGAAAAGGCAGCCACACCTATGCCACAACTGGGTTGGGGTAAGATTCACTTGGCAGTGAGATTGACCCTGCCGTCCCAATTGGTATATGATTGAAGAGAATCCAATTCCATAATCTTGATTGAAAAGAGGAAAAGCGCATGAGTTTTAGTTTGAAGTTTTTGGGTTTTATAGAAGGACAAAGTTTAGCTACAAAATTTGTTGTAATCTTAGACTACAATTTTACTCAATATCTTTTTATTGGAGGTGAATTTTGACAAATCCACTATTGGATCACATCTTCTTCTTATATCCTTCATGCTTGTAAAATTTCTAGAAAATTAAACATCAATAGTTATATCATCAACAAATTGTTTAAATTGCAAGTTTTTGTAGTTTAAAATTATGCATAAAATATAAACTTATAGATCATATAGTAAATAATATCTGATTGACACAAAATTTGACATGTGTAGTAAAAGCGTAAAGAATATGCAATTCAACGGTTAGATTTTCAAAATATGTCATAATATTTATTTTATTGAGTAAATTTGTAACTTTAAGGTACAACCAATTTTGTAGCTAAACTTTGTCATTTACAGAAATGTAGGTGGGGTTTTCAAAGGATTGGCGACGGAAGTTTTTGAGTCAGGATTTTTCACTTCACTGAAGTCTGAAAATTAAATGAATTAATTAATAAATTAATAATGAGGTGTAAAATTGTGGAGGCTGCAAAGTTGAGGTGGCATACTCTCAAGAGGTCAACAAATAGTTGTCAGGGACTTTTTGTGACGAGAGCCAAAAATGCAAGAATGGCCCAAATCTCCTCTTAGGTTCTTTGTGGAAAATCAAAGTTGAGGTGGCATACTCTGAAGAAGTGTTTATTTGTGGAAAATCAAGCCCAAAATTTCAAATGTATAGTGAATAAAAGGTTAATGGTGCTTTAACAAGAGAGAAATCAAAATGCCATAACTGAAATACAAGAAAATGCAGAAAAAGTACACAAGTCCGAAACTTCGACCCACAGTTAGTGAGAAGAGAAAATTGAGAGAGGTTGTGAGAAAGAAAGGAAAGGTTCCCTTGTACTCATATTTCCACCCCCAAGCTCTGGAATTGTAAAAATGTTGGCTGGCTGAATGAGCTTTTGCTCTAAAGTTTCAGCTATGTGGATAAAACGTAGTTTTTGGCTTTTTAGCTGAAGAAAGACTCTTGTATTGAGCTTGGGGTGTTGCTCTCAGAGTAAAACGTGATTCCTTTGTTTTGAATTTGGTTGTGGCATTTATATTGAGTTTGAGGTGCTCTAAGTGACTGGTTTTTGGTTAATAGAAGAGGCTTTGGACCCCAAGGTGTTAAGCAAGTAGTAATTTTCAGGTTTGCTTTTGTTTGGATAAAATGAAGGATCATTTTTATCATCATTAAGGGAAATGCTTGAATAAACCCTCATTGGCTCCCTCTTTTCCATTATTTCATACTCTTGGGAGGCTCACCTAAGTGAGGGCTATCAGCTGAAGTTGGCCAATGAGAGCCAACTATTTTTAAGGAAAAAAAAAGGTTTAGACAGAAACTTTGAGCCACAGTTAGCCAAAGCATAAAAGTTATTTTGGGCTAGAAATTTTGGGTGCAAGACCTCCTCCATGTGCTTGAGGTGCTACTAGTGTCCTTTGCCCACTTGGTAGCATGCATAGGCTGGGCTCATGCAAAAGGTCCGAAAGAAATCGACTTATACCCTCCAAACCACACTTCCTCAATTTCCTTCATATGTGGCATGGGCTTGGGCCATGCCTAAAGAATAAAAAATAATATATATTACATGAATTGGGCCCATAATGAGGTTGGGCTTGATTGAGTCGGGCTTATAGAGAATGTGCTATGAAAATGGATATTAACAATAGTCAAAGGTTTGGATTATATAGTATTTATAGATAGCCAAAATGAAAAAGGAGTTTTTTTTTTTTTTTTTTGGAAAATAAACTGAAGATGTAGATGATGACATGGAGCAACTAGTCTTTTACAAAATTAAATGCAAAACTCATATTATATATAGTATAAGCTTCAATATGAAAATTCTGAAACCTGAAGGAAAAAAGAAAAATATTTTTATTTATTTATAAATTAGAAGAAAACAAAGAGTCTTCTCTCTTTAGTCATTAGTTAACTTGAACTCTCAGATAATGACTAACTAGTTGTAAGTTCTAACAATGTGTGTGACAGGTAAAAATTTTTATGTCGATATTTTTAGTTATTATTTTTGTTTAATAAAATGTTTGGTGCTTCTTTCAACCACACAACAGAGTTATCAACACAAAAAGCGTACTTCATGTGGCCTTGTTTTGTCATAATAAGTATTATGAGGGTTTGAATGAAAATATATATGATCATTTTTGTTAGAGAATGGAAAGGACAATAAATTTATTTATAAAAGAATTTATGCCATGATATGTTAAATAACTTATACATTGCAAGATGAGCTTTACATGTCAATAGGGGAAAAAAAAAAACTTTAATTTGTTTAGGTGAATCATTTAAAAGTTTAAGAGAACCATAATTATAGTAATTTCCTAAAATTTTTATTTGACTTAAACTTATTTACCCATCTTAGGAAGCCCAATAGTGAATCATTGGCTAGAATTATGAAAAAAATGAAAAAAAAATGATATGTAGTTTAAAAAAAATTGACAAATTTATGCATTCACATTATCTTATAAATTTGTCTCTCAAATCCCTTATTTCACTTATATATTAAAATGGATTGAATAGGGATAGAACTAGACTAAAATGGACTAAAGTGGACCAAATTGGATGGAGGTAAACTAAAATTGACTGAATTGGAAAAAAGTGAATTGAATGGACTGAGTTGGACCAACATGGACTAAATTGGACTAAAATTGACCAAAATGGTCCAAAATGGGTCGCCATTTTTTTATTATTGATTTGTTCCTATAATTTTTTGAAAACATTAAATATTAACTGATTGACAATGGTGATGTGGCAAATGATATGACTCAATAGGAACATAACATTAAATGTTACGCTTTGACTTTTAAATATTATATAAATAATAATCCATTAATCCTCCATCTCATCTAATAACTGTTATTTTTACCCCCTAAATAGTTTTATGAGTCTTGACTCTTTGGGAGCTCCTTCAACATCTTAACACATACCATCATTTTATGCTTCATTGCCACCAAATTTTATAAAAAATAAAAAATAAAAAAAATTGCTTGGAAAAATTGTGAATATTTAAAACAGTAATTCGGAAGGTAATTCATGTTGTATGCTCATTTTATGATTGTGTGTTGTATGATGTTTTTGGTTTGTAATTTATAAGTTGTTTAGGATTGTAATTTATAGCGTTGTGTGTTTTATGGATTGGTGATTGCTCTAGTTATAAGCAATTATTTTTCATTGTCTCTTATGTGAATAAAAGCATTTCATATACCCTCCACTATAAAGCCCAAGCCTTATAGTATTTAATGTATTTTTTAATTGTAGCTTACATTTAATCTTCCCATCCATAAATAGCCCAAGCCAAATAGTATTTCACACTACAATTTCTCAGATTGAGCTTATTTAACTGAATACTTGTTTTTACCTTTTCAATTGCTACTTTCCTTGAAAAATTAAAATACAATATATATGAACTATCAAAAGTCTCTTATAATTTAATGATAAATAATATTGAAATAGTTAAAAAAAAGTCCATAATATCCACTTCTTTGGTTCTTCCTCTCCTTATTTAAGTGAATTACTTCTTCATACCTATTCAATTGCCACTTTTCTTAAAAAAATCAAAAGACAGTATATTTGAATTGTCAAAACTCCTATATAAATAAATTATTAATAATTTTGAAGTAGTTGAAAAATCATTAATATCTACATCAGTTATTTTACCATCACATAGTAAAAGATGAAATGAAATGTTGGGAAATGGGATTTTTAAATTGGGCAACTTTATTCTGTTATGTAATTTACATTATTACTGGAGGACATATCCTTGGTAGCTATGTTGTTGTTGTTTTTTTTTTTTTTTTTTTTTTTTTTTTTTTTTAATGCACTATAACGTTTCATGAGAACACTTTATGTGGATTTTTTTATTATTTAAAATTAAGTGCATTAACAACTGTGTAAATTTTAAGTAGTAATTCAAAGAATAATTGATGTTGTATGTTCATGCTTTGATTGTGTAAATTTCAAGCAGTATTATGGATTTGGGTTGTAACTTATAAGTTGTTTAGGAACTCTATACAGTCTACTTCTGGGTTCAGCTTACTTTCAGTACTTTTTTAACTAGATATGTCCTTTTATTTTAAATATATAATGTCAAGTGGTAGTGAATTTTAATCTCCACATTTTATTTAGTTAGTGGGTGACATGGTAGTCTCTTATTAAAACAAAATGAGATATTCAAGTTAAAAAAGTACTGGAGGTAAGCCAAACCCTTAGATAATTAAAAACATATACTATTACCATATTTATCATATTTATTTGTCTTCTCTCTCTCTCTCTCTCTCTCTCTCTCTCTCTCTCTCTCTCTCTCTCTATTTGTTTCTTCAAGTTAAATATTATATATGTATTCTTAAAAAATAAGAAATGAGAGAAAATATATATAATTTAAATATTGAATAAACACCAATTGTTCAAGTCATGTTATGTAATAGAATACCATTATATTCTTATATTCTAATTTTATAATTCAAAAGGATAAAATTTAATAGTAAGAGAACAAAAAATGTAACAACTTAAAACACTAAACTAATTGCATCAACCTAAAGTTGAGTTCTAAAGAATACAAAAATTCATCAACTTAAAGTAGAGATGCAAGAAAAATAACAAAAAGCCACCAAAAATGTGAGAGAGAGAGAGAGAGAGAGAGAGAGAGAGAGAGAGAGAGAGATAAATTTGTGTTGAAAACCTATACATAGAATGGGAGAGAAAATGAAAAATTTATAATAAGAGGATGAGAATAAGAAGAGTCAAAACAAAAGAAGACAAAGGGATAGAAGAAGATTGTTATTAAGATAGAGAGTAGTGGGAAGATGAAAATGTGGAAGAGAGGGAGAAAGGTTGGAGAAATTGTAACAATAAGTTAGAAAATTAATAACAAGAAGAAAATAACAAATTTATAGTAAAAGGATGAGAACAAGAAGAGTCAAAATAAAAGAAGATAAAGGGATAGAGGAAGACTGATATTAAGATAAAGAGTAACAATAAGTTGGAAAATTAATAATAAGAGAGAAAGTTAAAAGAAATGATATTTTTTATTTTTAAATAATGAAGTTTTTAATTCACCTTAAATGAGTAAATTATAGAAAAAATTATAAAGCTTTTAGATGTATATAGATTTTCTTCAAATTTATGAGTAAGTTGGGATAGGAACAAAAAAAATACTCCCTCCATCTTAATTTGTTTATCCTGTTTGAAAAGTTAAAATTTTTAAGGGAACATCATTTATTATCTTGTCTGCTTTATAAAAATGTATAAGTTTAAAAAACTACCCTTAAATAAATTTATCAGTTTTTTTTTTTTTTTTTAAGAGTTATTCTTAATGAGGTAACTAAAAAGATACCCAAATTAGATTAATTTTTTAAATATTTGTTAGTTTTCTTTTCAAATAGTTTTGAAAATAAAGTAGGGGTATAATAGGAACATTAGTAAATTATTGACTTTTATTTTTAGGAACAGAACAATATTTTAAGACATCTCAAAATAGAATAGAAGACAAACAAACTGAAACAGAGAGAGTATAATTATTTAGAACTCATTAGCACGTTTCTTATTTGGGCTGCACCTCTAACATTGTCCATCGATGGAATGAAATCATTGGATGATCTAATATATCAACCGAGAAGTAAGATCATCCTCACAATAAAGAGTCAAAGAGATGAGCCAACTCACAAGTCTAATTTTTTTTGGATATGATATCTTCCTTCCTCCATATATAAGAGCCTTCATGGGCGAGTATTACACTCAACTCAATTACAAGCAATGGCCAAAACGCTTAGTTTTGTTCTTTATATCTATCTCACTTTTGCTTTCTGTATCATCTACACTGATGCCGCGACCCCTAGTAACTTCACCTATGTATGTGATCCCGCAGGTATGCCCAACTTGGATTGGATATCAAGTCACTCCCCTTTTGTGACAAGAAACTTTCCTACGAAGTCCGAGCAAGAGATTTGGTGAGACAACTGACATTGCACGAGAAGGTACGACAACTAGGAAATCGTGCTTACGGAGTCCCAAGATTAGGGGTGCCTGAATACCAGTGGTGGTCTGAGGCACTCCATGGTTTGTCCAATGTTGGTCCGGGTACCTTTTTTGATAATTCAGTTCCACATGCAACCAGCTATCCCACGCCAATTCTCACAACAGCTTCATTCAACAAGTCATTGTGGAACACAATTGGGAAGGTATATAGGAGCATTTTGTTGAAAAATAAAAATAAAAATACACTAAGTATTTCAGTACTTAAAAAGTTTAAAGCAATCGTTTTTGATCAATATTCATATTCATATGTAGGCTGTTTCCACAGAAGCACGAGCATTGCAAAATTTAGGACATGCAGGATTAACATTTTGGAGTCCAACCATTAACGTAGCAAGGGATCCAAGATGGGGAAGAATCATTGAAACACCAGGTGAAGATCCATTCGTAGTAGGCACCTATGCCGCAAATTACGTGAGAGGCTTGCAGGATGTTGAGGGAACCGAGAGCAATAAATATAAGGATTTAAACTCCAGACCACTTAAAGTTTCTGCATGTTGCAAGCACTTTACTGCCTATGATGTTGACAATTGGAAAGGAATTGAGCGCTACAGTTTTGATGCTAGGGTAACTGCTCTATGAAAATCATAATTCTAAAGTTGATATAACACTAACTATGATTCAAAAAAATATTAAAGTGAAGTACTTTTTTATATATTATTATTTGAAGGTGATGGAACAAGATTTGGTTGAGACATTTAACCGGCCCTTCCAAATGTGTGTTCAGGATGGTGATGTTAGTAGTGTCATGTGCTCTTATAACCGTGTTAATGGCATACCTGCTTGTGCTAATCACAAACTCTTAAAGGAAACCGTTAGACAAGACTGGAATCTTCATGGGTACAATATATATCTAAATTCTAATGTCAATATTAAAATGGTCCAGTTAATGTATGCCCTTAGGGCATACGTCAACTATCCATTTTAGGAAAAATTTTATGAGAAATTGAAAAAGTTGTCAAAACAATTAATCACTTTTTTTTATTTTTCCATAAAAAGTTTCCTAAAATGGCTTGCTAATGTATGCCTTAAGAGCACACGTTAGTAAAACCCATATTAAAATACTAAAATTTAATTAGGATACTATTTTTATAAGACTAACATTACAATCGTTGCCAGATATATAGTTGCAGATTGTGATTCTGTTGAAGTAATGATTAAGGACCACAAATGGCTAAACGTTGACAATGAGACTGCAGTTTCATATACACTACAAGCGGGTTAGTTAATTATGTCCCTTACCTATTCTTTTTTTCGTATTCCTCGTCTGCTTTTTTTGTTCACAAATGTTTAAACTTGGTTTAGGTTTGGATTTGGATTGTGGAGTTTACTACACCGACAATGTTGAAAATGCTGTGAAATATGGAAAGGTTGGGGAGGGAGATGTAGACCAGTCACTGCAATACCTTTATGTTGTGCTTATGAGGCTAGGAATATTTGATGGACAGCCTCAATACAATTCTCTCGGTATAAATGATGTGTGTACTAGGGCCCACATCGAGTTAGCAGGAGAAGCAGCGAGGGAGGGAATTGTTCTTTTGAAGAATGACAATGGAGTTTTGCCATTGGCAACCGAAAAGAACGAAACCCTAGCAGTGGTTGGACCACATTCTAATGCTTCCGTTGCCATGATTGGAAACTATGCATTTGACCCATGGAACAAAGGTTCTCCATGTCGATACAGTACTCCACTTAATGGCTTCTCCAGTTATGGAAGCGTGAGCTATGCAGCAGGATGTTCCAATGTTAAATGCGCTGATGGGAACTTGATAGGCGCAGCCGTGGAAGCCGCCAAAACAGCTGATGCCACCATAGTTGTTGCGGGGATAGATTTATCAATTGAGGCAGAGAGCAGAGACAGGTTGGATATCCTCCTTCCTGGAAAACAAACTAATCTTATCAACCAAGTTGCTGATGCTGCAAAAGGCCCGGTAGTTCTTGTAATCATGTCGGCTGGAGGTGTTGATATCTCCTTTGCTAATAGTAACCCCAAAATCCATGCCATCTTGTGGGCTGGAAATCCTGGAGCAGAAGGTGGTCAAGCCATTGCTGATGTTGTTTTTGGAAAATACAATCCGGGTAACATCGAATTCAATTCCTTGCACAAATTCAAATCTTTTATCTTCATGATTTTGCACCATTATTTACACCTTATTTTCTATGTTTTTCAGGAGGAAGGTTACCCCTTACTTGGTATCAAGCTGATTATGTTGACAAGATACCCCTAACATCCTTGCAATTAAGGCCAGATGATAGCAAAGGCTACCCGGGTCGAACATATAAATTCTTCGATGGTCCTACTGTCTTCCCTTATGGTTATGGCCTCAGCTACACAAAATTCAACTATGCACTAAAGGCCGCGCCATCAAAGTTGATGATAAAATTAAGCAAATTTCAACACTGCCGTGACCTACCATATAAAAATGGAACCTCCAAAACTAGCTGCCCAGCAGTTTTAATAGACGACTTGAGTTGTAATAAAAAATTCAAATTTGACATTGAAGTAAAAAATGCAGGTAACAGAGATGGAGATGAAGTTGTGTTGGTTTACTCACAGCCCCCACTTGGTATTCTTGGAACTCATATTAAGCAGTTGATTAAGTTCCAGAGAGTTTCTGTTGCAGCTGGGACGAGTAAGCTGGTTCGTTTTGCCATAAATATTTGCCAGGGCTTGGGCATTGTAGACTCCAATGGTAATGCTGTCTTGCCATTTGGTTCCCACACAATTATCGTCGGTGATCATCAAATTGTACATTCAATTCAGTTAACATATCGTTAGAGGTGTGAGGAATGATACTTTTAATTGAATAAAGATTGTTGTAAAGTCAATTTTGTTCCTGACTTTCATGTGTTGAATAAGATTGTTGTAAACTTAATTTTAACACAACTTCTTTTCCTTCATTACTCCTTGTGGTTTGGGTTTTACTAATGCGTGTTGACTCTATGCATTTACACAAGTAATGTGAATGATTTGTAAATAGAAAAAAAAAAAAAAACACTAAATGATGTAATCATTATTTTAATCTTGATTTCAAAGAATATATATATATATATATATATATTTATATTTGAGGGGAAAAATATAGAGAAAACTTAAATCAAATATATATAAACAAAAAGTTTAATTTAAAGCAATCGATAACTTCCGAATACATAATAACGGATGACTTCCTTATTTGATAAACTGTTATAATTAATTTTTATTTTTTATTTTATTTTGTGCCGGGATTTATATTATATTATTACTGAAATAAGATTGAATATTATAATACTACAATTAAAAAAAAAAATTTGAATCCTTCCAAGTAGGGTATTTGAAGGTAGGGTATTTCATTTCTTTAAATTTTTAGAGGTGAGATGATATTCCATGTAGCCCAACATAATGAAATGATTCTGTGGGTATAGCTAAACAAACTTTGGTGTCAAACTAGATATAATTTATGCACGCATTCATGGTCTAGATTTTTACATATTGCACATAAACTATATTTTCTATTACATGCTCTATCATGTTCACATGCATAGATCCAACTATTGTATTGGGCTTGAGACCTATAAATCTCATCTATTTATCTCCTTCTTATATACATACTAATTGTGACTAGTATGTATTTTTTTTATATATAAATATTTATATTTATATCTATACAGTATTCAAATGGTTTTTCTTGTTTGGGATCCTTATTTTTATTGTTCATAAATACCCCTAAATTTTAGGTTTAAGTAGAGACAAAATTTGAAGACAATATGATAAAAATATATATTTAACTCTCATGTAAAACTACCCATTTTCAAAATCCAAAATTTTAGCCTCTTTTATCTTTGCATTTGAAATTTAGGTTATCTTCTTCTTCTTTTTTCTAATTTCCAAAACAAATGGCCGTAGGTTTTTTGCACATTGGTTAACTACTTTAAAAAAAAATTGTTATTTTTTATTTATAAAAAGTTAGAAATTTAAAAAAAGTCATTAATAACTACATTTGACACACTTTTTCCTAAAATTTAGCACACACTATTTCAATTTAGAAATATCTCACACGTATCTTTTTCAGTTTCTCTGCACAAGCTTTTATATTGCATCAACTTTCTACTCACCTTATGACCATTTCCAATTTTAGGAAGGTTTCTTTCCTTTGATGTTATTGATCTACAGTATAATACTGTTATTTAAGAGACTTCCCCTGTTTGAGATCCTTATTTCCATGGTTTAAAAATACCCCTAATTTTATATTTAAGCATAAACAAAATTTGAAGACAATAAAGTAAAATTTTATTTTTAACTCTCACATAAAACTTCTCATTTTCAAAATCCTAAATTTTAACTTCTTATATCTTTGCCTTTTTGAAATTTAGTTAATCCTTTTGTCTAATTAATTTTTTCTAGTTTTCCAAAAAAAAATGGCCAAAATTTTTTAGCACCATCTATTAACAACTTAAAAAAATTAATTAATTTTTAAAATGCATTAATAACTACATTTAATACATCATTTTTCTGAAAAATTAGCACACATTATCTCTATTTAGATATATATATATATATATATATAGAGAGAGAGAGAGAGAGAGAGAGAGAGAGAGAGAGAAGCCATTGTTGTGCCAAGTGACTTCACTAAATTACAAAAATAATTTTAGAATTTTAAAAATATATGTATAACTAGATAAAGGCCCGTGCATTGCACGGTTTTAGCATAAATTTGTAGAAAATATATTTTATCTGGTAAAAAATAACAAAATAAATAATTTTTATAATAAAAGGAAATAAATTGTATTGATATAATAACTATCAAATATAAAATGATAACACCTAAAAAAAAATTATTTATTTTGTAACATACCAATTGTGCTCTAATAAGAATTTTGTATCTTTGTTGAATACCTCTTTGTAGACTATATTTCTAGTGTATCCTTGTTCTTGTTTGTCAATTTTCTTTACTAGAAAATTTAATGATTGATAAAAATCATGTTAGACCATATTTAATGATTTATAAAATAAAATAAAAAACTAAATGGACAAATGGCCTTCTTCTGTAGGTCAAAGTGTATAACTCTAATAGTTAGCCAAAGCTATTTCAATCGAAAAATAAAAAATAAAAAAAAATCAAATCAAATTGTTTTGAACAATTTATCATCAAATTTCTATCAAGACATGCTTAATAATAAGCTAAAAAGAAGGTTGTTCTCTAAATCAAAATTGAGCGAATGAAAGCAACATATCACCATTGGAACCCATGTCATAAAACACAAAATAATTTAAAAAATCATGTCTAAGCATATTTAATAATTGATTCTCAAACTATAATCCTATAAATTGGATAAAACATAAGCAAATTAGGTTAAACGAAAGACAAAAAATACACAAAACTTATTCAATTTAATGAAAAAATAATTAGAGTAAACAAATACATACTTGCAAGCTAAGGTCGTAGGTAAAAGAAGAGAAGAATAGAAAAAAAGAACCATATAGTAGGTATTCATTATGAATTATTTGATGTATATATATATACTCCACATTGAAGAAGTTGATATTAACAAAAAGTCTAATGTTAGTTGAATAGGATTTTATATGAATAAAGTTATGTTGAGTTTAACTTCTTCTTCTTCGCATAACTTTAAACTTTTATTAAGGTGATTATAACTTTAAAAAAAAAAAAAATCTATCCTATTTCCTAATTGCCATCATTCACATTTACTTATTTCTTTTTAGTTTGAATTAACACATCGTTAGTGTTTTGGATAAAAAGAAATCTTTTTTGTTTTTCTCATTACAAAGTTAAATACCCTTAATTCTCTTTACATTACCAGATGTTCGTATCTCTGAAAATAAACATATTAGTATTACATAGAAATTAAACAATCCAGAAGAATGGAAATGCCAAGGAGTAAATTCCGGTACTCCAAGCCAATGTATGCAGTAATGCAAGCCAACCAAGTTAAGCAACACATTGCACTTAGGTTTGAACAGAAACATTTGGACATTTTCTGGTTTTATTTATTTATTTATTTATTTTTAACACGTGAGCAGTAATATAATATTTAAAAAAAGAATTAGTTGAAAAATTATATCTATTTTTTAAAAATCTAAAAAAATTTCTGTATTTTGGTGAAGCTACTTGACACAACTATGACATCTAAACCCAACTTTTATTATATTATATATGATATGATATGTATGATATGATATGATTTTAACAAACAAATACTGAAACACTGTCTTAAAAAACTACAGTAAAAAATTTTCAAAAAAAAAAAAAAAAACTAAAGTAAAAAATAAAAGAACTAAAGGTAAGGAAACTGATAAAGTGATAAGTAATAAGACATCTCAAATGCTCAATGAATGGCTATTTAAAATAATCAGCTAAGGTAACAAATTAAATAGACAAGTATCTGAATGAATCTGAAAGAGTGTATTGTGATAAATTGATATATAAGAGCATTCCTATCAAGAATTTTAAAATTTTTAGCATTTAACACTTCAAAAATCTACTTTATTTATTATATCATCCCACTTTAAGATACATCAAACATCAAAACTTCTATATTTTTTACCATTTCATTTAAATAATATAAACTACTCATTAAAATAATAATAAAACAACTACACACAAACCACCAGCCAACCCCCTCAGCCAACGTGAGAATAAAAAACTATTAATACAAGCTCACTGTAGCAGTATGCCAAAAAATTTACTATTTGAAAGTTTTGATGGAGTTGCTTTTTTGGTGTTTTGATGCTAAAATTTAGCATATACCCCACTTTAGGTTTAGAATAGGAAGGAGTTGAAGAAGTCTTTCTCTTAGAAACAGCGTCTTTTTCGCTTAAAAAAAGCTCTTTAAGCAATCCACGGGGAAATCTTGAATCTTGGCAGAGGTAGCCCGGTAAACCAGACAAGCTGGAGGAACTGCCTCACATACTAGATCGGGAAGCTCATGAACGGGATTTTGGTATTTTATACTATACTAGAAGAAGATCGTGCAGACTCTAGACTTATAGTATGATTAGTCCGATAGTGCCATAGCACAGAGACTCCTGCCAAAACCTAAGGTGAACGAATAGGCATAGGCTAATATATAGCCTATTATATTCAGCTGTGAAAGTTTTACACAAAAGCTGTCCTCTATTCCACTATACTCTGAGGTGAACGAATTAATTTTGGTTTTAAGGCTTTCATGCATCCAGCCATCCAACGCCACTGTAGCTGTCCTCAAATCTACATTTTACGGCTTTATTATTATTATTATTATTATTATTTTTTTTTAACTCTCTTTCATCTATTATACCACGGTATTTGAATTTCCTTATTATAATATAGTTATGATATAATTTTACATTCTATTGAATTCATTATATATATATATATATATATATATATATAATATATAAAATAAAGTACTTGACAAATATTTCTGTATATGTTTTTTTTTTTTAAAATACAAACGTCTTATACACGTATTATACATGTACTATTATTTATCAGTTCTCATATTTTTCTGCCAAATTTTGAAACGTATTTTTTTTTAAGGAACCGAATTATACATGTAGGGATGATAGGCCCAGGAATGTATATTGGGCCGTGGGTCCTGTCCGAGGGCATTTAGCAGTCCGAGGACAGGTAAACGTTAACGTGGAAGTTCGAGCTAATGAATGGAGGAAGGTGTTTGGTCATGAGGGTTTAGGAAGGTGGTCTGAGGACAAATGCTTCCTCGGCTTAACAGAGCAAAGGTCAGAAGGGTTGACATGCCATCAAGAGCAACATTTTGGGCGGTTCTTATGGTAAGGATAAGCATTAGGAAGGAATAAGACAAAGGGAATGTAAGAAATATCTAAGGGAAAGCTGCTACCACCGCATTAAATGCTCTGTAGCTAACTCTTTGGCCGGATTAATGTGGAGGTGATACTGGAACAGTGATATTCAGCCTTACAGCTACCTCTAAAAACTTCAGGAAGGTGCTGATGGGATAAGGATTAAAGCTAGCCATCTAATCTACAAGTGGAGGGCTGAAATGGAGTAAAGGAGGGTAATATAAAGAAGAAAAATCCCATTACAAGGGGGCATCGGGGAATTGGTAGAAAAGGACACTGTAGCACTAAGAACTGTAATTGTAATCAAGTCTAAGAGAAGTATATTCAAGAACTACTCTCCTTGGACTTTGCTAAGGAAGAATTTCTTTGTCTTTCCTTGCTTTCTTACCATCTTTAGGCCATTATGAGTGTTGTCTAATCCATTGAAGCCTAATTTTTAGCCCACTCTCTACAAATTCTTTGTATTGGACTCTTTGGGCCTTAATCTTTTTACCTTTTGGGCTTAGGATCCAAAACTTGCCCTTACAATTGGCGCCATCTGTGGGAAAACTTGAGTTTTAGTGATTTTAACGTCCAACTATGGTAGATTCAGGACCAAACCATGAGGAGTCTGTTGGTTCCCAACGTCAAGATCAGTTTCTCATTCTTAAGCGAAGAAGGGACCAGGAGGTTAGTGTGCATACCACGCATACTAGTAGGAGTCAGTCTCGAAGTGAGAGTCACCTCTCTCACGAAGAGAATACTAGAAGCATGCAGCTGGAGATTGACCACTTGCGGAGAAGGTTGCGCCGCGAGCGACGGAGAAGGACTCCTTCAAATTCTAACCCTTCTTCTGACGATGGTAGAGATGGTAGCTACAGGCCCAGGTCCAGGACTCCTACCAATGAGTCTTTTTCGTGTGATGAGGATCACCATTATAAGCGTAGAAGCAAGAGTCCATCCCACAAAGGTCTGGGCAGTAATGCTATGAGCTGGGCTCTTAGCTAGATTTCTAAGTCACCGTTTACTCGTAGAATTGAAGGGGGAAAACTTGCTCGGCAATTTACTCAGCCAACATTCACCATGTATAATGGCAGAACGGACCCTGTGGAGCACGTTAGCCATTTTAACCAGAGAATGGTTGCCCATTCTAAGAATGAAACCTTGATGTGCAAGGTGTTCCCATCCAGCTTGGGGCCTGTGGCGATGAAGTGGCTTGATGGTTTGAAGGAAGGTTCCATCAACTCCTTTAAGGAGCTTACTAGGGCGTTTGGGGCTCGTTTTGTTACTTGCAGTAGAGTTTCTCGGCCCTTAGACTCCCTGTTATCTATGACTATGCGAGAAGGGAAAACCCTGAAAACGTATTCTAATAGATACTGGGAAATGTTTAATGAGATAGATAGGAACTTTGATGATGTGGCTATAAAGACTTTTAAGGTTAACCTACCCGCCGAGCATGATTTGAGAAAATCTTTGACAAGGAAACCTGTTGGGAGTGTGCGTCACTTATAGACCGTATTGACGAATATAAATAGGTCAAGAAGGACCAACAACAGGGGAAATGGAAAACTAAGGTGGTCTCACAAGATAGAAGGGATGTTAGGTCGGATAGATACAGCAATAACCGACCTCGGAGAGATTTTTCTGGGCAATTCGGATCTACTGCTACTCAGGTGGTTAGCACTGTGTTCCAAGAGCCTGTGCACCAAATCTTGGAAAATATTAAGAGTGAGTCGTACTTCAAATGATCAAATAAGATGGGGGGGAAACCCCACAAGGTGTAACAAAGCCTTTACTGCCAATACCACTAAGAGCGGGGGCACACCACAGAAGATTGCAGGACGTTGTGGAGTCATTTGGAGCAATTGGTTAAGATTGGAAAGTTAAAGCAATTCCTGTATCAATCCAACGGACAAGGTAGTCAGGCAGGATCGAGAGCTCAAAGAGATGCTTTTACAAGACCACCTTTAGGTACAATTAGTGTCATTCTTGCTGCTCCAAGAAGGACTGGTTCTCAACCATCCAGGGCGATGTCTATAGCTCAGCCACTTATAGAAGACTTGCCCCGTGATTTGAAGAGGGGTAGAGTGGAGGTCCGACTAGCATTGAGCTTTTTCGATGAGGATAAAATTGGAACCTTGCAGCCACATAATGATGCCCTAGTAGTTACTCTCAGGATAAGAGGGTATGATGTGAAGAGGGTGCTGATGGATTAGGGCAACGATGCAGAGATCATATACCCTGACCTATTTAGGGGGCTGAAGCTGAGGGCCGAGGACCTGGCCTGCTATGACTCTCCTCTGATAGGGTTTGATGGGAAGATTGTCTTTCTGAAGGGCCAAATCAGACTACCTATTCAGGCAGGGTCAGAAGTCGTGGAAGTGAACTTCATTGTGGTGGACGCCTACTCCCCCTATACTACTATTGTGGCTAGACCTTAGATTCACGCCATGGGGGTTGTGTCTTCCACCCTACATTTGAAGGTGAAGTACCTATCAGGGGATCAGGTCGAGGAGCTGGTCAGAAGCCAATCTATAGCTAGGTAGTGCTTGGTGGCTTCGATTAGACATTGGACCGAAGGTGAGTCCTCGACCTCTACTAAGTAGGGTTTATAGCAATCAAGGGTGCCAATGTGGTCTATGGACGTGATGGTAGAAGAGGCAAGGTGTGAGGAGTTAGAAAAAGTTATTATTGGTGAGGATAAGGGTAAGTTCTTCCAGGTTGGAGTTCAGTTGCCTCCTCAGGAGAAGGAAGAGCTGATAGGATTTCTTATGAGAAATATTGATGCGTTTGCGTGGAGTGCTTACGAAGCTCCTAGGATGGACCCAAATTTCATTTGCCATCACCTAAATGTCAATCCATCTGTCATCCCCAAAAAGTAACCACCTCGGCGCTCATCTAAGGAACATTATGATGCTGTCAAAGAGGAGGTGGTTAAGCTTAAATGGGCCGGGGCCATAAAGGAGGTTTTCTACCCTGAGTGGTTGGCCAATATAGTAGTGGTGAGGAAGAAAAGTGAGAAGTGGCGAGTATGTATAGACTTCACGGATTTAAATAAAGCTTGCCTAAAGGATCCCTTCCCTATGCCTCGAATAGATCAATTGGTGGATGCATCAATAGGCCATCCTCGGATGAGCTTCTTGGATGCTTTTCAAGGCTATCATCAGATACCGCTAGCTCTGGATGATCAGAAAAAGATTGTTTTTGTTACACCCATTGGGAATTACCACTACAAAGTGATGCCCTTTGGATTGAAAAATGTCGGGTTTACCTACCAGAGGATGATGACTAAGATGTTTAAGCCTCAGTTAGGCAAAAATATTGAGATTTATATAGATGATATGGTGGTAAAGAGTAAGGTAGAGTCCGAGCATGTAGGTGACCTTGGGAATATTTTTAGGATACTGAGGAGACACCAATTGCGACTTAATGCTTCTAAGTGTTCTTTTGGCGTCGGCTCTAGAAAATTTTTGGGTTATATGGTCACCCATCGCAGAATTAAAGTTGAACCTAATCAGATTAGAGCATTTAACAATCTATAGCCTCCTCGGAATCCTAAAGAGGTCTAGAAATTGACAAGAATGACTGCTGCTTTGAATCAATTCATTTCTCGGTCAGCAGACAGGTGCAGACCTTTCTTTCAGTTGTTGCATAAGTGGAAGGGATTTGAGTGGACAGAAGAATGTGCCTCGGCCTTCCAGCAATTGAAGGAATATCTTTCTCGGCCACTTATTATGTCCTGGCTTGAGGAGGAGGAGGTTTTATTTGCTTACATCGCTGTAACACCTCATGCGGTGAGCCTAGTACTGATAAGGGTTGATGATGGGGTACAAAGACCGGTTTATTATGTAAGCAAATCATTGCACGAAGCAGAAGTGCGTTATCTACCATTGGAGAATGCCATCTTGGCAGTGGTACATGCTACACGAAAGCTCCCTCATTACTTTCAGGCCCACACTGTTATGGTCTTAACCCAACTACCTTTTCAATCACTGCTTCAGAAAGCTAATTATACAAGGAGGATTGCAAAATGGGGGACGATCCTAGGAGCTTTGATATCAAGTATATGCCTCGCACCTCCATTAAGGGCCAAGTCCTTGCGGATTTGGTGACTGAGTTCACTGAGTCTCCAATGGAAGAAGATAAGGAGAAGCAATGCATGGATGAAAAATCAGTTGGTGTGGTCTCCCTGCAAGAGCCTTTATTTTGAGGGTATATGTTGATGGTGCAGCAAATCAAAGGGGATCTGGGATGGGGCTAGTTGTAGTATCTCTTGAAAAGATCATCATTGAGAAATCCTTAAGGTTGGGCTTCTTGGCCACAAACAATAAGGCTAAGTATGAGGCTTTGTTGGAGGGAATGGCTATGGTTCAGAAAATGGGAGGAAAAACCGTGGAGGTATTTTTAGATTCGAGATTGGTTGTAGGCCAAGTAAAAGGAGAATTAGAAGCTAGGGATGTGAGAATGCAGGAGTATCTGAATCAAGTTAGGCACTTACAATCAAGGTTTGACTCTTTTTCCTTACAAAAAATCCCTAAAAGCAGAAATACACATGCTGATTCTCTTGCCACTCTTGCAACATCCTCAGTGCAGAATTTACCTCGGGTTATCCTGGTCGAGTATCTATGTAACCTACCGAGATGAAGGGGGAGAAGGCCCATATTCACCAAATTAAGGCAGGAACTATTTGGATGGATCCCATTGTGTTGTTACTTAAGGATGACATCTTGCCCGAGGAGAAAATGGAACTGGCTCACAGGGCCCTCGCTCAAGGGTATTGGTGGCCAAATATGCAAAAGGAAGCACAGGAATACGTGAAGAAATGTAACCAATGTCAGAGGTTTGCTCCAAATATTCATCAGTTAGGAGGTGTCCTCAATCCTCTATCTAGTCCTTGACCTTTTGCTCAATGGGGCTTGGATATTGCAGGGCCCTTCCCTAGGGCAGCAGGAAATAGGAGGTGGTTGTTGGTCGGCATTGATTACTTCACTAAGTGGGTTGAAGCCGAGCCACTAGCAAACATAAGGGATATGGATGCCAAGAGATTTGTGTGGAAAAATATTGTCACTCGATTTGGGATCCCTTATACCCTCATTTAGGACAATGGGCTTCATTTTGATAGCAAAGCTTTCAGGAGGTACTGTTGTGAATTGGGCATCAAAAATAAGTACTTAACTCCGGCTTATTCATAAGGGAATGGACAGGCTGAGGCTGTCAATAAGGTCATAGTGAATGGACTCAAGAAGAGGTTGGATGATACAAAGGGTAAATGGGTGGAAGAGCTGCCGCATGTTCTTTGGATGTATCAGACTACTCGCCGTAGATCAATAAGGGAGACACCCTTTTCAATGACTTATGGGGCCGAGGATGTGATTCCTCTAGAGACGGGATTCCCAACACTGAGGACAAGCTTGTTCACCCCACATAGCAATGAAATCCTACTAGAAAGGAGCTTGGATTTAGTTGAAGAACGGAGGGAAATGCTATGGTTCAATTAGCATATTATCAACAGAAACTTAAACAGGGGTATGACTCAAGTGTAAAGTTGAGACTGTTAGCTCCTGGGAACTTGGTATTAAGGAAGGTTGTGGGTACTGCAAAAAACTTAGCCTGGGGAAAGTTAGGGCCCAATTGGGAAGGGCTATACCGTATCACCTCGGTAGCTGGTATAGGAGCTTATTTCCTAGAATATTTAGATGAGAATGTCATACCACGTCCCTGGAATGTAAACAACCTGCAAATGTATTATTATTAATGAAATGCAACTCTGCCATGTTTTTATTTCTGATGTTATGTGTTGTGTTATTTACTTATTCGAATATTGAACAGAACCTTAGTCATGCCTGGTTCCTTGGACCACATACCTTGGGTAAATCAGTATTCTTGATCATTTGTGGAAGGACTAAACAGAACCTTGGACATGCCTGGCTTCTCGGACCATATACCTTGAGTAAATTAGTGTCTCTCCTTATTTGTTTAAGTATCATACAGAACCTAGGTCATGCTTGGTTCCTTGGACCACATACCTTGGGTAAATTGATACTCCTTATTATTTGTTTAAGTATTAAACAGAACCATGGTCATGCTTGGCTCCTCGGACCATATACATTGGGTAAATTAATGCTCCCTAAGTAAGTATTTAGGTGTTAAACAGAACCTTGGTCATATTGGGATCCTTAGACCATATGCCTTGGGTGAATTAACACTATTCAGTATCTTCCTAGGTGTTAAACAGAACCATAGTCACAATTGGTTCCTAAGACCATATGCTATGGGTAAATTAACATCTATCACTGTTGTGATATTCCGTTAAGTGGTTGAGCGGGTAAAACAATAAGCAAGTATATGGTTTGCTATTATCTAAGGATAAAAGGAAAGGTCTAAAGTACCTATTGTCAAGTTAATGACTTGATCCAAGCACGTAAAGTTATGTCTCTTAAATTGAAATCATTTTTTATTGAAGATTGCAGACTTGGAAAGCTTAACTTGTTCTGTGGTTGATTAGGTAAATGGGGGCAATTATACTATCACTTATACAGATGATTGTTGAAGTCAAGGGTATACGCATGTTTTAAATCAAATGCAATTATATCTCATTCTTATGTCAATTAAGTGTAAAATAAAGCATAGGTTATGTTAGAATTTGCACAAGTACCACATGTACAATAGAAAATTCATAACTGTCATTAAGTTAAGCCTGGCCTTGGTGGATTTGGCATTTTCAGCAGCCATGGAGGCTGGACCTTTGCCCTTAGGATCCTCCTTGGTAGGTATAGGAAGGGTAGCTAAAACAATCTCAAGGCTCTGAGAAGCTTATTTACCCTTAGAAGGGTCCTTGGGTATAGCTGGAGGCTTAGTAGCTTCAGGAACCACTCCCTTGGTTGTGTCTTTTCCTTTCTCAAGGGCCTTAGCTTGTTCAGCTTCCTTAGGAGGGCTATTGGAAGAGGGGAGGACTTTGGCAGGGTTGTCCTTGTCATCATCTGCCTCTTTAGAGACAGTGTCAGCCTTGGAACCAGAAGAGCTAAGAGAGCCTAATACACGTATTGCTGGGGGGTAATAGACGTTCTCTACTCTCCTAAGGGTAGAGGAGGCCTCAACCCCAGCCTGGTTGAGAGTCTCGTTCCACATTTGAAGGCAGTATGTTCTACATACCCCTGAGACCTCGGCCTTGAATGCCTCTTCGGTCTTTGCTACCCCCACTTCGTAGCCGTCCTGTTTAGCCTGGTCCCTGGCCTTCTTAGCCTGGTCCTTGGCCTTCTCAGCCTCTTCGAGCTTCTCAGGCACGTTGCCTCCAGCGTGGGACTCCAACAGGTCGAGAAGGCTTGTTCTCGTCTTGCGTTGTAGCACCATGGCGTCTAGAATAGGGGAAGCTTCCTAGGTGTGGCTTACTTGGGCTGGAAGAAGATGATTGAAGTCACCTGTTGGAGCTTCTGGGGATTGGGGTTGGTTGAAGACCTCGAAGTCGTCCCTTGAGTCTGAGACTTCAACCACTTCTTCTTCTTCTTCTTCTTCTTCTTTGATGGCTGGCTAGGAAGGGGTTTCCTCGTCTTCGACTGTGTACTGGAAGAGTGGTTCCACTTGTTGTACACCTTCTAGAGTAGGGTCGGGGTTGAGAAAACCAGGTACAACAACGTTGATTAGGTGCAGATGACGGTCTTTCGCCTTGATCACGTATTTAGGCTCCTGGAAGCTAGATGACAGGGGATTGTAGCCAAGGATGAGATGAGCAGCCCTCAGTTGCACGTCTTTGTGGACGAATATCTCGGTCTTGAGTATTTTTGTGAGGTCTGGCTCGTTGACAAGACCAAAGTTCGGAATGGTAGAGTACTTATCTGCAAAGTCGTCAGACATAAAAGTATTGTCCGAAAACAACACATGTAAAAGGAAAAATAAATTACAAGTACAAACGGCAGGATTGAACAAAAAAATGTTAGTAAAAAAGAGAGGTATTGTTAGAATCATAAGCCTAGACCTAAAGTACCCCACCTAGAGTCCCTTCTCTGGTCGGACAGTGAAGCCATCGTGCCACTCCCCTAAGACGATTAAAAAATCCTTGTTCATACCTTTGTTAAACTCAGGGAGACACGATATGAGCATAACCGCGGGAACCCTAGTTTTTAGGTAATACCCCTGCCTTGTTAGTTTATGACAGTTGTAAATCCAGTTAATGTCGTGATGGGTGAGGTTCACACCCATCATCTCGTTGAGGGCATCTATGCTACCTAGGATCCTGAACATATTGGGAGCATATTGGGTGGGGGTTAATCTATGGGCGATCAGGTAATCTTTAGTGACTCTATCCATCAGGATTCTTATTCCCCCCTCTATGAAGGCAATCATAGGGATTACCACTTCTCCCTTCTGCCTTTGGGTATACCAGTCCCCTTGTTTGCAATACCTAATAGAGACCCTTGAGGGGATTCTATATTGAGCTTTAAAACTCTTTATACCTTCTGGGGTGTCTACCAGGTAAGCGAATCTACCCATATTTAAGAAAGGATTGAAGGTGGAAGGAAGGCGAAGAGAAGTTAGGGGAGCCGAGGAAGAAAGGACTCTGAATAAAGAAAAATAGAAAAGAAAGTAAGAGAAAATAGTTAGACGACTTATGGAAGGGAAGGAGGGCTCCTCGGACTAATTCTTGAAATTTAGGAGTGCAAAAAGTGAAGCAAATGAGGTCTTCAGGTAATATATCTATCAAAGGGAAAAGCAAGCAGGAGAATTCCCGCCCAAGTCCCAATAAAATCCCTGGCCATTGGATCTCCATCATACCGTAGAACGTGGGGGACATGGAGCCGTAAAAATTAAATGAAGGCACGTCCCGGATGTCGAAACATCAAGAGTGTGCTTTGAGTAGTTGAAAAGACGCCTGCACAAAAAGAGGTGACGTATGGTAAGAGTATGGTAATTGTAGTAATATCGAAATCCTTCTTTTTTCCCAATGAGCAAAAGAGGAGAATTTCGAGGGGCTATTGTAGGGATGATAGGCCCAGGAATGTATATTAGGCCGTAGGCCCTGTCCGAGGGCATTTTGCAGTCCAAGGACAGGTAAGCATTAATGTGGAAGTTCAAGCTAATGAATGGAGGAAGGTGTTTGGTCATTAGAGTTCAGGAAGGTGGTCCAAGGACAAATACTTCCTCGGCTTAATACAGCAGAGGTCAGAAGGGTTGACATGCCATTAAGAGCAACATTCTGGGCAGTTCTAATGGTAAGGATAAGCATCAGGAAGGAATAAGACAAAGGTAAGGTAAGAAATATCTAAGGGACAAGGATTGTAGCTACCTCTAAAAACTTCAGGAAGGTGCTGATGGGACAAGGATTAAAGCTAGCCATCTGATCTACACGTGGAGGGCTGAGATGGAGCAAGTGAGGGTAATATAAAGAAGAAAAATCCCATTACAAGGGGGCATCAGGAAATTGGTAGAAAAAGACACTGTAGCACTAAGAACTATAATTGAAATCAAGTCTAAGAGAAGTATATTCAAGAACTACTCTCCTCGGACTTTGCCGAGGAAGAATTTCTTTGTCTTTCCTTGCTTTCTTACCATCTTTAGGCCATTGTGAGTGTTGTCCAATCCATCGAAGCCTAGTTTTTAGCCCACTCTCTACAAATTCTTTGTATTGGGCTCTTTGGACCTTAATCCTTTTACCTTTTGGACCTAGGATCCAAAACCTGCCCTTACAATACACGTTCGTATATTTTATGTATTATACACGTACCGTATTTTACTAACTATTATTAATTTCTAAGTTCCTAAGATTATGGTCCAAAATTTTCATCTAATCCGTTTATTATTGATTTAGTTTTTACTATTTTTTAATTATTAAAATCCAAATTCTTCTTCTAATCTTTTTATTATTAATTTATCTATAATTTCTAAGTTACTAAAAATCTTAATATAATTACGGTTCAAATTTTTCATCTATTCCTTTTATTATTGATTTATTTCTTACTATTTTTTAATTATTAAAATGCTAAATTATTATAGAAAAGTATTTTAAAAATATAATTGATTTGAGGTACATATAAAATATAAATATATATATATAAATATATATATATATATATATATATATATATATATCTATTTCTTTCATAAACTATGTTGCTTTGATTTAACTTGGTCACAAAAAGTTAAATGATGTATTAATTAAATAGTATTTAAATTATTATATATAATAAAAAATTTGAAATAGGTTGACAAGAAAATACTTTGAATAAAAAAAAATACACAATCAATCTATTTTTGCCTATACTTCAATTCATGGAATTTGTGTTCAAGTTAAACTCAAATTCTAATAGCCTTGTGATGATGGTATTGTCACAAAATTACTCAACAAGTTTGGTCTATTTTGAGCTGAGTGAGCCTTAAACAGAACTAGAACTCACTTTTTTTTTTTTTTTTTTTTTGGGTATGAGGAGATGGTCAAAATTGACACTGATAGGCCTGTGGGCACTACAGTACAGGGCTAAATGGCACACGTCCCAGTAAAGCCCAAACCTCTCTGTCAGTAATTACGTGGAAGGATCTTCCCTCCCATGTTCCCATAACGAGTCCTTTGCTTCCACAACATAGAAAAGACAAACCACTTTCATATTTAAATGGTCCATTCCCAACAAGTGTCCGACTTGGGTTCAAGTCTCAACAACTAAATGTGTGAGGATATTTTTTATATCTCATCTCCATCCGAAGAGCATCTATATCAATAGATGCAAAAATTTTGTATATTTACATATTTAAAACCTACTTTTTTTATTTTATACTCTTATTTTTACAAAACACTCACATCAGTTTGTTTATTATACACATTTATTCAAATAAAATATTGTAAAACTTTTGTAAGCTGGGTTTCCTATGCAAAGCCGATCAATACCTCCGATCAACCCACCCACAAAATATTCAACCCACCCATCAAAATCCCAGCCACCATCAACCTCATCAATACCCACAGATCAATACCTAGTTACTGTCGCTTTCGCCAAACCCACGCATCATGTCCCTGAGAGCTCCGCCACGGCGTCGTTTCTGGATCTAGTGCGTCGTGGTTTGCCTGTTGAGATCGTATCGGCAGTGAGTGAGATCGGTGGACTGAGGGAGAGATGAAATGAGAGAGAGGTGAGAGTGAGAATTTTCTGTCCGAGAGAGAGGTGAGGTGAGAGGAGAGGAGAGAGAAACAAATACTAAAATAATAGATACACGAGCTACAGTAACCGTGTAAATATACACGGTTACTATAGTTAACGTGTATATTTACACATTTTTACACCCATTGATGTGGGTGTTTTTTTGCTCAAAATGTGTAAAATGGGTACCTTTTTCTATTTTAGAAGACTATACAAGGGCTGATGTGGTTGCTCTAAACGGTCCAAAAATAATAAGTGAGTTTCTCACAAATCAAGAGTATGAGATCTCACCTGAAAGTGAGTAGGGTCCTACTATGGTTACGCTCAGATGGGAAAGCCACACTAGTCCCTCTCACTACCCTTTTTTTTTTACAAAAAAAAAAAGTCCATTCATTGATGAATAGATTCTATTACCATTGACTCACAATTTTTTCCTCCAACTGATAAGTTATAAAATAAGGCGGGGAAAATAGTTAAGTATCTTTTATTTTTTAAAGTATATAGTAAAATACTCATTTTTTTCAAAGTATTTAGCAAAATGCTCCTATTTTGGAACTCAATTTTGATGATATCAAGTTTTACATAGAACTCAATTATGTTAAAATTGAGTTCCAAAAATAGGGGTATTTTGCTAGATTCTTTGAAAAATTGGGTGTTTTACTGCATACTTTAAAAATAAAAGATATATAGCTATTTTTCCCAATTAGGTGTATCCATAGGATTGTTAAGTCAAAATAAAAATAATAAGAAAAGTTATATTGGAACCCACCATAACTCAAAACAAGTTTATTATAAAAATGTTAAGAAATTTTGTTGTGTTCATAAACTTTCTTTTTCATAACACATAGGAGTGATGCTACATGCATGCATAATAATCTTTACAATATTTTTCACAATAGTTTTTTTTTTTTCTTGAGAAAGATTTTTCACAATAGTTGATTTAATGAGTTTTTATTGTTTCTCTTTTGACCTATCTCTAATATCATTTTATTATCTACCATTAACTCAAAAGGGGAAAAAAAAATCCAATTGTACAACAAATTTTATTTTAATAATTGGTGTACAATAAAAATAGTGGTAATGATAAAAGTTAGAAATTTTTTATTTATTCCAAATATGTTTGTAACTATCTTTTTTCAATCTATTACGTGGCGATTAAATAAACAATTTAAGTGTAATTTTAGTCATATGACTTTGTTAATAGGTCATATAACTTTTTTAAATAATACATATGGATAGTTTTATAAATCGTTACGTAATAAGTTGAAAATGATAATGCCAAATTTGTTTAAAGCTAAATTTTATTCTAAAATTTATATTACATCAATTATAAGAACCACACAAATTATGAAAAATAAATAGATAGTAGATTCTAACATTACTGGACACATGCTGCCAGCCAGTTGCCTTTTCACAAGTGATGACTGCTCCACAACCAAAGTCACATTTTTCTTCCTTTAAAAAATGAATGTTTAAAATTTGACCGGCAATATTTGATTAGACTACAAATTATGACATGTTTTGCATGGGATTTGAATGGATGGTAACAAAGGTACATCAATTTGCTTTTTAACCCTCGAAATTTTACCACGTGATAATACCAAATTAAGATGAAAAGCTTTTGGTCCATACTTCTAATTAGAGTTTCTGATAAAAGGAAATTGCATACTTCAAAAGTTTCAATTTTCGGATTGACTTTGTATACATTTTAAGAAATATATATTATTATTAGAATCCTTTTTTTTTTTGGTAATCTATTATTAGAATCCTTGCTTTGTATACTTTAATCCGATTAGTAATGAACCCCATAGGTTTTATAGGCTTTATTCATTCCATCGTATAAAGTGAAAGAGTAGTGTTATGGTTACTATAAATTATAAAGAGTTTGTTTCTATAATATATATATTTTTGTAATTAATATAAATTATTTTACAACATTCTTACAAGTTGTTGATATGATAAATTCTTATTAGATTTCATCTGGACTCACCATTTATATTATTGTTTTACTTAGGGTACGTTTGGTACACTGAATGAGGATTACGACCGGAATTATAATCTTTATTACTAGTAATAAAGTGTGTTGTAATGTAATAACTAAACATATTCATTAGTTTGGTTGTGAGTTATAACATTAGAATGAAACTTAACATTTATTTTAGGAAGTATCTTACTCATACAATTATATCTCAAAAATTGTTATTTTTAAATTTAAGAGAGATATGTGTTATTTTTTATGATTTTTTATTTTTATAATTGTTAAATGTATATGGAAAATTTGTTTATTTGGAAATATATTAAGTTTTGAAATTATTGCACTTACTAAGGAATAGCTAATACAACCTTTTAAAGAGGAATAATTATTCCTCATTTTAAAGAATAGCTATTCATAAGGAATTACTATTCCTTGTAATAAAAATATAACCAAATTAAAGAATAACTAAACCATATGAATAACTATTATATTACAGCGTCTATTATAGTCTACCAAACGTGTCCTTAGTAACTAGCCTCATCACACACACTCCGCACGTGCGATGAGGTTATTTTTTTATTTTGAGTTTAATGTAATTTTTCAATTTGAATTTATTTATTATTAATGAGATTACACAAGAATGAATTTTTAAGAAACTAAAATTTAGGATTTGAAATGGAGTAAACGCTGTGTGTTTGTTTTTAGGAAAAATGTATCAAACGTGCGTGAGATATATTTAAATAGAGTGTGCTAATTTTTAAGAAAAAAGTTTTTCAAGTAGTTTTTTTTATAAAAATTTTATTGAATTACAATTTTAACCCAATTTTTTTATTTTTTAAGAATAAGGATTATCTAATTAGATTAGGGGTATTTTTAACTTTTTTTTTGAAGTCATAATTAACTTTCTGAATCATCTTAATATATAGAGATAACCACTTATCACATCGGCAATTGTTATTATCCTACTTAATTTTCAACTAAAAAAAAAAAAGACAATTAATGAGTACAAGTGAAATACATCATTTGTTATTGTCTAAATAAATTTTTTTTAGAAGACTGTTTAAATAATTTGACTATCTCACTTCACTAGCGTTAAGTAACATCAATGAGTAATGACAGCCAATCTACAATTCAAAAATTTTAAACCTTACTGCCATTACCAAAATAGACTCTTCTATTCCATCATCCCACAATGTATATATAGAGTATTTAGTATTTAATTTAAACCATCTAATGGAAAAGCACCATTTTTTTTTCGTATAAGATATCTGTCGAGCTGCCATTGTCGACCAACACCCGATGTATGTTGTAGTCTCCTACTCGTATGTTGACAACGAGCGCATCGTCGTGTGGATGGTGAAGACGTCGCGCTTCTTCTTCCGAGAACCCGATAATGGGGCCTTCTCTCCACGCTACCTTTGGTACGGAGCCCGTCAACTGAACATTTTGGACCATCCTAAGGTAAGTTTTGCGGGCCTTTTTTGATGAGCCAGTGGTCGCTGTTCCTCCTACGATCATCCTTATGTCCCCTGCGGGGGGTCTTGGACGTTCATTGTCCCGTCGGGGGTGTTGCTCCTGAAGGGGTAGATCTGTTCTCTCCTTCCTGACGAACTTCTGCAATTTCCCTTGCTTGATAAGGGCCTCGATTTGCTGTTTTAAGTTGTAACAATCGGCCGTGTCATGACCGTGGTCACGGTGGAAGCGGCAATATTTGTCCCTCGATTGCCTGTTGGGATCTCCCTTCAGCTTTCCAGGGTAGGTCAAGGCCTCCTCGTCCTTGATTTGCATCAAGGGTGAAGCTTGTGAACCTTCGGTTTATAGGGGCGGTTAGTGGGGTGAAGCTTGTGAACCTTTATCCCGGGGGCTTAGAGCGCCTTTCATCCCTTCGGTCTCCTGTTCTTGCCTTCTTGCGCCCTTGGTCTTGCCGTGTGTCTTCCTGCCTCTCCCTTTTCTTGGGCTTTTCCTCTCGGGCCAGCAGCGCGTCTTCAGCATTCATGTACTTGGTGGCCTTGTAAAGTACTTCTGATATGGTCTTCGGGTCGTTCTTATATAGGGAAAACAAAAACTTACCTTTCCGCAACCCATTCGTGAAGGCCGCCACAAGTATCTTGTCGTCGGCTTCGTCGATTGAAAGTGCTTTCTTATTGAAACGGGATATGTAGGATCTCAGCGTTTCGTCCTCTCGCTGCTTGATGCTCATCAAACAAGCTGTAAACTTTTTATACCTATGTACCCCAATGAAGTGCGCAGTAAATTGAGCGCTTAGCTTCTTGAAAGTGCTGATGGAGTTGGGCATCAACCGGCTAAACCAAATTCTTGTCGCACTCTTCAGCGTTGTGGGGAAGGCCCTACACATGATTTCATCCGCTACTCCTTGAAGGTGCATCAAGGTCTTGAAGGTCTTTAGGTGATCTAGAGGGTCCTTGACTCCATTGTAACTGTCAATCTGTGGCATGCGAAACTTATGTGGTAGAGGGAAGGAGTTGACGGCCGCAGTGAATGGCGAGTCGGTACGATTGACCAGATCGTCAAGGTCGCTGGACACCCGTCCCTTGAGGGCGTTCATCATAACCTCCATCTGCTCCTTCATCGCCTACATCTCTGCGACGATATGTGGAGGGGTTGCATCTGTGAGGGATGGCATGCTCAAATTTTGTCGCTCTGGTCTACTGGGAACGTTACTGCCCTCTGGCCTTTCTCGCTCCCTTCTATCGGCACTGGTGCCTTCTTGGTCCTGCTCTTGGGTGTCGTGACCTGCGTTTTTCTAGCGTAACTGCTCCTCCAGATCGTGGTTCTCCTTAGTAAGGCGTTCCACTACGATGGCTAAGGTCTGAACCTGCCTCTCGAGGGTCGTTGTGTGAGTTTCGTCTCCCTGAACGTTGTTCGTGGTCGCCATCGAGCGAGTCAGCACCATGCAACTCTTTTGTTCGGGAAGCGTTTGCTGTGGATTTCAAATCATAAAACGAATTCGTCAAACATTCCCATAGACGGCGCCAACTGATGATGCCGTAAAAAATCACCAGTGAGCTACACAGTCTTCACACGCTCGAAAGAACACCTACACAATAAAAAGAAAAGACCTAGCAGAGAGCACCGGTGTGATGCCGGCCAAATACCCTCCGAAGGTCAAGTTAGAACTATTCTCACAACTCTAGAGTGCTAGAGAGGGTAATTTATGCGTATCTTGGTTGGTGAGGGTATTGGGGTTTTTATAGTAGTAGAGTGTTGACCTCTCCTTGTTAGATTAGAAGTCTTTTCATTTTAGGAGTCTCTTTGGGGCGCATTTTATGGGATCCTTTTCTTATAGGAATCCCTTTGGATTTCACTAAACGTGGATTGCAAGTTATTTCCTTATATATGCGATACGTGGGTGGCAAGCAACTTTTCATCAAGGTCGTCAACTTACACTGCCCCTTCAGCCTTAACGCCGTCAGCTTCATGGAGGCGTCAGCCTTTGAGTGTCTTGTAAGGTGTTTCCTAACTTCCTCTTCATTGATGAGTATCATAAAAGCTGAAGGATTCAAAAAGAGACTGTCAGCCCATGTCGTCGCCATAAACTGTTGGCTTTCCTCACGCCTTCAGCATTAACTATTTTTCTTCCACATCAGTTGCCCCCTACTCCATAATCTCGTTGTTTTATACTGACGGGTTGTGGAGTTTTGTCAAATTACTTTTTTGGGTCCAGAAAAGCGGGGAGATCATTTGGGGGATTCCTCGAACTGCGATACATTTAATGCCCAAGACACGTGTCAAGCTTCCGTTGGCCCCGATTCTGACGAAGGCGTCGTTTCGTCTTCCGCGCGTTTTTTCCTTCCTATATATATGGCGCACCTCCCTCATTTTCTCCATTTCATCTTTGCTGATTTCTGAAAGAAAGCCCGTCGCCTTTGATTTCGTTAATTCATCTCTTACTTCCGTCACTTTATCCGTCATCAGTCTCAAGGCCTTTCTTCAGAAAGTTATCTTACCAGTAAGTTTCCATTTCCTTCTTTTTCGCATTATTTACTTATAGCTGAATAATTCGTTAGTGAGGACGTCAACTTAGGTACTTAGATTGGATCCGTCACTTGTAGGTAGTCAGATGTCAAGTGACGCGTTGAGTGAGGAATCGTCAGTCCGCGAAGGAGCGGGCTACGACGAGACCTTCGGTTCGGGTGATGAGTCTGAGGATTTCTCACCTTCGTCAAAGAGAGAGTCGTTAGCCCAGTCCCCCAACGGCGAGGATGAGGGTTACGCCGAGGGGAGTGTCGAAGTAGGAGTTGATAAAGTAGGAAAAGAGGGAAGTGGGGGTGACGGTAGTGATGATGGTGACAAGAAGGATGGTGACGGTGATGAAGAGGATGATGGCGAGGAATCTTGTGAAGGGACCTCAGTAGGTCCTGGAGATAACTGTCCCTTCATTCTCCCTGAGGAGTGGGCTGTCAACAAGTTCTTACCTTTGATGAGTGACAAAGTTTTTAAGGAGTTATGTATCAGGTACCAAATCCCAGAGCATATCCCAATCCGTCTCCCTGAGAAGAACAAAAAGTGTTACTCGGGGAGGACAGCTGATGTCGGTATGTATGACGCCATGTTCGCTGCCGGGCTTAAGCTTCCGCTGACGGCATTGCACCGTCAACTGGTTGACTTTCTGGGTCTGTCTGTCAGCCAAATTGCTCCTAATGCTTGGAGGACTTTCATTGGTGCAGAAATATTATGGGGGAGTCTGAGTGGGGGAAACCATCAGCTTACGTTAGACGAGTTCTTTTACTGCTACAAACCCCACCATATTGCTTCTTCCAAAGGGACGTATCACTTTTCCTTTAGGGAAAAGGACTTAAAATTAGTGTCCGACATGCAGATTCCAATAGAAATTGGAAAAATAGGTATTTTTTTGTTGAAGGGACGAATTGGGTGTGCCGTCAGGAAGAATGGGCGACGATGCCTCGCGGTTACTTTGACACGTGGGCTTTTGTCAGAGAGTCAGGTTGAACCTGTCAGGTGCTCTTTTATTTTATTGTGACGCTTCTAACACTGTCCATTTTTTCTTGATTTCAGCTAGTGCGCGTCCCCTCATATCTTACGAGCAAGAGGAGTTCATCCAACGGGTTCTCGAAATTCCCTTGGAACAGAGAAAGTGCAGGGACTTAATCAACCTTAACACTATCCATTTGTATTGCGGGGTTCCTGAGCCAACACCAGAAGCTCGAAAATTAGGTGAATACTCTCGTCACCGTAAGTACACCTTTCACATAACTTCAGTCCGATATTACCGTCTGCTTTTCCTAACGCCCATCTATAACCTTTGTAGAAATGGATGCTGCTAAGCAAAGGATAAGGGCGGCGGCAGCCCGTAAGAAAGAGGAGGCGAGACTGGCGAAGGGGACGGAGGAGGGAAACTCGTCAGTCCCCAAGTCCGTCAGTAAGGTCTCAAAAAGAAAACCTGACGGAGGTGACGACTGTCTGTCAAAGAGGACCGCTGTCACCCCTGGTGACGCCTCTCCGAAAGGGAAGTCGTCCCTTAAACCAAGTCATGGCGCGGGCAAAGGGATAATGACTTCCTCTGGTCTCGTCACTGAGGGCCCATGTTGCCTCCTGACCCACAAAGGCTACGCCGTCGAGGAGGTAGGCTCCTTTGTAAAGCCGACGGATATTAAGCCCTATGATCTGGTAGGGATGGAGGACTTGGGGGCGTCAGCTCTTTTTGACATTACCAGGGTATGTTTGCTTTCTCAGGTTAAGTTGATTTTTATCTCTTATTTGACTGACGCCTTGTGCCCCTTTTTTCCAGGCCTTGGTTCGCGTCAAGGCTTTTCAGGACCGTTGTATTGCCAAGGAGGGGGTCATCAACCGTGTTAGGAAACATAACGCCACTCTGATGAACGAACAAGGGCAATACAAGGAGGCCATGCGTACGTTAAATCAGGAGATGAAAGAGCTGAAGAGGAAATTGGCGGAGGCAAATTGTCAGAAGCAGAAGCTTCAAGAGATTTCATTGGATGCGCCTAAGCCAGTGACGCCTGCTAGAAACGTCGTCACTGACGATGATGACGGTATCCCAAAGTCGCAGCTTCCTTCTAAGGCTGACGGCGGCGTCGTTCTAGCCCGGCCTGCTATTACTCCTCCTGCTCCTGTTTCCAAGACTCTTGTGGTCACTGTAGATGCCAACGACACTCAACCCCAGAAAGACGGTGGAACCCTTGCTGACGCTCCTAACGTGTGATTTTGTATATTTTGTTTACTTTAAGAACAACGTCTAAGTGCCCTTTTGGTTTTGGGTTTTTGTTTGTAAACAATTTATTTTGTGTATGGTGTGTTATTCCCGTTTCTTTCTGCCTTTAATTTGCTGGTATGTTGCTTGTTGGGGGCCAAGAATTACGTCGGCCTGTGGTACCCGTCAACTTTTACAGGTTGTACCTTTATTTATCAAAAACTCGTCAGTTTTCTGAGTTTTATGGGCCTGATGAACACGTCACCTACAAACCCGTCGATAGTGGATAATGACTCGTTTTTATTTGTTTTATTTGTAGATCCGTCAGCTTTATGGCCTTGGCTGTCTTATGGATTTCACGAACCCATTAGTTTTTGTAGGGCTGTCGGCTTTTTAGCCTCGTGAACCTCACTGTTATAAGCTTAGTGAACCTTACTTTTTGTAGGACCGTCGGCTTTTTAGCCTCATCCCTGTTATAGACAGTGAATTCGTCATTTTTATAGGACCATCGGCTTTATAGCCTCGTCCCTATTGTAGATTTAGTGAACTCGTCACTTTTATAGGACCGTCGGATTTATAGCCTCGTCCCCATTGTAGATTTAGTGAACTTGTCACTTTTTGTAGGGTCGTCGGCTTTTCAGCCTCGTCCCTGTTATAGACTTAGTGAACTTGTCACTTTTTGTAGGGCCGTCGGCTTTTCAGCCTCGTCCTTGTTATAAACTTAGTGAACTTGTCACTTTTTGTAGGGCCATCGGCTTTTCATCCTCGTCCCTGTTGTAGACTTAGTGAACTTGTCACTTTTTGTAGGGCCGTCGATTTTTCAGCCTCGTCCCTGTTTAGTGAACTCGTCAATTTATATGACCGTCGGCTTTATAGCCTCGTCCCAATTATAGACTGAACTTGTCACTTTTTTGTAAGGCCGTCGGCTTTTTAGCCTCGTCCCTGTTTAGTGAACTCGTCACTTTTTCATGTACTATGAGTATAAACTTCAGCTATTTTTTGAATAAACTCCTCTTATTGCCATGCATTTGTAGAAAAGTAGTTCTTTTAAAAAGAAAACAAAAACCTGCCCCCTGGGCTTTGAAAAAGTTATTGTATCGAAAACTAAAGTAAATAGAGAAACTGAGGAGTATAGCTAAAATTAAACTAGAAATAAAGGGGTGTAGCCCTTCATGTCATCCTTTTCACTAGTAGTATTTTCGCAGGTGCTCAATGTTCCACGGATGTGGCAGCTTTTGTCCGTCCATCGTCTCCAGGTGGTAAGTGCCCTTCCTCTGCCATGATGTGATCCGGTAAGGTCCTTCCCAGTTGGGGCCAAGTTTCCCTTGGGTAAGGTCTCTAGCAGCGCCCATGACTTTCCTTAGGTTGAGATCTCCAACCTTGAAGTCTCTATGTCGGACCCAGGAATTGTAGTGCTTCGCTATGCGGTCCTAGTACCGTACGAGCCTCTGTTTTGCTGTCGCCCTGACTTCGTCTACCAGATCGAGCTGAAGACGTATATCCTCGTCGTTCTTGTTTTCGTCATGGTTGTGTACCCTGTAGCTTGTAAGTTCGACCTCGGCTAGGATGACTGCCTCATTTTCGTACGTTAGCCGGAATGGTGTCTCTCCTGTGGGTGTTCTCGCCGTCGTTCTGTATGCCCATAGTATGCTCGGTAACTCTTCAAGCCATATGCCCTTTGCCCCCTCGAGTCGAGTCTTAATAATCTTGAGCAAAGATCGGTTCGTAACCTCGACCTGTCAGTTAGCTTGTGGGTGGGCAGGGGAGGAGTAGTGGTTCCTTATTCCTAACTGCGAGCAAAAGTCCCGGAAGGAGTCGTTGTCGAATTGCTACCCATTATTCGAGACTAAGACCCTAGGAATGCCAAATCTGCATATGATGCATCTCCCGACGAAACCCCGTATGTTCTTCTCTGTAATGGTGGCCAAAGCTTCAGCTTCCACCCACATTGTAAAGTAGTCGATGCGTACTACCAAGAACTTCAGCTGTCGTAGCGCTGTAGGAAACGGTCCCATAATGTCTAATCCCCACTGAGTGAATGGCTATGGGGCCGTCATCGGAGTCAGTTCTTCGATTGGTTGTCTAATAATATTGTTGAACCTCTGGCATTTGTCGCAGGTTTTGACATAAGCTTCGGCGTCCTTCTGCATGGTAGGCCAATAGTATCCTACTCGCACAAGCTTGTGCACTAGCGATCTTGACCCTGAATGGTTTCCACAAATCCCCTCGTGTACCTCTCTCATGACGTAGTCCACCTCTTCATTACTTAAGCACCTTAGATACGGACGAGAGAAGCCTCTTTTATACAGGACATCTTTTATTAAGACAAACCTTGCTGCCCGGACCTTCAGCTTTCTTGCGGCCTCCTTCTCGTCTAGCAAAACGCCGTCCTTCAAGTATGAAGCTATCGGTGTGATCCAATTGCTTTCAGAACCTATCTCCTGCACGTCATCGGAATCTATTAGTGGAGAAAGCTGAACAAAGGAGAGTACATTACCAGGGGTGATCATATGTTCTGCTGAAGCGGCTTTGGCAAGACAGTTAGCTTGCTCATTCTCTCCTCTGGGGATTTGGATGATTTTGGCCTCTAGGTCGTCTACTCTTCTTCTTACTTGATCCAGGTATTTCTTCATCCTTTCGCCCTTGCACTCGTAGTCTCCATTCACTTGGTTAGTAACGACCTAAGAGTCGCAGTAAATGACTACGCTCGCGGCCCCCGCTGCTTTGGCGAGGTCGAGGCCTGCTACTAGTGCTTCGTACTCCGCTTCATTGTTGGTGGTGGGGAAGTCAAGACGGATCATACATTCAATTATGTCTCCTTCAGGTGACAGTAGTACAACGCCAGCCCCCCCAGCCTGCCTGTTGGATGATCCGTCTGTATGTATGCTCCACTGAGGGGACTCCTCTGCCCCCTTGTCTTCGTCATGGGTGAATTTTGCTATAAAGTCCGCGACGATCTGTCCTTTGATGGCGGTTCGCGGGTGGTACTGGATATCAAATTCGCTCAATTTTATGGCCCATAGCGCCAATCGACCAGCAGCTTCATGGTTGCTCATCGCTCGCCGCAAGGGCTTGTCGGTCAGGACGATTACTGTGTAGGCTTGAAAGTACGGTTTAAGCTTACGGGCTGCTGTAACTAACGCAAAGGAGAGTTTCTCCATGGATGGGTATCTTTCTTCGGCACCGCGAAGCGCCTGGCTGGCGTAATATACGGGCTTCTGCACCCTTTCTTCTTCTTTGACCAAGGCGGCGCTGATGACAGTAGGGGAGACGGCCAGATAGAGAAAAATCTCTTCTCCTGCGATGGACTCAGCAGCGGCGGGGAAGAGAGATAAGCTTTTAATTCCTCGAATGCCTGCTGACACTCGGCAGTCCAATCGAAATATTTCTTCAACGTGCAAAAGAAGGGTAAACATTTGTCCATTGCCCTCAACACGAACCTATTCAGCGCTGCTACTTTTCCATTGAGGCTTTGTACTTCCTTCACATTTCTTGGGGGTGCCATCTCCATTATAGCCTGAATCTTGTCCGGGTTGGCCTCGATGCCCCTTTGAGACACCATGAATCCTAGGAATTTTCCTGCCGTCACTCCGCAGGCGCATTTTCCCGAATTGAGCTTCATGTTGTAAAAGCAAAGGGTGTCGAATGTTTCCCTGAGGTCTTCCAAGTGATCTTCCTCCCTTCGGCTTTTTACCAGCATGTCGTCAACGTAGACTTGGACATTTCTCTTGATCTGCTGCGCGAACATTTTGTTCATAAGCCTCTGATACGTCACGCCCGCATTTTTCAGGCTGAATGGCATCACTTTATAACAAAAGAGGCCTTGGCTAGTCACGAACGAAGTTTTCTCCTGATCAGTTTCGTGCATTCGGATTTAGTTGTAACCCAAGAAAGCGTCCATAAAGCTTAACAGCTGGTGTCGAGTCATAGAGTCTACTAGCGTGTCGACCCGTGGGAGGGGATAACTGTCTTTAGGGCATGCTTTGTTAAGATCGGTGAAGTCCACGTACATCCTGCACTTCCCGCTTACTTTCTTAACCATTACCATGTTCGCCAGCCAGTCGGGGTAGTAAACCTCCCTAATGAAGCTCGCCTCCTGTAATTTGCAGACCTCTTCCGCTATGGCATGATCTCGCTCTGAGGCGAACACTCGCTTCTTCTGTCAGATCGATGGAAAGAAGGGCGACACATTCAACCTATGTACCATGATTGAAGGGTCTATCCCTGACATTTCCTCATGGCTCCAGGCGAACATGTCCCGATTATTTCTGAGAAAAGTTGTGAGCGCTTTGCGGACCACGGGATTAGCAAGGGTTCCAATTTTGGTCGTTCGGTCAAGTTTGGAGTCGTCAAGAAGCACTTCTTCAAGCTTCTCCATGGGCGGTGTTCTTCGATGCTCATGGCTTGGAGGTGGTCATCCATCTCCATCATGGCTACGTAGCATTCGCGTGCGGCCACTTGATTTCCGCGTAGCTCTCCAACTCCATAGTCGGTAGGAAACTTAATCATTAGGTGGTAGGTTGAGGTTACAGCCTTTCACGAATTGAGGGTAGGTCGTTCGAGAATAGCATTGTAGGCGGATGAGCAGTCAACCACTAGGAATGTCACGTCCTTGTTAATCTGCTGAGGGTAATCGCCTACCATGACAGATATTGTGACCGTGCCTAGGGGGAATACCCTTGTTCCTCCAAAACCGACGAAGGGGGCGTTCGTCGGAATTAATCGTTCTCTGTCAATTCCCATTTGCTGGAACGCCGGGTAGTATAAGATATCTGTCGAGCTGCCATTGTCGACCAACACCCGGTGTATGTTGTAGTCTCCTACTCATATGTTGACAACGAGCGCATCGTCGTGTGGATGGTGAAGACGTCGCGCGTATTCTTTCGAGAACCTGATAATGGGGCCTTCTCTCCACGCTACCTTTGGTACGAAGCCCGTCAACTAAACATTTTGGACCATCCTAAGGTAAGTTTTGCAGGCCTTTTTTGATGAGCCAGTGGTCGCTGTTCCTCCTACGATCATCCTTATGTCCCCTACGGGGGGTCTTGGACGTTCATTGTCCCGTCGGGGGTGTTGCTCCTGAAGGGGTAGATCTGCTCTCTCCTTCCTGACGAACTTCTGCAATTTCCCTTGCTTGATAAGGGCCTCGATCTGCTGTTTTAAGTCGTAACAATCGGCCGTGTCATGACCGTAGTCACGGTGGAAGCGGCAATATTTGTCCCTCGATCGCCTGTTGGGATCTCCCTTCAGCTTTCCAGGGTAGGTCAAGGCCTCCTCGTCCTTGATTTGCATCAGGGGTGAAGCTTGTAAACCTTCGGTCTATCGGGGCGGTTAGTGGGGTGAAGCTTGTGAACCTTTATCCCGGGGGCTTAGAGCGCCTTTCATCCCTTCGGTCTCCTGTTCTTGCCTTCTTGCGCCCTTAGTCTTACCGTGTGTCTTCCTGCCTCTCCCTTTTCTTGGGCTTTTCCTCTCGGGCCAGCAGCGCGTCTTCAGCATTCATGTACTTGGTGGCCTTGTAAAGTACTTCTGATATGGTCTTCGGGTCGTTCTTATATAGGGAAAACAAAAACTTACCTTTCCGCAGCCCATTCGTGAAGGCCGCCACAAGTATCTTGTCGTCGGCTTCGTCGATCGAAAGTGCTTTCTTATTGAAACGGGATATGTAGGATCTCAGCGTTTCGTCCTCTCGCTGCTTGATGCTCATCAAACAAGCTGTAAACTTTTTATACCTATGTCCCCCAATGAAGTGCGCAGTAAATTGAGCGCTTAGCTTCTTGAAAGTGCTGATGGAGTTGGGCATCAACCGGCTGAACCAAATTCTTGTCGCACCCTTCAGCATTGTGGGGAAGGCCCTACACATGATTTCATCCGCTACTCCTTGAAGGTGCATCAAGGTCTTGAAGGTCTTTAGGTGATCTAGAGGGTCCTTGACTCCATTGTAACTGTCAATCTGTGGCATGCGAAACTTATGTGGTAGAGGGAAGGAATTGATGGCCGCAGTGAATGGCGAGTCGGTACGATTGACCAGATCGTCAAGGTCGCTGGACACCCGTCCCTTGAGGGCGTTCATCATAACCTCCATCTGCTCCTTCATCGCTTGCATCTCTGCGACGATATGTGGAGGGGTTGAATCCGTGAGGGATGGCATGCTTAAATTTTGTCGCTCTGGTCTACTGGGAACGTTACTGCCCTCTGGCCCTTCTCGCTCCCTTCTATCGGTACTGGTGCCTTCTTGGTCCTGCTCTTGGGTGCCGTGACCTACGTTTTTCTAGCGTAACTGCTCCTCCAGATCGTGGTTCTCCTTAGTGAGGCGTTCCACTACGGTGGCTAAGGTCTGAACCTGCCTCTCGAGGGCCGTTGTGCGAGTTTCGTCTCCCTGAACGTTGTTCGTGGTCGCCATTGAGCGAGTCAGCACCATGCAACTCTTTTGTTCGGGAAGCGTTTGCTGTGGATTTCGAATCATAAAACGAATTCGTCAAACATTCCCATAGACGGCGCCAACTGATGATGCCGTAAAAAATCACCAGTGAGCTACACAGTCTTCACATGCTCGAAAGAACACCTACACAATAAAAAGAAAAGACCTAGCAGAGAGCACCGGTGTGATGCCAGTCAAATACCCTCCGAAAGTCAAGTTAGAACTATTCTCACAACTCTAGAGTGCTAGAAAGGGTAATTTATGCGTACCTTGGTTGGTGAGGGTATTGGAGTTTTTATAGTAGTAGAGTGTTGACCTCTCCTTGTTGGATTAGAAGTCTTTTCCTTTTAGGAGTCTCTTTGGGGTGCATTTTATGGGATCCTTTCCTTATAGGAATCCCTTTGGATTTCACTAAACGTGGAGAGCAAGTTATTTCTTTATATACGCGATACGTGGGTGGCAAGCAACTCTTCATCAGGGCCGTCAGCTTACACTGCCCCTTCAGCCTTAACGTCGTCAGCTTCATGGAGGCGTCAGCCTTTAAGTGTCTTGTAAGGTGTTTCCTAACTTCCTCTTCATCGATGAGTATCATAAAAGCTGAAGGATTTAAAAAGAGACCGTCAGCCCATGTCGTCGCCATAAACCTTTGGCTTTCCTCACGCCTTCAGCATCAACTATTTTTCTTCCACATCACTTTATATATTTATTTTACATCCTTCACCATGCCTCGTTATACGGATTGTTTGTATTGGCCAAGTATATATATTGGTTGCTAAAACGACTACAAATGCAAAATCCATAGCTTATGTTCTGTTACCAACCAAGAAATGAATCCATTGCGTTCTAAATACTCATCGTGACAATACAAAACAAGACAAAATGGAGAGAACAAATCAGAATAATCGAATGTAAAAGAGATATCATTTTAAGTGGGCAAATGACCACAAAGTCTCCAGTGCAATTGAACTGTTTAAATAATCAGATAGGTTTAATTTTGATTTTGAACAGATAGGTTTAAATGTTTTTATCTTTTACTTTAATTTTTATCATAAAATGAGTTAACAAAATTTTAAACAAGTGGAATGATGGACCACTAGACAAAAATGACATGATCCACCATGAGGACCTTCTAATTTCTCCTTGGATAGATACAAAATTATAATTATTCTTATCTATTTTTTTTATACATCTCTATCAATTTTTAGATAAATACAAAAACTTAGTTGTTATTATCTTTTGTTTAAGTTACATATGATTCTTGATTAAACCGTGAATCATACGAGCATAACACTAGTGTGTGTATATCTCACACACATCTTTTTCCTAAAAATTAGCACACACTATCTCTATTTAAAATATCTCACATGTCCTTTTTCCAGTTTCTTTACATAAGATTTTATATTGCCTCAATTTTCTCCTTACTTTAATTATCACCATTTCCAATTATAAATTTTTGTTTCATTTGACATTATCGAGATTATTAATTTATTATTTGGTGTTTTTTTCCGTAATATTTTACAAATCTCATGATTTATTTTAATCTATTTTCTTTATCTCTTTCTCGAGTCTTTTTTCTAGTTTCTTTGTACAATACCTTTGATCTCTACAATTTTTCTCACTTCATCATCATCTTTCTTTTCAAAGAGGTGTGTTTCCTTCGACTTTATTGAAGTTATTATTTGTACATTGTGTATTTTTCTTTTCATAATTTTTTTTTCTAATATTACATTTCTTTAATCTCTTTATCTCTTATTTATATACTAGCCTCTAAGCATGGACGTTGCGCGTGATTAGAGGTTCTTCTATTTTATGAGGTAAAGACTAATAATTTGCATCTATTATAATTTAGAAATATATTTTTTTAATTTTTAAACAAATAAAAATGATAAACTTTAGAAATAGGCGGTAATTGTAATTTCTTTTTTGAAAGTTAAAGGGAAAAAAATCCTAAATTTTAGGAGTTTTCTTTTTGAATTCAAATGAAATTTGTTATTTGACATTTATGACTCTATTTTTAAATGAAGTTACCCTTCATTAATGAGGGTATTTTTGAACCACATAAAAGTCCAGTATAAAGACAATAATCCTCTTTTATATATATTAGCCTCATCACACGCGCTTCGCGCGTGTTATGAGGCTTTTTTTTTTAGTGGTCATAGCAAAAAAAAAAAAAAAAAAAAATTTATGTGTTTTTTTATTTTATATATATAATTTTTATTTTGAGAATCTAATTTATAAGTGGATAAAGAAATTTGAAAATCAACAGGAGAGTAACCCAATTTTTTAGGCAAAATTTTAGTGGGAGTCAGGGTTGTATTTTTACCAGGTTGTCTTTTAGTTTTGTTTCTACTTAAACATAGGAATGTAGGGGTATTTTAGAAAGAAAAAAAAAATCATGTCCAAACAAGGGAAGCTCCTTAAATAATAGTATAGATACTAGCCCTACCACACGCCCTTCGCACCTGCGATGAGGCTTTTTCTTTTTTAGTGGTCATATTTTGTAGCAAAAAATAAAAACATGTGTTTTTATTTTATATATATAATTTTTATTTTGAAAAATTAATTTATAAGTGAGGCTTTTTTTTGGTTGTCCTATTTTGTAGCAAAAAAAAAAAAAAAAGTGTTTTTATTTTATATATATATTTTTTATTTTGAAAATTTAATTTATAAGTGGATAAAGCAATTTGAAAATCCATAAGAGTGTGACCTTATATTTTAGGCAATGTTTTAGTAGGAGTTAGAGTTGTATTTTTACCGGATTGTCTTTTAGTTTTGTCTCTACTTAAATATAGGGATGTAGGGGCATTTTAAAATTATTAAATAATGAATCCAAATAGGGGATGCCCCTTAAATAGTAACTAGCCTTATCACACGCGCTTCGCGAGTGCGATGAGGCTTTTTTTTTAGCAAAAAAAAAAAAAAAAAAAAAACTCTGCGTTTTTATTTTATAAATATAATTTTTATTTTGAGAATCTAATTTATAAGTGGATAAAATTTTTTGAAAATTAACAGGAAAGTGGTCCTATTTTTTAGACAATATTTTAGTGGGAGTTAGAGTTGCATTTTTACCTGATCGTCCTTTAATTTTGTCTCTACTTAAACATAGGGGTGTAGGGGCATTTTTGAACCAAAAAAAATGAGGGATTCAAATAGGAGAAGTATTTAAGGGGCTTCCTCTCATGTTAATTTTCAAATTACTTTATCAACTTATAAATTAGATTTTCAAAATAAAAATTATATATATATATATAATAAAAAGACACAGTTTTTTTCCTACAAAATAGGACCACCAAAACAAAACAAAAAAACCTCATGGCACGTGCGAATATATATATATATATATATAATAGTACTTATTTATATCCCCAATTTTCGGTCAATAATTTTGTAAAATTCATTGATAGTTACTAGATTAAATTCAAATCACTATCCACCCCAAGCCATATATAGTGATTAGAATGTGAAAACAAATTTCAAATTAAAAAAAAAAAATGGAAATAGTTGATTACATATAGTAAAAATGTCATTTTCCTTAATTTTTTTCCAAAATAAATCATAATTAAATATTGTTTTAATCAAAAGACAAGATAATGAATAAGTGGATAACGATAAAGACAACTCTGTGGAAGAGTAGTGAAAATATTGTAGGAAATTCTTTATGACAGGAGCTACGTCTACAATATTTTTACAACATTTTTACAACAAATCATAAGTGGTTAGTTGTTATTAATTCAAATTTGAACCTAATACTAAGATTACTTTTTTGCCCCAACAATAACAACTAGTAATAACCTGCCACTTAGAATTTATTATAAAAATGTTGTGGACGTATCATTTCTCATTATTTATTGCCACAACATTTTTTTAAATAATTTTAATGGAAGTTCCCACAACAATTTTTAGTGTTATGCCTCTCTTATCGAGGAAAAAAAAAAAGTGTTATGCCTCATGATTTAAAACCGTAGGAAATTTTCTATCTACATCCCAACACCTCTAGGTATTTTTGTAATTGAAAAATGTACCAACTCCAAATTATGATGAATAAAAATTAGTAACCTTTAGAAAAAAATAATAATAATAGAAGAGCCCCAAAAAGAAGGAGTTTCTCTCTAATGATTATATTTTCAAAATTCACATTCAATAAAACGATCTAGGAGACGTTTGAAGGGTTTTTATTCAAATTACTTTGGAAAGAAATATTTTCCAAGTCATTATAACCAATGTCCCCAAAAAAAGAATGGGGGGGGGGGGGGTGGAAAGGCCATTATATTTGAAAAGAAAAGGGTAAAAGAGTGATTGGAGAAATTTAAGGATTGCTTAGTGCACATTTATGGTCAAAAGAGAACAAAATTATTTTAATCTAGGAAGGATTTCATAACGGTTTAAATGGAAATAAACTTTTTTTTTTCCTAAAGGGTCATCACATAACCCACATCGGATTGAGATTAAGTGTAATATCTAGAGTATTGCATCTGATGCAATTAGTATAAATGGTTGAGATTTAAAGTTGCAAAAAGTAACTTTAAATCTCAACTATTAAATATAAAAAATGAATGAAAGTAAAAAAAGTAAAAGTAAAAAAAGTAAAAACAATTAAAAAAAAGTTGTAAAGAGATTGGGTGAATTGCACGGTGCAATTGCATATATCAATTCCACCGGATCCCAATTCACCCACAGCCTACAAGCTGGCCCAATAGCCTACTAACCTTCTAGGCTCGGTACTATTAAGGCATGTGGATAGCCCATAAAGCTAGTAGGACAGTCCATGAGTTGATTTTTTTTTGCCCATGGTCGCCCACTAGGCCGGTTGATTAGCCTAACCCATAAGGCTAACCAGTTAGCCTGACTTGTTAATCTAAAATTTATAACAAAATAATTCGTGTGGGTGGGTGGGAGTTGAACTTAAGACATTAGAAAATAATAAGATCACACACTTAACCACTAGGATACTTAAAATGATTTTGTTAAATTATGCTTACTAAATATATATTGGACAAAATTTAGTGACAAAATTGGTTGTAATCTAAGACTACAACTTTACTTAATATTTTTTTCTTGGAGGTGAATTTTGACAAATCTATCATTGGATTGCATCTTCTTCTTATATCCACATACTTGCAAAATTTTTAGAAAATTAAAAATTAATAGCTATGTTATCAATAATTTTTTTAAATTGAAAGTTTTTGTAGTTTAAAGTTGTGCATAAAATATAAACTTTTAGATCATATAGTAAATAATATCCGATTGATAAAAAATTTGGCATATGTATTAAGAACATAAAGAACATACAATTCAAAAGTTAGATTTTCAAAATATATAGTAATGTTTATTTTATTGATTAAGGTTGTAGTCTTAGTTTACAAACAATTTTCTAACTAAAATTTGTCCATATATATTTTGCTAATAGCATAGTAACATTGATTATGAAAAACAATAAAATAAGAAAATGGATATTAATTTTGTTTATCAAAATATAGAAAAAGAAAAAGAAAATATTTACAATCTCAATAACAATTTTATTAGGTTTTGACAGTAAAAAAAATTAAATAAGTTTTTGAAATCTTTTGATTCTTTCCTTAAAAAAAATAATTTGATTTTTTCCTTAAAAAAAAATTGATTCTTTCCTTAAAAGAGAAAAAAATAAAAATGCTCACTAAAAAAACCCATCCCACTTGGCGAGCTCCCTAAAAATAAAATGGGCATTTCTCATAAGCAGGGCCATGAGGTTTTTCCTTCCGGCTTGACCCAACTTGGCTCATCACCAATAATAAAATGATGCCGTATTGAATTATGTGCGTCTACATATAGCACTCTGATTATCCTCATCTATTTTTGTAACCACTTTCATTAATTATAATTCAAGTATTGAGTTGTTCAACTAGGAAGCCTGGAACTTCCTCTAACCGTGTTTTAAAATCATGAGCAATGCCTACTAGTTAATATTGTGCTTAACCATGAGCAATCCTCTGACTTGGATGGAAGTGTTTTAAGATCTTTTCTTTTTCATTATCATCTACAGTACATATAATACAAATGTTGCATTTAATTTTACAAAGCTCCTATTGCACCACATCATCATTCGTTTTCCTACGTTTATTGAGTTGCGCCATGATTCAACTTAGACTTTGTCTCTCCACTTCAGAATTTAGTGTTTTTCTCTCCATTTTGCTGATTGTCGAGAAATTATTGCAATGCTTGTAGTCAAAGCAACACAATGAATATATCCAAGCCTCATGAATGAGTTAGGATTGTTTGTTGCTTGGCCTCATGTCTCTCCATTCTTTGAAACCTTGCACCTTTTTTGACCTTACCCTTAAAAGTGTTTGATGAAATTCCAGTGAAATCTCAATGCTTTGTGACTAGTTTAGCTATTCATGATGCCCTTTGATTTGTAACAATTTCGACCTTGATCAATGGTATGTGGTTTATCAAACTCTTCTTTATTTTATATAAACATCTTATAGTCGTTGTTTGTTGTATTTCAGATAATGGAATTTATTTTATCTATTCGAGGACATTTTTTACCTCGAAATTGTAGAATGTCTTCCAGAGTTGGTGAACACTGAACAGTGCACACAGCAAAATCCAAATGGTGTGTGCGCTGTTCACCAACTCTATTTAAGGATTTTAAGCTTTATCACTGTCATGGTTTTAATAAATTAAACGTTTCAAGTCTTCTTCGACTCAATAAGTTTTTTGTAATATCTTGCGAAAAGCTGTCAAGGATTGACATTGAAGCCCCAAGATTACATACTTTTGAGTTTTCAAATAGGAATGCAAGGTGACATTGTGAATTTTACTTGGCAGGATGTGAACTATTTAAAACATGCACACTAGGACTTTATCTTGTAAATAACATGATAGGCAAGTTGCTTGAGAACATAAGTTCAAAGTGTCCCAGTCTTGATGATTTATGCATTGTGAGATGCAGAATGACAAGTATCAAAATCTCTTGTCAAATGCTTAAGGTGTTAGCCATAAAGGGGTGCAAAAATCTTGAGGGTGCGGAATTAGATACTCCCAATTTAGTTTCTCTAAACTCCTTAATGAATAAATTGTCCTACTCTTTCAATACTACAAGTTTGCAAGAAGTTGGGCTTTCTTTCTACCTTAGCTGCAGTTTCATTCTTTGCCTTGATAAATTGAAGGAATTTGTTGGAAAGTTTAATAGTTATGAAGGTTTGAACTTGGTTATCCACTTTGAGGTATGTATTTTCTCTTCTATTTTGAATTTTATAAAATATTACAAGAATATCTTTGCCCTTGATTTTGTGACATTCTGTTTTCCATTATAGTGCAATGGTATTCTACTAGATGGATTGAATGAAAATATACTTTCCTCGCTAATCTCAAGGAATTGAGGTCAGTAATAGCTATATCATCAATCAGTTTATCTGATTCGCTAGAGAGACTTCTGCTTAATGTTTCTGTAGAGACCCTGACAATAATGTCAAGTTCCAGGAAATTACTAGAGGTATGTTATTGATCCTCTCTTTGTGTGATCATGCTTTTCCAAAATTATTGTACCATATTCATAGGGTTCTTATGAACATTATTTGATGTTTGCTTTACCCTGTTATAGGTGTTGAAAAAACACATGGAAAACACAGTTTTATATCTTATACAAAACACGTAGCGGAACATGACGGATCTACTTCATTCATGTGAAATAACTTGCAACATCTGAATTTTAGAAACAAAGAACAAGAAAGCGTACCTTGATGTTATCAAAATTCAAAACAAATGAAGATTGGACTTAGAAAGTCTTTCAATCTTCACTTTAATTCCACAATGTGCCCAAGATGTGTGATCTCTTAATCAGTTCTATATGTATTTTTTCAAGGAAATAACCAAGTGTTTTTCTCTTAAGAAAAACTCTGATCAATTTTCTCCTTTTAATCATACATATATATATATTTATATATATATATATATATATCTTTACTTAGGCGGTTACTTTATTTAATAACTCTTATTAAATAAATAATTGATTATCTAATTGTGTTAGCTTTTTGGTCCAGCCCAATTGAGCTTTAGTGTGTGACTTGGAGTAGGACCAAAAGGGATAAATAAAACTCTAACTCCAATGGGCTTTGGACTTATCTGTCAGCTCTTGACAAGCCCAAAGTTACCATTAATTATATATAATACCAATATATAAATATAATTGCACTCTAGGTTTTATTAATAAATTATATTCCAAGACTTTATTAAACATTTAATCCCTTCATGGAAATATTCGCAGTAATACAAAGTCATAATGTGTAACTGTCACTTTGAAAATTACTACATCTTGATCCTTGAGTGTTTAGTTTAATTCTTTAAGTTATTCATATATATTTTATTAAATCTAATTTCATAAAACATAAACTTTAGTAACTCTTTACTAAAGTGGTTAGACCTAACACTCTGAATAATCAAACACATTAAACTTATCTCAAGGGAATATTTTATATCTCTATAAAGAGACTATGAATTTCATCTTGAGAATATGTGTTCCTTCAACATTACGTGTGGTTGTCCAATATACTGAGATTTTTACCGATTGTCTAGATCTCACTCCTGATATAATAAAGTAACCTACATTTTATGATCGGGTTCACTATTCCCTCAAGATCGAGAGTTTATGTAAATGAGAAGTCGTGAGATTTATTATTCATTTGACAGTCGTTAATAGAATAATAAATCTCACAGCAGTTCAGTTCAATATGTTTTATACACTTAAAACATATTAACATATCAACTAGAAATCTCCACTTCCATGATCAAGATAAATCATCTTAATTGACATGTTATAGTCTTCGCAAATGAAATGTCAAATTTCATCATTGACTACGAACTAAGATTTCTAGTTTACAAAGAGCTTGTGATTTATATCTTTTGTAACTAAATCCCATAAATCACATATTATACATCTCAAGGACTATATGATAATGTCAAAACATTCATGCTATCATTATTTTAGATAATAATAAAACAAGTTTATTACACAAAACATAATGTCATACATGATGTCATATATGGTATACAATAAGATTTTAAGGCACTAATCCTAACAATAGGTTCTGAATGAGAAGATACTAAATAGGGGCTTCAAATCAATGTTTAGTCAACGACATTCCTTATATGTCGTAAAGGTTGAGAAGTTAAATGGGGAAGAGGATTCTGAAAATTCAAAGTGGATTGCTTTGTTGAATTTGAATGAAACTATGATTTACCAAAGAAAAAAAAAATTAAACTTAAATGGACATCTGATTGACGTGGAAGAAAGGCTTAGATGTCATCTTAATCACAATTTACGCTTTAGAATATGCTTGTTACTTGTGCATTAATTAGTTATATTTCTGTTTTGTAATGGCTGATTCTAGTTACTTTAAACAATAACTATGTGTGGGTTCTTTTTTTGACAGTACCCAGGTCCAAGTAGGAATAAGGATTCTAAGCCTGATACTTTTTATTTGGTGGACTGGGCTTGGTTCACCGCGGCTGTGTTGGGCTGATTACGAACCAATTTGCATACAAAACATAGATCCTACAACACATACACATTCATACACAAAATATATACGTATTGTACAATAATGAACAGTAAAGGAATAGCAAAAAAGGTAAATAAGATGTTAGGGATCCTCAGAATGATAAATAATGTTTCATTATTTCTTGAATTTTTTGATACATTAGGTCTTTTCTCTATTGGGATATGTTACAAGGTCCAAATAAGTTCAAAAGTCACAGACTTAGATAGCTTTTTTAGGCTTCTAAGACTTGTGAGATTTGAATCCATTTGAATCCAAGTGTATCCCCTAATGTCTGTCTCAGGATCTCTCACAGTGTTTTCCCTCTTTTCTCTCTTTTTGAATTCTAAATAAGTTTTTCAAGAGATCTTTTGGCTCTGATTCTCTATTGCTGAGTGGTTTTCATTGTTGGATCCATCCCTTTTTATAGTGTCTTCCTAGGGTTTTTGGTGTACCACTGATTCCCTCCATTTGTTGCCTTGGGTACCAGAATCAATGTTATGTCAGCAACATTGGTGGCTGGTCCCTTCCCTATTTTCTCATTATTTTTTCCTTTTGAGGTTTCCCCTCCCCCCCCCCCCCAAAAAGTCCCTAGCTGACCTTCCTCTTGTTAGGACATATGTGAATCATGTTAGGAATATATGTCAATATAGAATTGGCTAATCTTTTGACAAAATGCACTTTATTTATAATTAGGTAGATCTAGGATGTGTTTAATACTTCAAGGAATAAGGTTTTAAGTTCAAATGTTAAAACCATGCAAGTTTGTCCAAGAATCAAGTGAAGAAGTGCTGAATTTTAAAACTCGACAGCTAGTATCTATCAAGGTTTAAAAGGCTGTTTAAGTCCGATGCTCGACAGCTGCTCGATAGATAGGGTATCTGTCGAGGTTTAAGAAAACCAGTTTTTCAGATTTGATTTCACTCCAATCTGTGTATAGATGTTTGGGCTTTCTTTTCTCACAACCCCAAACATATATAAGGATTATTTTAAGGGCCGTCACAGCTGATGCACCTCAATGTAAAAGTTTTTCACAAGCATATTGTGAACTGGAGACATATGCCCTAGTTCATCTTTCTATTCAAGAAGCTGCTGTGTTTATACACCGTAAGGTTTTGTAACCAATGAGCTTCATGATCTTCATCGTGTGATGAAATGAAGAACTTTGCAGCCAACATTCTTCTCAAGTTAGTGAGTAAGCCGCGTACTGGGATTCGCGCATCGAATTGGTTAGTCACGTACTAGGAGCCGTGCATTAAAGGAGAGATTGTCACTACAGAATAACTCCAATTGGGTATTGGGGTAAGGGTTCAACTGTAGGTTGGTATAAGATACTGAGATTCCTTTACTTGTAACCACTTGTTGTGATAATAGTAAATTCTCGAGAGTTGTGACCTTAAAATCACCCGGTAGGGTTTTTGCAGTATAGGTTTTCCCCATTCGTAAACAAATAACTGTGTCAATTTATTTTCCGCTGCATTTTAACTTAGTTGGTGATTTGTTTGTGCTAACACGCTTATTGCATGCTAATTGAATTAATTAATTAACTTGGCTAATTAATTGGTTAATTCATCACAAGGGGTCAATACATTCTTGGCCTATCACCTCTTTTGAGAGGTCCTAAGGGCTGACTTTCAATCCTCTTTTTCCAAGGCTTCTAGATGTTACTTTTCAAACCCACCTTTTTTGCTGTTTCACCTTTTTTCATTTTCTCTAAATGGGCAGATTCCTCTCTGTCAAGCTGAAAGATCCTTAGCCACCTTCCTTCATGGTCCATCTCCTTGCGTTTATTGAGGTATTAGACTTCTTTCCATGAAGTGTTGATTCTTAAGTCATCAGCCTATTTCTCTCACAAGGGCTAGGTTGAGCTTCCTTTTTCCTTTTCCCTTATTTTCTAAGGCCCAGAACTTACCCAATCATGGGTTTGGACCCTCTCCTACTTGTTGTGTGGGTTCTTTTTTTTTTTAGCACACAGGCCCAAGTAGAAACAAGGATCTTGGCCCTAATACTTATTATTTTAAGGGACTGGGCTTGGTTCACTGCAGCTAAATTGGGCTGATTTCAAACTAGGTGGTGCACAGAGCACGAATCCTACAACACATACATGCTAACATACAGGAAATATATATACATTGAATAGCAAGAAAACAACAAAGGAACGAAATGATAAAGAAGGAACATAAAATAAAATGTTAGGGATCCTTAAAATAATGTAAAATACTTCGTTAATTTCTTGATTATGTAATACACTATGCTCACTAAGACATGTTACAAGGTCCAAATAAGTTCAAAAATCACAGACTTACATGGCTCTTCAGGCCTCTAAGACTTGCAAAGTTTGAATCCCTTTGAATCCAAGTGTGTTCTCTAGTGGCTGCTTAAGGCCATCCTAGGGTTTCCAGGGTACCACTGATTCCCTCCATTTTCTCCCCTAGGTACCAAAACTAATGTTGTGCCAGCAACATTCGTGGCTGGTCCCTTCCTCATTCCTCATTATTTTCTTCTTTTGAGGTTCCTTCTTCAAAAAGCTTCTTGCTAAATTTCCCGTTCTAGGGGGTCCTAGAAGGCTGGCTTTTGTTCTTTCCTTCTCCAAGGCTTCTAGATTCCACTTTTTTCAAACCCACCTTTTGGCTAGTTTCCCTTTTGTCATTTTTCCCAAGTGAGCTAATTCATTTCTGCCAAGTCGAAAGATCCCAAGCCACTTTCCTTCTTGGTTCTTCTTTCTGGGTTCCCCGAGGTACCAGGCTCTTGCTCATGAGTTGTTGGTTCTCAGGCCCTCTGACCCCTTTTCTGCATCATTGGGTGGCTGATAGGGACATATCTGTTCTTGTTCCTTATGTTTCTTGGCACCCTTCCCTGAACTGTCTTAATCCCATCCTGGCTTTGCTACATGTCCCGAGGATCCCAAGCTCTTGAGAATCCCCAGGTATCCTGGCCTAGTTATTTTCCCGGGCTCCCCAGCGATTTTTCTGGCCTTTGAGGGCTGGGCTGGGCTTTTTCTTTCCTTTATTTCATGGGTCCCGAAACTTGCCCATTCATGGATTTGGGTCTCTCCTTATGAACCCTTAATGGGTTTGGAATTTTTTTTTTTTTTTTCTTTATTGGAAGCCCAAATGCTTTATTTTTCCTCAGTTTCAATCCTTTGCGTTGTTTTGGGCCTTGGTACAACATTGTGATTTTTTGGACCTCAACACTTGTTTTAAGCATGGTTTTTAAACCCGAACTGGACTGTACAGTCCAACTAGGTTAACCATGAACTGTTCATGAAAACGGTTTTTTTGTATACAAGAACCGGGTATGTAAACAATATGAGAGCTGTTTGAACCGAGGTCTAACCTGAAAAACCGTTCAAACCGTAAGCCGGTTCAATCGTAAGTCTATGAAGAAATTTGCCTTCCAATCTGATATTCTAGCATGGATCTGAAGTGAGAAAAAAAAAATGAAAAGAGAAAATGATGAAGAAGATCCGAAAATGAAGCAAAAAAATATAAGAAGCACCGATGGTATGGTGAGATTAAAAAAAAAAAAAAAGAAGAAGAAGATTAGATGAGTCGCAGACATGAGGATGAAGAAGGAGAGGGGAGTAGGAGCTGGTGCTAGGAAACCGTGTAAAGGAAGTAAAGCATCACAAAAGGAGAGTAATAATGTGAAGAGATAAATTTGAAATGATGTGGGTGGGTGGGTGGGTAGGTGGGACTCAGAATATAATAATGAGATTAGAATTGAAAATGAACCATCTTCCAAGGTTTTGCAAAATGCAAATAGTCAATTACCCCATTGTACTGGTACACTGGTAGTACTACTCTATTTACTAAAAGTCCTAAGTTTTTACTTTTTTTTTTCCTTCTTTTTATTTTTATTTTTATTTTTAAATCTCATCATCTCTACTCTTATTTGGATATTTTTTTTTTAACATTATAGGTAATTCATTAATTTATATCATTTAGGTATAATAAGAATAAGTAATAATCTTTTATTTGAAAGTTTGTTTCAATTTTTAAAGATATTTTAGTCAAATTTGCTAATATTTACAAATTTAATATCTTTATATTTATTTTATTTAATTATTAAATTAATTATAACGTCATCACGGTTCGACCTCGGTCGAACCTTGGTCGAACCTTTAAAACCTTGAATCTCTCCCTTTAACGGTTCTTTAAACGGTCCAGGTCTGAAAACCATTGTTTTAAGTGGCCCTTAATTGGCCCATTTAGGCCTTGTCCCTTCTTTGAAGGCCCGAATGGTTTTTTAAAATTTTAATTTTGTAATGTTTTGGGTCTTGATACAATGTTTGTGATATTTTAGACCTTAACACTATGATATGAAATTTTATTGAACGAGTTATCTTCTGGTCTCCTTATTTTTTAGTTACAACCATTGTCAAAAAGGAGAAACTAATACAAAGTAAAGCATAAGGTTATTACGTATCTTTTGGTAAGAAGAATATGTACGTTTTTAGACCCCTTTAAACACAACCAGATTAACCTAGTTAATTAGCCAAGTGATTACTTAGTCAAGTTAAACAGATCTAGGTTAACACACATATATCATATCAATGTAAAGTGCGGAAAATAAAGAACACAAAGATATGATGACCTAGGAAAACCAAACCGGTAAAAAACCTGGGAAGGATTTAACCTAGATATCCTCAAGTTAAACCGAATTCACTATGAAAGAATTGAAGTTTACATAATAGCGACTTAGACCACTAACATCCTATTGCTACCTCGAGTAGGAAACTTACTACCATGACCCCATGATAGCTCCGAGTCCACGGACTACTTCTTTCTTGAATTCCCAGCAAGTACAAGCACTCTCGCTTGTATATCTTTAAGCTCTTAATGCAACAACTGAATCGATCACCAAGTTCTTGACATAATCTTGAATCTTGGAAACCCTAAGTATGTGTGAAGGCAACCACCTCTAGATCTCACAGAAGATTCACACACACAGCATAAGGAGCAACTCTAAAACGTGGCTAGGGTTTTCCGTTTTATACTTAAGGCAAGACATAAAACCCTACACGTCAAACGGGCTTAGGTTGAGTTGGAAAATTCTGTAGAAAAACAATCTGCACGACTTTCGATCGATTGAGTCTAACTCTCGATCGATCGAGCCAGGCAGATTTACACAGTAAATCCTGTAGAACACTCGATTCCAACTTTACATATAAATACACTTTGAGCAAGTCTAAACAAGACTAAAACGTTTTGATCATAGTTTGCCAACATTACAAAATGAAGTTCTAATACATTAGCTCCTAATTCCTTAAAACCTAACAGAATAGTTGTTTCTATTAGGACTACAATCCTAACTATTGCTCCTAAACTTGTAACAGTGGTGGAAGCTTAACTATGTGCTCATTAGTTTCTTTGACGGCTAGGGTTTAGGGTTTCCTATCCTTTAGCGTCTGTAGAATCCTGTCCCTAGCTTAGTCTAGGTTTTCTTTCCCTTCAGACTCTGGTGAGGCTGGTAGGACGGTGTGTTGCTGTGAGGGTGAGTGTTTTCCGTTACTTTTGGCTGTGTTTTGGTGATTTGATCCGTTTTTTTTTGTTGTGTTTTGGTGAATTGTGGGGTTATGGCTGGACTTGAGGAGATGTGGGTTAGGTTTTCTTTGTCAGAAGAGGAAGAGAGGGGCGCTGATGTTGATGGACAAGAGGAAGCTATCATCCACCGTTTGGCTGGTAAGTTCTTCACAAAACGTGTTCTGAATGTCGATGCCGTGGCTCGCACGTTTAAACCTCTATGGAGACCTAGGGGTGAACTTAAAATTCGGGATATGGGAGATAATATACTGCTGTTTGAGTTTGAGGACTGCCTCGATCTGGAGCGTGTACTAGAACTGGAACCATGGTCATACGATAAACATTTGGTGGTGTTTCAGCGAACTTTAGTGGCTAAGGCGGCTCCCTTACTTGATTATTCTCGTTCATCTTTTTGGATTCAGATTCATAACATTCCTACACATCTACTAACGACTGAAACTGGTGAATTCGTGGGCAGAACGTTGGGTAGGGTGCTTCAAGTAGCCGACCCAAAAGATGATGGGGCTGGGGGAGAATTTTTGCGAGTTCGACTCAGCTTAGACATATCACGACCATTACCTATGTGCTGCAAGCTACGGGCGGATGGGAAACTTGTGGGTTGGGTGGGGCTAAAGTATGAACGGCTCCCAAACTTTTGCTACTGGTGTGGCCATGTTAGTCATGGTGAGAGAGAATGTGAGATGTGGCTGCGTAAAAAGGGTAGGTTGCACAAGGGAGACCAACAGTACGATGAATGGCTTCGGGCGGATTCAGTAAGGGCTATCCGTAAAACAGTGCCAACTATTCCGGGGGCAGCACGCAGCAAAGTACCGTGGCAGAAGCAATCCAATATCCATTCCAAAGTTCCGCATGTAGTGGGTGAGAAGTCTAATTGCTCTGTCAGTGCAAGTGCTCATGAGGAAGCATGGGAAAAGGAGGACGGAGGGGCTGTTTCAGTGGTAATGAATGGCAATGCTTCAGGGACGATAAATGTATTTCAACAAGGACGTGAGGGTAATGTGAATGATCTTACTGGATTGGGGAAGGAACGGGTGGGAACAATGGAGGTTCAAGGCAGCCATGTCTCTGTTTCAGCCCAAGCAGATCAGCTTATTACTTTGGCCGATACTTCATCTGAGTTGCCAGGCCCAACTTTGTTGACTAGGGCATGGAAGAAACTTGCTAGAGAAATGGGTAAGGTGCAGAAGGAAAATGATGAAGGCTGTATGCTCAAGACAATAGTGAACACAGTGGACAATGGGAAGCGTCGTATGAGTATTGACTTAGAGGAACCAGGGTAGAGTAAAAAACAATGCATGGATGTTTGTGATGGGATGGATGACCAATCTATTGAGGTGATGGCTGCATGGCAGCACCACTGAGCATTATGAGTTGCCTAAGTTGGAACTGTCGTGGGCTTGGGAACCCACAGACAGAAGATGAGCTGGTTGCCCTAGTGACAACAAAAGATCCCAAAATAGTTTTCTTGATGGAAACTAAGGTTGAAAATTTTGTTTTGGACAAAATTGGTAGAAGGATACACTTTGCTAATCTATCTTTAGTCCCACGTGTCAATTCAGGTGGGGGTCTTGCTTTGTTCTGGAAGTCTGATGTGGATGCCAGTGTTCAGACCTCATCTGAACGTCACATTGATGTTGTTATTAACCAAGGAGCGGATGACGCCTGGCGGTTCATGGGTTTCTATGGAGATCCTGATACTGCCAGCCGGGAAAACTCCTGGGATTTAATTCGATCTTTGAGTCATAGTTTCAATTTGCCTTGGATATGCATGGGCGATTTTAATGAGATTTTGTTTGCTAATGAGAAATTGGGGTGGTTAGATAGACCGGAGAGGCAAATGCAAGGATTCAGGGATGCTTTGGATTATTGTGCTTTGAAGGATATGGGCTATACGGGATTCCCTTATACTTGGTGTAATAGAAGGCCCGGTGACCAAAATACTTGGATCCGTCTAGATAGGGGTGTGGCGACTGTAGATTAGTTTCTTCAATTTCCAGCTTATCGTATTCATCATCTGGATGTTTTTCACTCTGACCATAAACCACTTTTGCTTTGTTCAGATTCAGAATTTAAGCACTTTTATAGGAAAGGCAGCCCCTTTCGATTTAAAGCCATGTGGTTAAAAGATAGTACTTGTGAAGAGGTTATAAAGCAATCTTGGGAGGGAGAGATCGACCCCAACATAAATTGGGGTTTTAACAGGAAGCTCACGGCATGTCAATTGAATTTGAGAGTCTGGAATAAGAATTGTTTCGGGCATGTGCATAATACTTTGGCCAAGAAACTCAAGGATTTAAAGTGGGCTGAGGAGGAAGGCTGCTATGTATCATATTCCGGGAAGATTTATCAATTAAGGGATGAAATTCAAAAGCTCAAATATCGGGAAGAAAGTATATGGAAGCAAAGGTCTCACAATGCTTGGCTAAAGGAGGGAGATAGCAACACACGCTATTTCCATTGCCGAGCAAATCAAAGGAACCAACGAAACTTTATATCAAGTTTGGAGGATAATGCTGGAGTGTGGGTGGAAGAAGAAAGCCGATTGGGTGGGATTTTTTAGGACTATTTCAGGACTATTTTTTCTTCCTCAAACCCTTCGGATTTTGACAGTATTTTGCAGGGCATTCATCCAGCTATTACTGAGGAAGCAGCTGAGTTGTTGGGGCGTGATTTTCATGCAGATGAGGTTGGGGTAGCGCTTAAACAGATGGCTCCCTTGACAGCTCCTGGACCTGATGGGATGTCACCTGTATTTTATAAGTCCTTCTGGCATATTGTTGGGGAGGATGTCACTGCAGTGGTGCTTAAAGCACTCAATACAGGTGTGGTTCCAGAATCCCTTAACTCTACTTTCATTGCTTTAATCCCTAAGATAAAGTATCCTAAGAAAGCTTCTGATTTTCGGCCTATTAGCTTGTGCAATGTTGTTTATAAATTGATCTCAAAGGTTGTGGTTAACCGTTTGAAAAAAAATTTAGCCAAAGCCATTCCTGAATCTCAGAGTGCTTTTTTGTCTGGACGACTTATAACTGATAATGTGCTTGTGGCCTTTGAAACTCTTCACTATCTTAAAAGAAAACCCAAGGTAAGGTGGGTCAGATGGCTCTTAAGCTTGACATGAGTAAAGCTTATGATAGGGTGGAATGAGAATTTTTGGAAAGAATCATGCGGCATTTGGGCCTGGGAGATAGACTGGTAAAGCTTATTATGTCATGCATATCATCTGTTTCTTATTCTGTGCTCCTTAATGGTCAGCCTGCGGGATTTATTAAACCGGAACGAGGACTTCGTCAGGGTGATCCTTTATCACCCTATCTCTTTCTCATGTGTGCAATGGGCCTCCAAAGCTTGCTTCATTCAGCAGAGATGGAAGGGCATATCCAGGGTGTAGCTATCTGTCGGAATGGACCTAGGGTCTCTCATTTATTTTTTGCTGATGATAGTATCTTGTTCTGTCATGCAAAAGAGGAGGAATGCCAGAAGATACTGGATATTTTGGCTATTTATGAGAGAGAGTCTGGGCGGAAAATTAATTGAGACAAAACTAATATTTTCTTTAGTTCCAATACCACTCCGGATATGAAGGATCGGATCCAAGCTATTCTGGGTGTTCCTGCAATTCGTCGGTATGAACAATACCTGGGTTTGCCAGCTCTTGTAGGTAGGGCTAAGAAACAAAGATTTATTTATATTAAGGAAAGGGTGTGGAAGAAACTCCAAGGGTGGAAGGAAAAACTTTTGTCTCAGGCTGGTAGGGAAGTGCTCATCAAATCAGTCATTCAAGCGATTCCCACATACACAATGAGCTGTTTTAAGCTCCCAAAAGGATTGATTAAGGAGTTGGAAATCATGATACGTAAATTTTGGTGGGGGTACAGCGGAGGGAACAGGAAGATTCACTGGGTTAAATAGGATAGACTTTGTGAGGCTAAGGAGGTTGGTGGTATGGGGTTCAAGGAAATTGAGAAGTTTAATGATGCTTTGCTAGCCAAACAGGTTTGGCAGATGATTAATAATCTGGAATCTCTTTGCCATCGTGTTTTCAAGGCAAGATTTTTTCCGGACTGTTCTATTCTTGAAGCAAGAGACTCTAATGTGGGATCCTATGCATGGAAGAGCATCTTAAGTGCTAGGGATGTCATTCGAAGGGGAATGGTGTGGAGGGTGGGGACGGGGGAGAGGGTGAAGATTAAGGAGGATAGGTGGTTGCCGGATAAAGCAAATGGATTGGTTATTTCCCCGTTGACCCAAGTGACAGCGGAGACAAAAGTTAGTTCTCTCATTGATCAGGACCAAGTTAGGTGGAAGGAGGAGGTGGTGTGAAATTTATTCCTTTCCCATGAAGCCGATTTAATTCTGACCATACCGCTGAGTTTAAGGCGACCCCCTGATCGTATCGCTTGGAAACACACTCCCTTGGGTTTGTTCACAACTAGCAGTGCCTATAAACTAATTGTATCTTGTAAGTCTAGGTCCAATGCAGGTAGCTCAAGTGCAGAAAACCATAAGAAGTTCTGGAAGTGTCTATGGCAACTCCGGATGCCAAACAAAATCAAAAACTTCGTTTGGAGGGCGTGTAATAAGGCGCTGCCAACAAAGATGAACTTGCACCACCGGCACGTCACGGAATCTGACACTTGTGACCTGTGTGGTGAATTTCCTAAGGATACCGTTCACGCTATATGGACATGCAAGGAGGTAGCTGGTGTTTGTCATCCTTGGATTGGTTTCACCAATATGTCCCTGTTCAGCCCGTGAATTACAGAGAGTTGTTAGCCAGGTTTATGCCAAGCCAAGATGATTACAAAGCTGAGATTTTTGCTATAGCTGGATGGTGCGTATGGAATAAGCATAATGCCATTCACTTCAACCGAGCTGTCCAGCCTGTGGATAGCATTTGCAGGGAGGCTGGTAGCTTACTTCAGGAGTTTCTTCAAGCCCGTGAGGTTGAGCTGAGTCCTCCACGTCCTCAGGTGATACAACGGTGGCGACCTCCTGATCCGTACTTCTATAAGATCAACTTTGATGCTGTGGTCTTTCGAGCTTCTAACTTGGCAGGTGTGGGAGTGATTGTTCGTGACAACAAGGGTGATCCGATTGGGGCGTTAACCATGCCTATTCCTTTCAGGCAGTCTGTGGCAGAGATGGAGGCTTTGGCATGTCAGAGGGCAGTCCAGTTTGCTTTGGAGATTGGCTTGAATCAAGTGGTGGTCGAAGGGGATTCTGTTACTATCATTGAGGCGCTGAAGAATGGTACGGGTCAGTTTGCAAGCTATGGGAACATCCTTGATGATATTCGGTTCCAATCAACTGGTTTTCAATATGTTGAATTTTCGTATACTAGCCGTGTATGCAACTCTGTTGCTGATGCGTTGGCTAAAAACGATAATTCTGGTGTTGGGTTTCAGGTTTGGTTAGAAGATTTACCTGAAGATATTGTTCCCTTTGTGGTTAGAGATGTTCATTAATTTGGTTTTTTGAATAAATTGCCCAGGCTATTGGTCTGGTTTCTCAAAAAAAAAAAAAAAAAAAAAAAAACCATTGCTCCTAAAGTTAGTGTATCACAATTCATTTGTCACTATAGATGTCTAAAGACTAATATTTACAAATAAAAAAAATTTGTGCGATGCACAGGTCAGCCACTAGTAATACAGAAAGTGGAGTATACAATCTCAATCAGAATTCAGTAAGGACAACTTTCTGATCACTATTTCTAGAAAAGAAATGCAGAAATCATAAAACTATATGCAGTGGAAACTAGATTTATTGCGTATCTACATAATCAATTTCCTTAAATAACCTTGCAAAAGTGGGATTTGGTACACTGGGTACGACTATTTTTTAATTATAATTTACAAATTTAGACCTGTCAGCATGTGCAAGCAGAAAAATGCTTGAAGCTTGCAAAAGTTGTGTAAAAGTTTTGTATCCGAGGGGAACTATAATACAGAAGAAAGGAATGTACAGCTTTTAATCAAGGACAGCCTTGTGATCAAGGTTCCGAGCTTTCTTCTGCTAACTTACTTGCTGGTGCTTTCTCTGCCTTTCTACGTAAGTCGAGGAAAACTATCCAGCCTTACCATTGCATTCTCCTTCAGACCATCCATTAGGGGCCACCTGATGATCACATGAGTAAAAGATACAATAAATGTAAATCTACGATAAAAACAATTAAGTATGAGATGGGCTAAATATCAAAAAAGAAAAAGTATGAGATGGGCTAGCAGTTTTTGACTGTGTCTCAATTGCTGTGAGAAGTAAATTTGTTCACACTTCATTACTAGGAGCCAAAATTGATACCAGTTACAGATTTGCTCCAATTTTTCTTTTTTAATGCCAATTACAAAATGAATAAGACAGGCACGATGCAGCTGAGACCTAACAGCTTAAGCTCTCAGAACAAGCTCATAATTTACCAGGGTAGGTGGCCTCGATTTTGAACCATGTCTCACTCTGCCTCCCATTTAAGAGAAAATTTCACGCATTCGGACTCACTTATTGGGGAAGAGTTGCGGGCGCACACATGAGGGGCAGTGGTTAAACGCTTAAATTCACCCTTTCATATTAGCTTAAGATTTTTGGTACAGATGGTTGTTTATTAACTCCTACAAAGACAGCTACTTGACTCTTATTTCAGGCTTGCATCATTGGCCATTCAAGAGCACAGTCCATATTTCAATTACCAGTGGAGGATGTAACTGACGAGTGAATGTACAACAACTGATAGGTTTAACTCCCCTTCTGCTTGAGCATCAAATGAATGTACTGCCTGTAAGATAGGAAAATAAAAGGAGGGGCGGAGGAACAAAGCTTGAGTTGTTACAGGCAACAAAGGCAAAGTCAACTAAGAATAGAAAATCTCAGACATTCATAGAAATATCTAATGTCAATATATTACAATGACTAGGATTGTGATACCATATCCTAAATGGGTCCAGTTAATATATGCCCTTAGAGCATACATTAACAAATTCGATTTTGGAAAAATTTTATCAAGAATTGAAAAAACTGTCAAAACTTTTTCAATTCCGAATAAAACTTTTTTCAAAAATAGTATATTATTATGTGCCCTTAGGACACACGTTAGTAAAATCCATCCTAAATATTTCAAGGCCAGCTTGAGTTCCTATTACATGTATGTTTCACCTAGCGATCTCGTTCATGTTTTCTAGTCTAAAAAAGCATGTGTCAAATCATGTTAATAGCGCAGAGAGGCATAAAGGTCTTGCTCCTATGGTGAGTCCCGTGGGGAACAATTGGAATTTCAAAAAGAAGATGAACTGTAGCCTGCCTAGCAATGAAAGTGACTGGGGAGTATACAATCACATAGGCATATATAACACAGAAGGAGATAATCAATACTTCCTTTTTAAAAAGTAAAATTATATTAATGCTTGTAGCTTAGTACTTTCTGTGCTCTTCTTTCCTTAAGTTATTAGTTTCTGCAAATACCAAAGGATCAACAATGTTGAGTTTTCTTTGTTTTTGATTGATATGGCAAGTTGGCAACAAGAAGATGAAAAGTGCAGCAATCACTATTTTCAAGAAAATAAATCAGATTTACCTATGGATTTCTTTATTTTCAGCCTATCAGGGTTTTGTCAGGATTATAATCATTGTTTTAAAAATCAGACTGGACGGGTCAATCAGACTAGTTTAACAAGGAAATGGTCTAACAACAATAATCTCAAAATAATATCAACCATTCTTAACCAATAAAATAAATAAATCAATCTTTAGCCACAAAATTGTAAAATCTATATATGAAGAAAGCAATCTATTAAGAAAAGACATTAAAAAAAATCCAAAAATGAGATTAGAAAGAAATTGGGAGAGAGAGAGAGAGAGAGAGAGGCACCTTTAATGGTGGAGATAAAAAACAAAAATGAAATTGTGAAGAAAAAAAAGAGCATATTTAAAATATGAAAATATGGAGAGGAATGGGGAAAAATGTTTTCATCTATATTGAATGAGTGACGAAGGTGAAAGGTTGGGGGAAATAATTTTATTGAAACTGAAATATTGCTTTTCCATTTGCATTTGCATTGTTTAGATTAATTTCTCTAGGTCCATTTTTAAAATAAAATATATTAACATTCCACTTCATACGCAATATAGTCATTATATATTCTCAATCAAAAAAAGAAAAGAAAAATAGTCATTATATATTTAGGGCAACGCAAATGCAATGAGGACCATATTGGTTTAGATTAATTTCTCTCAATACACGTCTAAGTTTAAATGGCAATTTTTTTTTTTTTTTTTTTCTGATTGATAAATGATCAATAGTGGCAAAGCAATGACGGAGGATATATAATTAGAAATTTATAATATCTCCAACATGTTACTTATTTCCTTAAAATTTGTGAAAAACTAAAGAGTGACTTACCTCAACAATATTAACTAGTCGCGGACTCACGTATTGCATGTGATAATTTTTTTTTGGGTGGTCTTATTATTATTGATGATGCCAAAAATTATCAATGAATCGCACAGTACTCACGTGCTCTAGACAAAACCTGCGAAACAGAAACAAATGAGACCTTACAGAGAGTATCGGTGTGGTACCGGCCAAATACCCTCCAAAGGTTAAGTTAGAGAGGGAGAATTTCTACAACTCTAGAGTGCTAGAGCTAGGAAAAATTACGCGTACCTTGATTTGTGAGGGTTTTGGGGTTTTTATAATAGTGTAAAGCTGACCTTAATTTCTTGGTGGAAGGGGTATTTTCTTGTAGAGAATATCCTCAATAATAGTCACAATTTACAGGATCCTTTCCTTATAAGGATTCTTCCGATTGTAGTTGGGCGTAGAGTGCAAGACATTTCCATACTAGGATTCTTGGAGACCACTCACGCTACGACGGTGACACGTATGCCACGAAGGTGACACGTGGCTTTAGCAAATCGTCTCACTTAGGTCCGTCTGCCTCAAGGAATCTAACCGTCGTATCTCCTCTCCGTCCATGTTATAAGTCCGTCTACTTTAAGGAGTACAACCATCATATCTCCTATCCGTCCAAATCATGAGCCCGTCCACTAGTTATTTAGAATGCCAGGACCGTTTCTTTTGGCGACTCTGTCACTAATATCTGCCCCCATTATTTATGTCCGTCTACTTAGGGATTTTATCCTTATCAATTATTAATATTTGTCATATTCTTACAACTCAACCTGCATTATATATATATATATGACCAATATATTGCATGATTCATGCTGATGCTTTTGCTCATGGAGCTATGTTTTTTATTATACATTACTATTCGGAACAAAATGAGGATAATTTATTGTAGAATTGATTTATTTTTTTTGAAACATTAATTCTACCATACTCGGCTAACTAATTTGTAGATTTTCAAGTTAATTGAGCACATTTTATGTGTTACATGTAATTTCTCATTTCCATAAGGGCAAGGGCATTCATGATCCTAATGACCCACTCCAATATTTTTGCATGCTTGTTTTTTGGGATGCAAAATGTGTTTGTTCCAAAAGTTGTATGTCGAAAGATTCTTTGATAGTTTTATTGTAGTTGTTTTCCATCTGGTTGATTTAGAATCGATAATAGTAGTTGTATTCCCTCATCATTTGATTCACATAACTGAGCAATTGCCTGTCCTAATTTTACATTTTGTCTCCTTTTATGTTGGCTTGAAGAAGAATTTCTTTTCCCCTTGTAGTTTGATCTTGTACAAAATATTTGTGAACTCCGACCCAAAATGTTGCTTGTTTGTTACCAGCCCTAAAGCAATGACGAATGATTTTTTATTCATCCTTTTGAAGGAGCATAGGCTGTTGGAGTAGTCCAGTTAAATTGATGTGGTGATCGAAGAACATTTTTTCTTTTGTTAGCCGATTGAATCGCTTGCAGCTATTTTTTGTGTTTTTTTTTTTAGGGGGGGAGGGAGGGGGAAATGAACCAAAGAAAGTAAATGTTCGTTTGTATGTAAGATTATAAATCATCCAATATATGATAATAAATTTCTTATTTTTGAATGGTTTTGTTCATAATATGGATATGGTTAGATTTGGTCATTTTTTATTATTATTATTAAACTAGTCGCTAACTCGTGCGATGCATGAGATAGTTAATTAAATATTTAATTAATCAACCTCATTTTAAAAGAAAATGCTAAAAGAATCAGTGAAAGGCTAATTCGCCCACCAAGAAAAAGCTAAAAAAAAATAAAAAAAAATAAAAAGATTGAGAAAGAAAGAAATAAATAAAAACTATTTTTTTTAAGAAAATAATGTAGAAAACTAAAGCAACATTAAGATAATGGGAAAACTAATTGCAAAGGATTGCAACCTTTGTGTGTTTACTTTGTAATGAGACTGAGTTACAATTCATATTAATTGTAACTCAGTCTCATTACATAAATTCACTTTTTGCTCTATTGTATTTTGCAGATCAAACATTGTCAAGAATTTTAATAAACACTATTGCCACATCTATATTTGTTGTAGGCATTTAATTTACATGGAAGCCAATAGCATTGTTGATTGATTGAATGAAATCATTGGATGATCTAAACCCTTGATTATTTTCTCACCTTGAAGCTATATCTAGCATATGCAAATATGAAAATTAAATTTGGAGTACAAGTATTGCAAGGAGTTATTTTGTTGGGTTTAGCAATATTAGACTAATGGAATTGTATTTATTACAAATTAGACACCATTATAATATTATTTATTTTTTACTTTTATTTTTAATTTTTATTATTTATTCTTTTTATTATTTATTTTTTACTTTTATTTTTTTACTATATTAAATATATAAATATATAGGCTTTAAAAATTCATTTTAGGAAATTTTAACCTTACATATTCATCTATTTTAATTTTGATGTTATAACTAAATAATAAATCAAAGAAAAATTAAAACAAAAATATTATCTATATATATTCATCTTGGGTAGTTTTAATAGTTGATAAACACGTTCAAATACACATCCAAGATTGTATTTTGATATAAATTCAAAATATCACTTCCAAAATAAATAAGTATTATGTCAAAAAAAAATCAAACAAAAGTTATAAGAGGGAGAGAGAAGACTTGTGATGGAAAACTAAAAATTAAAAAATTAAAAAATTAAAAAAAAAAAAAAAACACTACCAAATCATATTAACCCAAAGTAGTATTATAAAAAAAATACAATGAGTCATTAACCTAAAGTAAAGTTGCAAAAAAGAATAAATAATATATATATATATATATATAGAGAGAGAGAGAGAGAGAGAGAGAGAGAGAATAATTAACTTTTTTGGGAGATAAATAAAAAAATAAAATGAGAAGAAGAAGCGTCAAAATAAAAAATTTAGTCATGAGTTAAACACCAAATTATCCAAGTCATACTCTATAATAGAATAACATTATATTCTTGTAAACTATATTTATATGCAATATGATAACATTTAACAATCATAGAAAAGAAAAAAGATAATAACTTAAAAACTCAAAACACAAAACCAAATTGTATCAACCCAAATTAGAATTCTAAAGAACACATAAATTCATCAATCTAAAGTAGAGATTAAAAAAAATCACAAAGAAATAAAACATGAAAGAGAGAGAGAAAGTAATAACATTTTTCATGTGGGAAAATATGTATATAATGGGAGAAAGAATCACGTATTTATAGTAATAGAATGAGGATACGAATAGTCAAAATAAAAAGAAGATGAATGAATAGATAAAGAGTGACATTAAGGTTGAGAGTAGTAGAGAGATGAAAAGGTAAAAAGGACATTATGGTTGGAAATAATTGAGAGAAATGGTTGGAAATTGATAAACGATATGGTCGCTGATACGACTCAACAGAAGCGTAGCAACAATAAATGCTACACTTTAACTTTTAGATATATATAGATATAGATTACAATATTATTATTTGTCACAAAAGTATTTGCATGCCTATTTGTGCAATTTAATAGATAACATTATTCTTTAACTTTGACTTTATATTTTGTTAGCTTCATTCCGTTGTTAAATAAACAAACAGACTAGAAAAAGTCTACAAAAATGTCAACCGTGAAGTAAGATCATCCTCACAATAAAGAGTAAAAGAGATAAGCCAACTCACAATAAAATTTCAGAGAGATAATCCAACTCACAAGTCTAATTTTTTTTTTTGTGCTTATGATAGCTTCCTTCCTCCGTATATTAGAGCCTTCATGGGCGAGTATTACATGCAACTCAATTAAAGGCAATGGCCAAAACACCTAGGCTTGTCCTTTATATTTATCTCACTTTTGCTTTCTGTGTCATCTACACTGATGCCGCGACCCCTAGTAACTTCACCTATGTATGTGATCCCGCTAGGTATGCCCAACTTGGATTGGATGTCAAATCACTCCCCTTTTGTGACAAGAAACTTTCCTACCAAGTCCGAGCAAGAGATTTGGTGAGACAAATGACACTGTACGAGAAGGTACGACAACTAGGAAATCGTGCTTACGGAGTCCCAAGATTAGGGATACCTGAATACGAGTGGTGGTCTGAGGCACTCCATGGTTTGTCCAATGTTGGTCCAGGTACCTTTTTTGATAATTCAGTTCCACATGCAACTAGCTATCCCACGCCAATTCTCACAACAGCTTCATTCAACGAGTCATTGTGGAACACAATTGGGAAGGTATAGGAGCATTTTGTTGAAAAATAAAAATAAAAATACACATTAAGTTTTTCATAACTTAAAACAGTTTAAAGTAATTGTTTTTAATCAATATTCATATGTATATACTAGTTTAAAGAAAAGTTTAAAGTAATCTTTTTTATTTTTTATTTTGGGTTTATTATCATAATGTTTAAAAATGAAATAGAGACAGTGTTCTAATTCATAAGATTTTTTTTTAAACTTAGGAACTTTTAAAAAATAGTAAATTACTCTTTCAAACAGTCTGTGTTTTTAAATTTAAAATTATTTGTAGTATAGATAGATGAGCTAAAATTTGTTACACAATGTAGGCTGTTTCCACAGAAGCAAGAGCATTGTACAATTTAGGGCATGCTGGATTAACATTTTGGAGTCCAACCATTAACGTAGCAAGGGATCCAAGATGGGGAAGAATCATTGAGACACCAGGTGAAGATCCATTCGTAGTTGGCACCTATGCTGCGAATTACGTGAGAGGCTTGCAAGATGTTGAGGGAACCGAGAGTAATAAATATAAGGATTTAAACTCAAGACCACTTAAAGTTTCTGCATGTTGCAAGCACTTTACTGCCTATGATGTTGACAATTGGAAAGGAATTCAGCGCTACACTTTTGATGCTAGGGTAACTCTTATATGAAAATCATGATTCTAAAGTTGATATACCACTAACTATGATTCAAAAAAAAAATATTAAAGTAAAGTATTTTTTTTATTATTATTTGAAGGTGACGGAACAAGATTTGGTTGAGACATTTAACCGGCCCTTCCAAATGTGTGTTCAAAATGGTGATGTTAGTAGTGTCATGTGCTCTTATAACCGTGTTAATGGCATACCTGCTTGTGCTGATCACAAACTCCTAAAGGAAACCTTTAGACAAGACTGGGATCTTCATGGGTACAATCTATCTAAATTCTAATCTCAATATTAAAATACTAAAATTTAATTCGGATACTATTTTTGTAAGACTAACATTACAATCGTTGCTAGATATATAGTTGCAGATTGTGATTCTGTTGAAGTAATGATTAAGGACCACAAATGGCTAAACGTTGACAATGAGACTGCAGTTTCATATACACTACAAGCAGGTTATTAATAATGTGCCTTACCTATTCTTTTTTTTTTTTTTTTTTTTCCTCGTTTGCTTTTTTGTTCACAGATGATTAATTTCTACCTGGTTTAGGTTTGGATTTGGATTGTGGAGTTTACTACACCGACAATGTTGAAAATGCTGTGAAACATGGGAAGGTTGGGGAGGGAGATGTAGACCAGTCACTGCAATACCTCTATGTCGTGCTTATGAGGCTAGGAATATTTGATGGACAGCCTCAATACAATTCTCTCGGTATAAATGATGTGTGCACTAGCGCCCACATCGAGTTAGCAGGAGAAGCAGCGAGGGAGGGAATTGTTCTTTTGAAGAATGACAATGGAATTTTGCCATTGGCAACTGAAAGGAACAAAAACGTAGCAGTGGTTGGACCACATGCTAATGCTTCCGTTGCCATGATTGGAAACTATGCATTTGCCACATATAATAAAGGTTCTCCATGTCGATACAGTACTCCACTTAAAGGCTTCTCCAGTTATGGAAGTGTGAACTATGCAGCAGGATGCTCCAATGTTAAATGTGCTGATGGGAACTTGATAGGCGCAGCCGTGGAAGCCGCCAAAATAGCTGATGCCACCATAATTGTTGCGGGGATAGATTTATCAATTGAGGCGGAGAGCCTTGACAGGTTGGATATCCTCCTTCCTGGCAAACAAACTGATCTTATCAACCAAGTTGCTGATGCTGCCAAAGGCCCAGTAGTTCTTGTAATCATGTCAGCTGGAGGTGTTGATATCTCCTTTGCTAAGAGTAACCCCAAAATCCATGCCATCTTGTGGGCTGGATATCCTGGAGCAGAAGGTGGTCAAGCCATTGCAGATGTTGTTTTTGGAAAATACAATCCAGGTAACATCTAATTTGATTCCTTGCACCAATGCAAATATTTTATCTCTAAGATTTTGCATCATTATTTACACCTTATTTTCTATGTTTTTCAGGAGGAAGATTACCTCTTACTTGGTATCGAGCAGATTATGTTGACAAGATACCCCTAACATCCTTGCAATTAAGGCCAGATGATAGCAAAGGCTACCCAGGTCGAACATATAAATTCTACGATGGCCCTACTGTCTTCCCTTATGGTTATGGCCTCAGCTACACAAAATTCATCTATACACTAAAAGCCGCGCCATCAAAACTGCCGAAAAAATTAGGCAAATTTCAACACTGCCGTGACCTACCATATAAAAATGGAACCATCAAGCCTAGCTGCCAAGCAATTTTAAAAGATGACTTGAGATGTCATAAAAAATTCACATTTGACATTGAAGTAAAAAATGTGGGTAACAGAGATGGAGATGAAGTTGTGTTGATTTACTCACAGCCCCCACTTGGTATTCTTGGAACTCATATTAAGCAGTTGATTAAGTTCCAAAGGGTTTCTGTTGCAGCTAGGACGAGTAAGCTGGTTCATTTTGCCATAAATATTTGCCAGGGCTTGGGCATTGTAGACTCCAATGGTAATTCTGTCTTGCCATCTGGTTCCCACACAATCATCGTCGGTGATCATCAAATTGTACATCCAATTCAGTTAACATATAATTAGAGGTGTGAGGTATAAGACTTTTAATTGAATAAAGATTGTTGTAAAGTCAATTTTCTTCAAGACTTTCATATATTGAATAAGATTGTTTTAAACTTTTAACACGACTTCTTTCCCTTCATCACTCCTTGTGGTTTTACTAATGCGTGTTGACTCTATCCATTTGCGCAAATAATGTGAATGATTTGTAAATAGAAAAAAAAATAAAAAAATTAGTAACTTAAACACTAAAAAATGTAATCATTATTTTAATCTTGATTTCAAAGGATATATATATTTTGAGGGGAATAAAGAGAAAACTCAAATCAAATATATATAAACAAAAAGTTTACTTTAAAGCAATCAATAAATTCCGAATACATAATCACGGATGACTTCCTTATTTGATAAAATGTTATAGGTGATTTTTATTTTATTTTTTAAAATTTTGTTTAGGGATTTATATTATATTATTACTGAAGTAAGATTCAATATTATAATTGTGAGATACAGAAATTTAATAAGGTAATAGTGCCACGTGTCATATCCGAGGCCGAGGAGGCCGATGCAGTTCCGAGGAGACCATACCCTCGAACGGCAAGGCCGGGGAGGCGAGCCTTGGCCACGTCAATGGCACATTACCAGAGGAAGTTACACTGTAGAGGAAGAGCTTTAGAGAAGGGGTTAGTCTTGGCGTGTCTAAAGGGATGGTAGCTGCCACCACATTTAATGCACCCCACCAAACCCCATGGCCTCATTTATGTGGAGAAGATCCCTAAACAGTGCTGTCTTAATTGCCACAACTCACATAAGATTTGGGAAGGCGTCTGATGGGATAAGCACTCGAGTAGTGACCTACATGATCAACAAATGGAGGGCCAAGATTAGCTGAAAGAGACTATATAATGTAAGAGATCCTCCTGAAAGAGAGGGGGGAAAGGTTCATTGAGAATCCCAGAGAGAAAAATACTGTAGCAAATCATTCTTGAGATCAATCTAATATGAGTATCTGTCCTCGGACCTTGGCTGAGGACTAGTATTCTTCTTCTTCAACTGTGCTAGGTTATTTGATTCAAGTTACTACCTCTACAAATTCATTGTATTATGTCAACTCATTCTTGGCACCTACAATTGACGCCGTTTGTGGGAAATTTCACTTAATCTACACACCTTCAAGGAGAACGGCAAAGGATGTCTAGCAGGGAAGGATCCGTGAGTTCTCATCCTGGGCGGCAGGACCAGTTTGTAAACCTGGAAAACTACTAGGACCGTGAGTTAGCGAGGTCTGAGTCCAAGAGCTCGAGACCAGCCCATTCCAGTCAGCGAAGCCATCTCTCAAGTGAGACCATTAGCCTAAGATGAGAGGTGAACCATCTACGCAGGCAAATAAGGCAGAACTAGAGAAACCGACGGAGTAGGAGTCTTACTGCAAGCTCGAGCTCTAGTTCAAAGCCAGAACGAGGCCGGCGTAGGAGAAGTAGGACGTCTCCTAGCGAATCGAAAACTAATTCTTCTGAAGATTGTCACAGAGAAAGGCAACACCGCAGGCGATACAGACCCATCCCCCGGGGAGATAGGGGTAGGGACGCCATGAGCAAGGCCCTTTCCCAAATATCCAAGTCGCCCATCACGAGGCTGATCGAGAGGGCCGAGCTGCCCAAACGCTTCGCGTAACCCACTTTCACCGTTTACAATGGAGGACAGACCCCATAGAGCACATTAGCCACTTCAATCAGAAGATGGCCATATACACCAAAAACAAGGCTTTGATGTGCAAGGTGTTTCCCTCTAGCCTTGGCCCAGTGGCAATGGGATGGTTAGATGGACTACATGAAAGGTCTATTGATTCCTACGAAGAGCTCACCAGAGCTTTTGGTCCAAGGTTCGTTACGTGTAGTAGGGTGCCGAGGACATTGGACTCCCTACTAGCTCTGTCGATGAGAGAGGGAGAAACCTTGAACACCTACTCGTATAAGTATTAGGAACTGTACAACGAATTGGATGGGGACTTTGAGGACATTGCGATATGCGCCTTCAAGAGCGGGCTACCCACCGAGTCTGACCTATGGGAGTCCCTTACCATGAGACCTACTCGAACCATGAAATAGTTGATGGACCAGATAGACGAGCATAAGAGGGTAGAAGATAACCGAGTACAAATTAAGGGAAAGGCAAAGGGCTTCCACGACCGGAAGGATAACCGCTTCAATAAGACAGGGGGAAATTGGCCCAAGGCAAACTTTCGCAATTAGGGACAACCAAGCGAGGTCCAACCAGTCAACTCGGTGTTTAGCGTCCTAATCCACCAAATACTCCAAAAGATTCGGAACGAGCCTTACTTCACTTGGCCACACAAGATGGGTGAAGACCCGACCCAAAGAAATCAGTTAGTGTATTGCCAATATCATCAGGATAAAGGGCACACCACTGAGGAGTGCAAAACCCTACGGTCGTACTTAAACTGTCTGCTTAGGGAAGGAAAGTTGGGAGAGTTCACGAAAGAGACCTCGGCACAAAGAGGAGCCCCACATCAGGGATACCAGGGAGGGCAAGCACCACGGCCCCCCTTGGGTACTATTCATGTTATCCTCGTCGAACCTGAACAGACACCAGCCACGTCAATAGGGGTGATGTCCGTGTCTCCCCTTGCTGTCAACTTCAGCTGAGAAGACCTCTGCAAGAGGGCCAAGACGGGACCTAGTCTGGTCATGGGTTTTTTTTATGAAAACCTGGTCAGCACTGCCCAACCCCATGTTAAAGCTCTGGTTGTCACAATACATATTGGGGGCTTTGACATGCACAGGGTAATGGTTGACGGGGGAAGTGGAGCTGAAATCATGTACCCCAATCTGTTTAGAGGACTAGGGCTAAAGGAGAAAGACCTGGAGAGTTACAAAGCCCCACTCATGGGATTCGACAGGAAAATGGTTATCCCAAAGGGAAGAATCAAGCTACCGGTCTAAGCAGAGAAGGAGGAGGTGTTGGTCGACTTCATTGTGGTGGACGCATATTCACTATACACAGTTATTCTAGCTCGGTCATGGCTACACGCTCTCAGAGCTGTATCATCCATTCTGCACCAAAAGGTGAAATTCCCGACTGAAAGTCAGATCGGAGAGATATGAGAATGCCAAGCCTCGACGAGACAATGTCTTATCGCAGTAATCAACCACCGAACCCCTCCGAAAGGAATGGACGAGGCACCACCAAAGTTATAGCAATTAATGCTTATCGCGGCTGTGGCCGAGGACGATAGGATTGGAGCGGCAGAGGCCTGTGAAAGCCTTACTAAGGTGGCTATTGGGAGTAATCCCGACAAATACTTTTAGGTAGAAGCGCATCTATCACCGACAGAAAGGGACTAGTTGGTGGCTTTCCTCAAGTAGCATATCAATGTATTCACCTAGGACCCATACAAAGTGCCAGGGATTGATCCGAACTTCATATGCCATCAGCTGAATGTGAATCCCGAAGCTCGGCCAAAGAAATAGCCACCTCGGAGATCCTCCGATGAGCATTCCAATGTAGTAAAAGAAGAAGTCAACAAGTTGAAACAAGCTGCGGCAATAAAGGAAATTTTTTATCCGGATTGGCTGACTAACACTGTGGTAGTGAAAAAGAAAAATAGGAAGTAGAGAATTTTTGTGGACTTCACTAATCTCAATAAGGCTTGTCCTAAAGACCCCTTCCCTGTCCTGAGGATAGACTAGCTGGTAGACGCCACCTTCGGACACCTCCGGATGAGATTTCTTAATGCTTTCTAGGGATACCACCAGATCCCTCTAGCGCTCGCCGACTAGGAAAAAACAGTCTTCAAGACTCCCTTTGGCAACTACTACTACTGAGTGATGCATTTTGGGTTGAAAAACGCAGGATCCACCTACCAAAGGATGGTGACAAGAATGTTCGAGGCCCAGCTAGGTAGGAATATGGAAGCCTATATAGACGACATGGTGATAAAAAGTAAATTTGCGTCCAAGCACAATCATGACTTGGAGGAAGCTTTTTCTGTGCTCAGGAAACACCAACTACGGTTGAACGCTTCAAAGTGTTCGTTTGGGGTGAGCTCGGGGAAGTTCCTGGACTTTATGATAACACACCGTGGCATTGAGGTCAACCCAGATTAGATCAAGGCCATAAACGACCTACATCCACCTCGGAACCCCAAAGAGGTGCAGCATTTGACGGGCATGATAGCGGCCCTGAACAGGTTCACATCGCGGTCGGTTGACCGATGCAAACCATTCTTCCAACTTCTGCATAAGCGGAAGGATTTATGGATTTCTCCTTAACTGAGGAGTGTGATCGGGCCTTCCGAGAACTGAAGGAGTATTTGTCAAATCCGCCGATGTTGTCTTGTCCTAGGCAAGAGGAGGTCCTTTATGCCTACCTAGCTGTTACAAACCACGCGGTCAGCCTCGTCTTGATTCGGGCCGACTCTGGGGTTCAAAGACCAGTTTACTACGTCAGCAAATCTCTGCAAGATGCCGAGACGAGGTACTCTCACGTAGAAAAAGCCATCTTAGCCCTTGTCCACGCTACCAAGAAGTTGCCACACTACTTCTAGGCACATACGGTGGTTGTCCTGACTCAGCTTCCCCTCCAAGCGGTATTACGGAAATCAGACTATTCTGGAAGGGTGGTGCAGTAGGGAACTATGCTAGGGGCTTTTGACATCAAGTACCAGCCAAGGGCATCGATTAAAGGCCAAGTCCTGGATGACCTCGTCGTCGAGTTCTCGAAAGATCAAACCAAGGAGGGTGTACAAAGCCAGGAAGCTGTTGGAGTTTTTGCCGCTGAAATTTCTCCTCCATGGACTGTGTACACTGATGGAGCTGCCAACTAGAGGGGCTCGGGAGTTGAAGTTGGATTTGTCTCCCCAGATAGGATAGTTTTGGAGAAATCCTTGAGGCTGTCCTTCTCGGCCACTAACAACAAGGCTGAGTATAAGGCATTATGGTCAAGATTGGAGGTAGTAAAGGGCTTGGGAGGAAACAACATAGAGGTCTTCAGTGACTCCCAACTGATAATGGGGCAAGTACTGAGAGAATATGAGGCCAAGGATGCAAGGATGCAAGCCTATTTGGGCAAGATAAAGCAACTCCAGGCACACTTTCAAGAGTTCACCTTGAAGCAAGTACCACGGTGCAGAAATTCCCATGCTAATTCACTAGCTACACTAGCAATGATGTCCGATGGTGCTCTGCCACGGTTAATCATAGTGGAGGAATTAGACAGGCCAAGGTGGAAGGATCAAAGCCCAACCATGGTGCAATCTATTCGAGCTGGACCTAGCTGGATGGACACCATAGTGGCATTCCTAAGGAGTGGAGACCTGCCAAAGGATAAGGCAGAAGCCGTGAAGATCCAGAGGCATGCCCCGCAATACTGGCTATCTCAATAGCAAAAATTGTATTGACGGTCTTTTTCTGAGCCATACCTGTGATGTGTACACCTAGAAGCAGTGGAGCCGTTGTTGAAAGAACTACATGAAGGGATTTATGGGAGCCACACAGGGGGAAGATCCTTGGCTCACAGAGCCCTAAACTAGGGGTATTGGTGGCTTAGTATGCAAAAGTCCGCCCAGGATTATGCAAGGAAATGTGATCAATGCCAGAGGTACGCCCCAAATATCCACCAACCTGGAGGGGTTCTAAACCCACTCTCTAGCCCGTGGCCTTTCCCTCGGGCTACTGTAAACCGAAGATGGTTGCTCGTTGGGATAGATTATTTCATGAAATGGGTAGAAGCCGAGCCGTTGGCTAATATCCGAGACCAGGACGTGAAGAAATTCGTGTGAAGGAACATTGTCACGCGGTTCAGCGTACCTTACGCCCTCATATCTAACAACAGATCACAGTTCGACAGCAAGGCTTTTATGAGATATTGTAGTGAACTTGGAATCAAGAACAACTACTCTACCTCTGCATACCCACAAGGAAACGGGCAGGCCAAGGCCACCAACAAGGTGATCCATGATGGACTGAAGAAAAGACCGGACAAGGCAAAAGGGAAATGGGTAGACGAGTTGCCCTATGTACTATGGTCATACAAAACTACCCCAAGAAGATCAATGGGGGAAACCCCCTTCTCCATAACGTATGGAGTGGAGGCAATTATACCCGTGGAAACGGAATTCCCGACGATGAGAACAGATTAGTCTAAAAAGCATAACAATGATAGTCAGTTGTGTGCAAGTCTGGACTAGGTCGAGGAGGAAAGAGAGATGGCAACGATAAAACTGGCCCACTACCAACAAAAGCTGAGGCAAGGTTACAATAAAAAGGTGAAGTCATGACCACTCGTGCCAGGGGACCTTGTCCTCAGGAAAGTGGTTGGCAATACGAAAAACCCATCCTGGGGCCAAATTGGAAAGGCCCTTATCGCGTCACCTCAGTAGCGAGCATAGGTGCATTTAAACTAGAGGATCTTGATGGAAACATTGTACTACGACCCTGGAATGTAAGTAACTTGAAAAGATATTATTATCAATATAAGTATATCTCATTTGTTATTCCCGTGTCATTACAGCTAAGGGTTAAATAGAACATTGGTCATGCCTGGTCCCTCGGACCACATGCCTTGGGTAAATTAACGCCTCATAATTTCACCAAGGATGGGACCTCAGCGTATTCATCATCAAGGCAAAACAAGGACTCATGTGGCAACACCCAAATGGAGAAGTCACCTTGGGTTTTGGTTAAAGGTTTTGAAGGTACGTTCATGAGGTACTCTTGAAATAAGAGACCTCAAACACCCTTTTCTACTAACTGTTTCGTTCGTCTCTAAGGAATTAAATATTTCTACCAATTATACAATTTCTAGTACTAACACATAGTCATTTTTCTCACTATTTACATGGGCTTAATTTACTTGAATTAACAACAATTCATTACCGTTAGCTTTTTGTTAAAGTATGGGTTTTCACCTTTAGAAGCGTCATCAGTCTAACTTCTCAACAAAAGACAGTACAATTTCTACAGCCATTGGAGATAGATATTGCAAGGAAAATGAAAGTTCACTTGTCATAAAGCAAAAGTTAACATCTTTTCATTAATAAAAAAGGAAAGGTACATCGTAAACCATGGCAAACTGCCACAACAAAAGAAAAATACATAAGAAGAAAAGAAAGATCCTAACTAAGTCTGGGTGGGAGGATGATCTTCTTTGCTGGCTGGTTAGGGGACAGGAGGGTCAGCAGCCTTGCTCAAGGTGGCCTTCTTTTCCTAGACTACAGCTTGAGGCTTGACCGGCTCGGACTCCTTTGTCTTGGTCACCAGCCTTGCCAGGGCCTTTGGAAGTCTCTAAGGGGGGAAGAGAGGCTTGGGTGATTAGAAGCTACTCAAGTGCAGTGTTGTAGGGGCAACATCTATCTCAGGGCCCAAAGGTGCTTTAGGAGCTTCTCGGAGGTCTTGTGGATAGTAAACATTCTCAACCCTCCTCCACTCCGAGGCAGCAAGAACCCTAGTCAGGTTCAATGCCTCAGTCCACACCTCGAGGCAATAGTCCCTGCAAACCCCAGCCAACTCATCAGTCAGGCGGACCTCGGTCTCCTTCACTCCAAGGTCATAGAATTTATATTCTGAAGCATCCACAACTGCCTGAGCCGCCTAAGTAGCCTCCTTAGCTTTCTCCAGCTCTGCCAACCTACTGGTTAGCCGTGGCCAGCTGTATCTCCATGTAGTGGAGCTTTTTACGTTGCTCCTCAGCTTGCACTTGAGCGTTCTTGAGGCCAGCCTCAGCACTCTTCCTCTCCCTATCCTCAGTAGCCAGCTTCAGAGCAAGCTCCTTATTCTTCTTCTCGGCAGTGGCCAAGGACTTACTATCTCTACGTGAAGATTGTCCACGATTCTAGCCTCGGACCAAGCATCTTTCACCCACTCTTTGACCATAAATACCTTCTAGATTGCTTGCACAAAAACGACAAAGGAATACCCAATCAGATAAGAAGAAGATAACCTAACATGAAGTTAGTAAGATGTGTCAAAAGACTTACCAATGCCAAGTCCCTCTTCAGGGACATAAAGAGATCCTGCTGCTTTAAGTTTTTCAGAGCAGTCATATCCTTCGACAATAAGAGGGGCTGCTCCAAGGCGTTTGCAAGATATTAGGCATTCCCTCTTTGGAACTCCCTAATGGTGGAGTTCCATGGTATAGTGGCCTCGTCCAGCTCTAGCCGAGGATTCCACACCGGGTTCGGAGAGTGCACCTTGGCCATATGCTCAGCCTCCTTACTCTCAACCGAGGAAGCCCTTTGCTTGCCTTTGGCTATCTTTGGCACTTTCGGAGGAACCCCCTTATTGGAAGGGACCAACTCCCCCTCCTTGATTACCTCCTTGTCCTTCTTTCTCTTCCTCAGATTGGCAGGCGTGAATGGGGAAGCTAAAGGAAGAGGAAGCTGAGAGCCCGAGGCATCCTTAGACACCGACGCCGACCCCTTAGACCTGCCCGCGAGGAGTTCACAGAAACTTGGCCCCTGTTAGGACATATGTGAATCAATGTTAGGAACATATGTCAATATAGAATTGGCTAATCTTTCGATAAAACGCACTTTACTTGTAATTGGGTAAATCTAGGATGTGTTTAATGCTTCAAGGAACAAGATTTCAAGTTCAAGTGTTAAAGCCATGCAAATCTATTCAAGAATCAAGTGAAGAAGTGCTAGATTTTAAAGCTCGACAGCTAGTATCTATCGAGGTTTAAAAATTTGTTCTAGTCCGATGCTCGACAGCTTCTCGATAGATAAGCTATCTATCGAGGTTTATGAAAAATAGATTTTCAGCTCTGATTTTGTAGGTATATGTTTAGGCTTTCTTTTCTCACAACCCTAAACATATATATGGATTATTTTAAGGGCTGTCAAAGGTTGTGCAAGTGTGAAGCAAAGTTGTGTTCATGCAAATTGTGACCGGAGACAGAATTTGCCTTAGTTCATCTTTCTCTTGAAGAAGTTGCTGTGTTTGTACACCGTAGGGTTTTGTAACCAAGGAGTTTCATGATCTTCATTGTGTGATGAACTGAAGAACTTTGCAGCCAACATCTTTCACAAATTGGTGAGTAAGCCGCATACTGGGATCCGCGCATCGAATTGGTTAGTCACGTACTAGGAGCCGTGCATTGAAAATAAGAGATTGTCACTACAGAACAAGTCCAATTGGGTATTGGGGTAAGGGTTCAACTGTAAGTTGATATAAGGTACTGGAATTCCTTTACTTGTAACCGCTTATTGTGATAATAGTGAATTCTCGGGAGTGATGACCTTAAAATCACCCGGTGAAGTTTTTGCCATGTAGGTTTTCCCCATTCGTAAACAAATCACTGTGTCAATTTATTTTCTGGTGGATTTAGTTATTTGGTGATTTGTTTATACTACCACGCATATTACATGTTAATTGAATTAATTAATTAACTTGGCTAATTAATTTGTTAATTCATCATAAAGGATCAATACATTCTTGGCCTATCAGCCCCTTCTTCCTCTCTAGTGGCATTTCTTCTTCTTCTTCTTCTTCTTCCAAACTACTAGTTATATGTGCAATGACAAATCTAATGGAATGAACACCTGAAGATCTGTCAAGTTTGTCTTCCGAGTCCGAGACCTCAATCATAGGCTCTCCCTGCTCCTCCCTCTCTTCCTCAAGCCGAAATTGGTCTATCTCCTCCTCGAGTGATAGGCGCAAGGAAGCTGTTTCTTCTCTCGGAACCGCTTCTTCACGGGGAGAATGATGGGAGGGCAGCTCGACCTACACAGTACCTTTTCGGGTTAGGAATCCGAGCACCAAAACGTCAATCTGAGCCAGCCGAGAATCACCCACTCTAATCACGTTGCCCACGTCCTGAAACTTATCGAACAAGGGCTTGAAATCAAGGATAAGATGGATAGCTCTCAGTTGTCCGTCCTCGCTCACAAACACCTTGAATCTCAACACCCTGTTGAGATCTAGCACGTTACAAAGTTAAGATTAGGGGCCACGAATCTTTTATCTGCGAAAAAGCCGAGAAGCAAAACCACAGTTAGAAAGGCAAGTCATCAATCAGAAGAAACAAACTACTAAAAAAATGAAGAGAGAAGCAAACTACAAAACTAATTCCCGTGTTAAACAACCTAAACCTAGGGTACCCTACCTAGTGCTCCCTCCTAGGTTGGGCAATGAAGACCGTCATGTCATTCACACGAGATAAGCCTAACTTCGGAAGACCTAGACTTAAGGTAATAGCCAGATTCTGGAAGAAGATGGCACTCGTACATCCAAACAACATCATGCCAGGTGAGGCCCAACTCCATTTGCTCGTTAAGAGCGTCTACACTACCTAAGACTCTAAATAGGTTGGGCGCGCATTGATGAGGGCAGATCCTATGGGTGATCAAGTAGTCCCTGGTCACTCTACCCATAGGAAGCCTCATTCCCCCTTCTACAAAGGCAATCATTGGAATAACAACCTCCTCCTCCCTTCTGAGGGTGTGCCACTCACCTAAAGGGCAATACCGCAAGGAGACACCCCAAGGAATATTATACAGAGCCCTAAACCCCTCCATACCTACGGGGGTATCTACTAAGTGAGCAAACCTACCCATTTAAGCAGGCTAAGGTGAAGGGAAAGAACTCTTTTGAAGAAAGAAATAGAAAACAGAAGGCCGAGGAGAAAAGAATCTAAGAATAAGATTGGGATGAACAGGAAACTTATGAAAATAATGACTGGAGTCACCTCAGGAGCTTCTTGAAATTTGAAGATTTGGAAAATGGGAGAAATGAGTCCTCCAGGCACCTTATATAGGAGGTAGAGTTAGGCAGGAGTTACCCCGCCCAAATTTCGAGGAAAAATACCAGTCATAGGATCTTCATCTCACCGTAGGACGTGGGGAACAAGGCGCCATATGGAGCATTTAATGAGACGTTACGGACTCCAAAGCGTCAAAAGCGGTTACAGGGCATACGAAGTGACGTTCTCACGTGGGAAAATCAAAGAAGCGCGTGGAGCCAATCACCCAAGATCAAAACCCCATTTTTCTCCTCGGACAAGAGGGAAAATTTGGAATTTTAAGGGGCTATTATGGGATACAGAAATTTAATAAGGTAATAGTGCCACGTGTCATATCCAAGACTGAGGAGGCCGATGCAATTCTGAGGAGACCATACCCTTGACGGCAAGACCGGGGAGGTGGGCCTTGGCCACGTCAATGGCACATTACCAGAGGAGGTCACACTGTAGAGGAAGAGCTTCAGAGAGGGGTTAGTCCTGACGTGTCTAAAGGTATGGTAGCTACCACCACATTTAATGCATCGCACCAAACCCCCTAGCCGCATTTATGTGGAGAAGACCCCTAAACAGTGCTGTCTTGATTGCCGCAACTCACAGAAGATTTGGGAAGGTGTCTGATGGGACAACCACTCGAGTAGTGGCCTACATAATCAACAAATAGAAGGCCAAGATCAACTAAAAGAGGCTATATAATAAGAGATCCTCCTGAAAAAGAGGGGGGGAGAGGTTCATTGAGAATCCCAAAGAGAGCAATACTGTAGCAAATCGTTCTTAAGATCAATCTAATATGAGTATCTATCCTCGGACCTTGGTCGAGGACTAGTATTCTTCATTGTTCCTTGTCTTTTCTTCTTCTTCAACTGTGTTAGGTTATTTGATTCAAGTTCCCGCCTCTACAAATTAATTGTATTATGTCAACTCATTCTTGGCACCTACAATAATACTACAATTTTTTTATAATAAAATTGAATCCTTCCAAGTAGGGTATTTGAAGGTAGGGTATTTCAGTTCTTTGAATTTTTAGAGGTGAGATGATATTCCAAGTAGCCCAACATAATGAAATGATTCTGTGGGTATAGATAAACAAACTTTGGTGTCAAACCAGATATAATTTATGCACTCATTCATGATCTAGATTTTTAGATATTGTACATAAACTATATTTTCTATTACATGCTCTATCATGTTCACATGCATAGATCCAACTGTTGTTTTGAGCCTGAGACCTATAAATCTCATCTATTTATCTCCTTCTTATATACATACTAATTGTGACTAGTATGTATTATATATATAAGTATTTATATTTATATCTATACTACTATTTAAGTGGTTTTCCTTGTTTGGGATCCTTATTTTTATTGTTCAAAAAACCTTTAAATTTTAGGTTTAAGTAGAGACAAAATTTAAAGATAATACGGTAAAAATATATCTTTAACTCTCACGTAAAACTGCCAATTTACAAAATTCTAAATTTTAGCCTCTTTTATCTTTGTATTTTTGAAATTTAGGTTCTCTTTTTTTTTCCTTCTAATTTCCAAAACAAATGGCCGTAGGTTTTTAGCACCCTTGGTTAACTACTTTAAAAAAAATTTAAAAATTTAGAAATTTTAGAAAATTCATTAATAACAACATTTGACACATTTTTTTCCTAAAACTTAGCACATACTCTCTTTTTCCATTTCTTTGCACATGCTTTTTCAGTTTCTTTGCACATACTCACTTTATCACCATTTCCAATTTTAGGAAGGTTTGTTTCCTTTGATGTTATTGAACTACAGTATAATATTACTATTTAAGTGGTTTTCCTTGTTGGAGATCCTTATTTCTATGGTTTAAAAATACATTTAAATTTTATATTTAAGCAAAAACAAAATTTAAAGACAATAAAGTAAAAATGTATTTTTAAGTCTCACGTAAAACTACTCATTTTCAAATTCCTAAATTTTAGCTTCTTTTATATTTGCCTTTATGAAATTTAGGTTATCTTTTTTTATTTATTAAATTTTTTTTTTCTAATTTTCCAAAAACAAATGGCCAAAAGTTTTTAGCACCATCTGTTAACTAATTAAAAGAATTAAATTTTTTTAAAAAATGCATTAATAAGTACATTTGACACATCATTTTTCCTAAAAATTAGCACAAATTATTTCTATATAGATATATCTCATAGTTTCTCAATAAATATAAATATAAATATATATATTATATTATATCATATCATATCATATCATAATATAATAAAAATTGGGCTTTAGAAGTTATGGTTGCACCAAGGGGCTTCACCAAATTGCAAAAAAAAATAAAATAATAATAAAATAATAATAATAATAAATAAAATTTTAAAAAGTATATGTATAATTTTTTGCATTCTTATCTCCTTCTCCTACAATTTATAAGTTGATAAATGTAAGGACCTTTTTTGAATCCTTAGCCCAAAAGATTGATGGACTTAGGCCCAAGAAGCCCAAAACAATGAATTTGTAGAGAATGGATTGAAGAACTGGGCTTTAGTGAATTGGTCAACCAATAAGGTAGATCTTGATGACAAGAGAATGAAAATAGACAAGTTTAGACTTGAGAAAATCGTCATCGACCAAGTCCGAGGAGATTGATTTTTTATATTAATACTCAAGTTGGGTTACAAGTTTTGTTCTAGATTGCTACAGTGTCTTCCTCTTTTTTCCGATCCCCCTTTTGTCATGGGTCCCTTACATTATATATCTCACTTCCAATGATCTTGGCCCTCCATTTGTTGAGCATCCAGGCCACTACTTGAGTGCTTGTCACATCGGACACCCTCTCTGGCCCTCTGTGAGTTGGGATAGCCAATGCGGCACTGTTTAGGGATCTTCTCCACACAAATGCGACCAGAAAGTTAACTGCAGAGCATTCAATGCAATGGCAACAACTTTCTTTTAGATATTTTTGAGTTCCCATCCTTCTTGTACGTTTATGGGGCACGTCCCTATCACTAGAGCTTCTTGGAAGGTCATCTTGAATATTAGGATACATATTTGAGCTGTGCTTAGCTTATCCGAGGAGATATTCCTCCTCGGACCACCTTCCCATTCGTACCTCACTTATGAGATTCTAAGCTTGACCCAGCCACTACCATTTATTTGTCCTTAGATCACCACGCTCTCGGCCAGAACCCAAGGCCCAATATATGAGTTGGGCCCTTAACCCTACAATAGCCCCTCAAAACTCCGGTTTTTCCCTCTTTTCCGAGGAGAAAAAGTGGGGTTTTGATTTTTAAGAGTCAAGACCATTCATTTTCTTGGTTTACACGTGTGGGAGTACCGTTTTGCGCGCCCCATAACCGTCACTGACGTTTCAGAACCCGCGATGCGTCATTAATTGCTCTAGGCAGCGCTTTATCCCTTGCATCCAACAGTGAGACGCAGATCCTGCGGTTGACATTTCTCCTTGGATTTTGAGCAGGATAACTTCCACTCAATTTTGCCCTCTATATAAGGCACCTGGGGAAATCACTTTCCTCATTTCACAAGTCCTCAAGCTTTTTCAGAGACTTCCAACTCTCAAATCTTCAACTCTTCTTAAACCTTCAAGATTTCTCACTCCTCTCCTTTTAAAATTTAAAACTTTAAGAGGCACCAGAGGCACCACAAGTGTCAATTTTCGTAAGTTTCTTCTTTTCCTAGGTTCATTTCTTCTCAACCGGTCTCCGCGGCCTTCCAATTCATATTCTTTCCCTTGAAACTTCATTTGTTTCCTTGTAGTTTGTCCAAATGGGTAGGTTTAAGCACCTTGTAGACTCCCCTGCAAAAATAGAGGCCTTTAAGGCCAAATATCACATACCACAGGAAGTTGCTCTTTGGTACTGTGCTCCAGACCAACTATTAACACATAGAGAAAATGGGGAAGTCATCATTCCTATGATAGCTTTTATAGAAGGATGAATGACGCTCCCTATGGGTAGAATAACCCAAGACTACCTCATTAACCATAGGTTGTGTTCTCATCAATGTGCACCCAACCTTTTTAGGGTCTTAGGCAACGTCGATGCTCTAATAGAGCATCTGGGTTTGGGGCTCACCTGGTATGATGTGGTCCATATGTACAAGTGCCACTCACTCACTGACGCGGGGTTTTACCTCAAGTTCATATCGCCTATCGTTAGGCTCGTCTCATGCCTCCCCAAATCTAATAAGGGTATGAAAGACAACTACCTAATAACTTCGGGAGCGTGGCAGGATAGCCTTCACTGCCCCGTCTGAGAGGGAGAGCCAGGTGGGATACCTTAAAGTTAGGTTGCTTAGCAAGAGATTTAGATCTTTTAACCCTAACTATGTTATTATTTCTCTTTCATTTTGCTCTCTTTGATGATGGATTTTAACTTTCTAACCATGTTTTGCTCCTCGGCTATTTTTGCAGACAGGAGGCAAGTAGCACCCAGGCCCAGTCTGACCAACGTTGCAGCTCTCAACTATTTGCTGAGGTCCAAGATCTTTGTAAGTGAGGATAAGCAGTTGCGAGCCGTCCACTTAATCTTGGACTTCGAGCCCATCTCGAAGATATATCAAGAAATAGGCCACGCCTTAAGAGCAGGTGACCCGCGGCTGGCTCGGATTGACATGTCAATCCCAAATTTCCTAGCCCAAGAAGACCTTCCATTGGTCGTACTACCACTTCAATGGGTTTTGCCTGAGGCGGCAGTAGCACCAAGGGAGGAGATTGCCTCTTCATGCTCATCACTCGAGGAGGAGATAGACAAATTTCACTTTGAAGAAGAGGAGACTCAAGGGGCTCAAGTAGTTCACATCTCGGACGTCGAGGACGAGCCTGATAGGCACTCAGGTGTTCACACCCCGATTCTAGTGATTGCCCGTCCAAACATCACCTCCAAAGAAGAGGAAGACGAGATAGCATTGAACCAGGGGAACAAGGACCTAAAAAAGCTCATGGCATTAAGGAACAAGGGGTCAACTTCAAAAGAAGTTCCCAAATCCCAAGTTCCTCCCACTCTTCCCCCTCCTCGCCCTACTGACCTCGGACTGCACGCTATTCCAAATCTAAAGAAGAAAAGACCAGTGCAGGAGCTTGAGGAAGGGGAGGTGGCCCCTCAGAAGGGTATTAAACAATAGAAAATGGCCAAAGACCCTAGGGACAAGAGGGTCACTTCTGTGGACAGTCGGGAGGAGCAAATTGGGGCTGAGGTGCACATTCAGCACCGCACCTGGTCTCCTCGGCTGGAGGTGGATGGGGCTGCCATCCTTTGGAACGCCTCTGTCAGGGAGTTCCAAAGAGGTCATTCTACCCATATAGCTGAAGCCTTGGAGCAGCCACTTCTTCTACCTAAAGACATGGACGCTGTGAGGAAGATGGGGCAACCAAACCTCTTTATGTCCTTAAAAAGGGACCTTGCCATGGTAAGTTCACAACAACACACTTTTTTATTTATTTAAGTATTAATACATTTTTTCTCTCACTTTTGTTCACATGGGGTTGTTATATTGTTTTTGTACAGATCACCTAAGAGGTTTTTGTGGCCGAGGAATGGGTCAAGGAAGCCTGAAACGATGTTAAGAACGAGGTCCACCTCCGCCTCAAGACTGAAAAGGCCTTGGGGGCCGCGAAGGAGGAAAACAAGGCGCTACTCTCCAAGCTGACTGCTGAGGAAAGGGAAAGAAAAAATGCTGAGGCAGGATTAAAGAGTGCCTAAACTCAAGCTGAGGACCAGTGCAAGTTGCTTTATCAGACTGAGATAAAGCTGGCCACTTCAAGGTAACTTATGCTGGAGCTGAGGGCAGATCTGTAGAAGGCTAAGAAGGCAGCTCAATTGGCCAAGGAGGCAGCAGAGGCTGAAAAGCAAGCATCTTACGCCCTCGGTGTGGAAGAAACACAAGCTAGGCTTACTGAGGAGCTAGTCGAGGTATGCAAGGATTACTGCATGGTAACATGGGCAGAAGCCCTTAACCTTGCAAGAGTCCCTGCAGACTCGGAGTAGAGGTAACCGAGGAATGTATACTACCAACCCGAGATCCGTGAACTCTCGGTTGCCCTCCCATCTCCCTCTGCCATTGCCCCTGAGTCTTCAGAGCAGCCCTTGACTGCCCAGGCTGCTCTCACCCTCCCTAAGGCTTCGAAAGGACCCAGCCAAGCTGGTGATCAAGGCCAAAGGGCTGATGGGGCCAAAGACAAAGGTAAAGGCAAGGAGACTAAACCCTCCTCAGAGGTCAAGGATGCTGCTAAGGCCAAAGCAAAGGAGACAGAGGCCAAGACCAAAGAGATTGATCCTTGGGCCAAGGATGTTGCTAAGGCCAAAGCAAAGGAGACAAAGGCCGAGACCAAAAAGATTGATCCTCAAACCAAGGATGTTGCTAAGGCCAAAGCAAAGGAGACAGAGGCCGAGACCAAAGAGATTGATCCTCAGGCTAAGGATGTTCCTGCCTCCTAGCCAAGCCAAAAAGAAGATCCCCCCAAGGCCAAGAAGTAGCACTAAGGACTTATCTTGTAGTTTCTCTTTTTTCTTTTTTCTTTTTTTTTTGTAGTGGCATTTTGTCAATGTATATAATGTACTCCCTCTTCTGTTTAATGAAAATGTTTTTCTTGGGTATAATCCTGGATTTGTTTTGACACTTGGTAAAAGACCAATAGATATCACAATGTTAATTTTCCCCAAGTATGTGATCCGAGCGACCAGTCATGACTAGGGTTCTGCTTAACACTTATAAAGATGTCATTGGGTGTTAATTTTCCCAAAGTATGTGGTCCGAGGAACCATGCATGACTAAGGTTCTGTTTAACACTTATAAAGATGTCATTGAGTGTTAATTTTCTCAAAGCATGTGGTCCGAGGAACCAGGCATGACTAAAGTTTTGTTTAACACTTATAAAGATGTCATTGAGTGTTAATTTTCCCAAAGCATGTGGTCCGAGGAGCCAGGCATGACTAAGGTTCTGTTTAACACTTATAAAGATGTCATTGAGTGTTAATTTTCCCAAAGCATGTGATCCGAGGAGCTAAGCATGACTAAGGTTCTGTTTAACACTTATAAAGATGTCATTGAGTGTTAATTTTGCCAAAGCATGTGGTCCGAGAAATCAGGTATGACTAAGGTTCTATTTAACACTTATAAAAATGATAATGAGAAGTACGATGTATTTACACAATAAATGAGCATATGACAAAGGAAACTTTCATTAATAATAATACATTTTCAGGTTGTTTACATTCCAAGGGCATGGTATTACATGTTCCTCTAGGTCTTCAAGGAAATATGCTCCTATACCATCCACCGAGGTGATGCGATATGGCCCCTCCCAATTGGGCCCCATCTTTCCCCATGCTGGGTGCTTTGCAGTCCTAGAACCTTTCTCAACACCAAGTCACCAAGCGCTAACGATCTCAGCTTCACATTGGCATCATAACCTTGCTTAAGCTTGTGTTGGTAATATGCCAATTGGACCCTTGCATTTTCTCTTCGCTCCTCAATTAAGTCTAGGCTTTTCCCTAATAGCTCGTCATTGTTGCTCAGAGTAAAAGAACTCGTCCTCAGTGTTAGGAATCCAGTCTCCAAAGGAATAACGGCCTCGGCCCCATATGTCATTGAAAATGGTGTCTCTCTTGTTGACCTGTGAGGCGTAGTCCGATATGTCCAGAGGACGTGTGGCAACTCTTCCACCCATCTTCCCTTTGCATCATCCAACCTCTTCTTGAGTCCATTCACTATGACCTTATTGACAGTCTCGGCTTGTCCATTCCCTTGGGGGTAAGCCGGGGTGGAATATCTATTTGTAATTCCCAAGTCACAATAGTATCTCCTGAAAGCCTTGCTATCAAACTGCAGTCTGTTGTCTGAGATAAGGGTATGAGGGACCCCGAACCGGGTTACAATATTCTTCCAAACAAATTTCTTGGCATCCACGTCCCTGGTGTTAGCCAATGGTTCAGCTTCGACCCACTTGGTGAAGTAATCAATGCCGACCAGCAGGTACCTCTTATTCCCTGTGGCCTTAGGAAAATGACTTACAATATCCAAGCCCCATTGAGTGAAAGGCCATGGGCTGGATAGAGGATTAAGGACTCCTTCCGGTTGGTGGATGTTTGGTGCAAATCTTTGGCATTGGTCACACTTCTTCACATATTCTTGTGCTTCTCTTTGCATGCCCGGCCACCAGTATCCCTAAGTGAGGGCTCGGTGAGACAAAGATCTGCCTCCTGTATGGCTCCCACAAATCCCTTCATGTAGCTCCTCAAGGAGTAGCTCTGATGCTTCAGGATGTACACACAGCAAGTATGATCCTGAAAAGGAGTGCTTGTATAATTTTTGGTCCTCGGACAACCAGAACCGAGGAGCCTTTCTTTGCACCTTTTTCACTTCTAACTTCTCCTCAGGTAAGATTTCCTCCTTTAAGAATAAAACTATAGGGTCCATCTAGCTCGGCCCTACCCTGACTTCTTACCATAGCAGGCTTACACAAGTCCTCGACAAGTATGACCCAAGGCAAACTTTGTGCCGAAAAGGTTGCTAGTGTAACAAGAGAGTCCGCATGTGTATTTCTACTCCTAGGGACTTGTGACAAATTGAAAGACTCAAATCCAGACTGTAAATGTCTAACCTGGCTTAAATATTCCTGCATTCTGGGATCTCTAGCTTTCAGCTTCATTCTTTGTGGCCGAGAAGTCTAGTCTTAATGATTTCTCAATAGTAATCTTCTCGGGGGATACTAGAACTAGCCCCACTCCGGACCCTCTCTGATTTGCTTCACCATCAACGTATACTTTCCAGGATAAAGGACCTTCTAGGGAGATCATGCCAACCGATTTTCCATCCATGCCTCGCTTCTCTGTTTCTACTTCCAATGGGGATTCAGTAAACTCAGCTACTTGATCCGCGAGGACTTAACCCTTGACAGAGGTACGAGGCATGTATTTGATGTCAAAAGCTCCTAGGGTCATGCCCCATTTAGCAATCCTTCCCGTGTAATCAGATCTTCAGAGCAAAGCTCTGAGCGAAAGCCAAGTTAGGACAACAACTGTGTGTGCTTGGAAGTAATGGGGGAGTTTTACGTGTAGCATGTACTACCGCCAAAATGTTGAAGAAGCATCCCTCCAGGGTTCTGAATTTGCCTAGCCCTGCTGACCACTAGAATGATGCAAAAACTGCCTCAATTTTCTTTCTCGGACTAGCTGGTACATAGCTGCTTCTACATAGTGGAATTCAGCTCTATCATAGGGCATCCTAATGGCCTCAATGGTCATAGGCCTTCCTCGCCAAATAGCTTTCACACACTAGTGATAAGTGAAGGCCACATATTTGTGCGCATTGAGCTAAGGGCGGCCCAGGGTGATATGGTATGAAGTATCCCTTACCATCACATGCATAAGAATGCGCGCTATGATAGGCCCTAGTCTCAAATCCAAGGACACATGCCCCAAGGTGCACTGCTACAACGTTCCTATCCCAGACACTTGGAATGGTTCTTGGATGATTCTCTCTCATAAAATACCCAAGGAATCTAGTGTTTGAAGGGGCAGGATGATAGTTGAAGCACTAGTGTCCACCAAGGCTCTCTTGATTTGAGAAGCTCCCAAAAAGGTAGTTACATACAAGGGTCTTTCACCATCAACTACTCGGTTGGCTAAGTCTCTCAAGGAAAAAGTCATCGACTCCTTAGTTTCTTGATAAGCCACCTGTAATAAACTTTCTTCAAAAGCAGCAACTCCTTAGATTCTCTCCATTACTCAGGTTAAGGCTTGCACTGCTTCTCTTCTAGCCAATGGCCAAAGACCTATCCCTTCTAGAAAGGAATGGACTTTATCATCTTACTGGATTCTCAACGCCATTTTTTCATCTTGTACAGGTGGAGGTGTGGAGCTACTACTAGCCAAACTCCTAGCCTATCCATAGGATCTTCACATCCCATAAAGAAGGTCATAGCCAGCTCAGGCCTATGCATCTTTTGATCTACACGCTTTCCATTCTTGATGACCAAATTGCCCTTGGCCACATTTTCATGGAAGATATTCCTTAGAGCATAGCAATCTATGGTATAATGGTCACTCCTCCTGTGGTATCTACAGTAAAGCGTGCCTCGCTTTTCTTCTTCTATTAGCTCACGTTTATAGGCAGGTAAAACCACCACTCCATCTTTAACCCAGGCATCTACGATGCTACACAGCTCTTCTGCTGACACATAACAGTGGGGAGGAATACCACTTCTCTCCCTTTTTCTTCCTTTGGTAGCTTTCTTCGTCTCCTCTACTACAGCTGCTTCTCTCTTTTTGCTCTCCCACTTCCAAGACTGCTTAAAGGCACCGGCAGTTTGTGAAGTCAAACACTTGGGAGGCCTCCTTACTGACATGTTGGTCCTTTTGGCAGATTCCACTAGCCTAGTGAAACTAGGGATCTGCAAGTTCTTTAAATAAGGACGGTATTTATACAACATACCAACAATGCACATGTCCATCAGTCTTTCTTCCTCCACGGGGTCGTAGCATATCAAAGAGAGTCTATGCTACAAATGTTTTATGAGTCGTCAACTATTGTGGTTTTTCCTTTGAAGAGATTATTTATCTGTTTCCCACTTCATGACCAAATTTTGTGTTGCTAGATTTATTGATTGATTGATTTGGTTTATTGCTTGACTACGGTTAAATTATTTTTTTCTGTTGGGAAATTTTTTCCTGATTTGATTAATTATTAAATTTGTTAATTTCGCGCAAAATTAATCACAAAGGGATCTTAACTTTTTTTTTTTTTCCACAATCCTTCTCAAGAATAAAAAAGACTGAGCTGAGGGAAGCCAAAAAGAAACAAGGGCGAAAAAAAATACCCAAAAAACAATTTCGTGTAACTCGCATCTTTGAGAAGTAAATATGCCTTTTTTAAGGAAAAAAAAACTTAAAAGCACAATGGCTGCTCTAAGCTCTTTTACATACGTGCTTGTCAACTTGAAAGGCACATGCTCTGCCACATTCCCTGCACTGATTTCTAGCCTTATTTGGCTTAGCAAGGCACTTTTGTTTAGACTCATTCTCAATCTGCCTTTGGTACTCAAAATTCTTTTCAATCATTCTTTGCTCCTCCTCGACCTTACACTCTTCCTCAGCCTTAAGTGTATGATGCAGCAAAATACAGAGTATACTAAAAATTAAGAAGAAATGAGAGTTGCTTAGAGTAGCTCTCAAGTGGACACACATCTGCACAAAGAACTAATCTCTGAAACAATAGCGAAAGCTTTGAATTTATTTACTAACAAATGATCCAATTACAATGGTTCAAAGAATTTATACTACTAAGCCTAGAGGTTGAACTAGCTGTAATAGAAAGTAACTAATTGATTACAGAATCTGTTAAAAAAGTAGTTACATCAACTAACTGTCATGTACACTAATGGATTTCAACTACCAACAATTAACTATGAAGCTTTTCAATTATACTGAGATGCCCCTGCATCACTTGCTCTAATTCATTAGTGATTACAGGACCAACAACCTTCGGATCAAGAGGATAATGTCTGCCATGTGCAGCCAGAAAGGAACTGAAGCACAACAGATTTAAGCCTAGAAAGTAGGGGCACATTTTGCCTCGAATCTCCACAATTGACATGTTTTAGCAAAGCAAAAGAAAAGAGGTTCCATAAATTTCTGCTGCTCCTCACTGCCTCCAGTTGCCTACAATAAGGGAATTGTATATTGTTAGGACATTCATTTGCATGATAGATTCTGTATACTATACAAACGAAATTACAATAAAAAGAAAGAAAACAATAACCAGTGTGTAAGACCTTAAATTCCTTAGCGTTTCTGTGATCTATTTTTCTTCTTTTTATATTTCGATTTCCCCAGTCCTTGTCTTGCACCATCACCTCCTTTTTCAGTGTTCTTCTTGTCATCAAGATCAAGCTCAGACAACGGAGCTTCTATTGCAACATTAGACTTCTCTGTAGCATCATTGTCAACCATATTCACTAGTTGTGCCTATAAAGGAGAGATTTATCCCAAAAAACATTAAATCCTAAGATGAACTAAAAACATTCAATAGAACAGCCCAGAAAATAAGACACAAACCCGCATAAATGACTTCAACAATGGCACCACAATTGATTGATAGTCAAAAGAAGATACCATCACAAGTTTCTTCCATGTATTCCTCATGGCAGCATAAGTACCCAGGATTATAGTATCAAGTGTGAAAAACTGAAAACAATAAACATAGTGAGATCCAATGGCAACAAAAAATTATCTAATTTCTTATATTTCAGAATCATTCCATCTTTAGGAAGGACAGATTTAAGAGTAAAAACTACAATGCATCTTACCTAACATTTCACATGTTTCAAACTATTTCATCTAAATTGGAACCATCTAAGGAGAGAAAATAGATATACCATTTAAAATTTGGTACTGTACCTTCCCAATTAGCTGATCTTTGTGCATCTGGATTAACATATTTATGTCGTCTGCTTTTGCTTCTAAATTGATCCTAATGATTTTTAACTCCAGTTTTCGCATCTCATCATCACTTTTCTCCTTCTCAATCTCTTGTTGCCGCTTTAAAAAGAGTGACTTGTTACTCTGTGAGTTTCCGGATTTATCTTCTTCGACACATATTTTCTCCATATCGAGCCACAGCTTCCCCGGTCTCCAATACTTGTATTTCTTCACACACGTGTTCTGCAGCCGGTGCATTTCAGCCTGAATGATCTTGAAAAGTTCCATTCCTAGTCTTTTTCTATCTTCTTTATAATTTGTCCACTCCTCCAATTTCTCCCCAATAGGCTCGTCACCCTCAAATAACCACTGAAAAATATTATTTCCATATTCCTGACCAGAACTCTTGCTTTCATCAAACAGTGGAATCAGACGAGACAAGTCATCACTTAAAACAATCCCCTTACGAATAATTTTAGGATCACCTCTAGGTCTGTCCCTCATGATACTAATGTGGAGACTCTGTAATCCGCAAGAAGTCTCAAGTTCTTCTCTCAAGAAGGCCAAGACCCTTTCTAGCTCCGGTTCATCAAGAAACAGCACCGAGACCAGTGTCCTATTCATCAAAAGGTGCTTAAGCAGCATTTCTGGGATTCGATTCTTCCGCATTTCCAATATCAAGCCCAGCAGCATATAGAGATGACTCAGAGAAAAACATTCAGTCTGAATAAGCACTTCCAATATCGACTGAATTGTCTTGATTAAATTCTCGCGGTTGATATCGTCACAATAAGGCCAGGGCTTCAACTTCAAATCCTGTGACTCGTCTTGATCTCCGGACTCATTTCTTGACCAATCTTCCACCAATTTTGCAGCGGCGGTCACGTCCACTGGCTTCCAATCACCGATTTCAATTTTCGATTTAGGAACCACATAATTCAACTCATTTGGAAAAGAACTGCAATGCTCGGTCATCGTATGGTATGTATATTTTCTAACATCCAAGAACGTGTTTCCGCACATTCCATCAAAAACTTCCAATCAAAATCATATGACATTACCGCACAGTCCACAATCTCTGACAACTCCGCTTTCGCCCTCTGCCCCATCGATTTATTCTCATCGACATACACTTTGAGGTCTTTGATTCTGACACTCAGCAGTTCCTTCTTGGCCTTCAAGCTCGTCACATTGTTCCAATAAGCCTTGGCTCGTGTTATCGTGTCAAAGTTCGCCGGTGATGAAGTCTTCACCTTTTCAAAACCCTGCCTCGTCCAATCGAATATTGCTTGTTTCTCTTTCTTTCTCTCTTGAAAATCTTCAATATCCTTGGCTATCTGTGCTATTGATTTGTTCTCGACGAGCTTCTTGAACTTGTTCATCTTGGCTGTCGCTATTAGCTCTCTGAGTCCCGTCTTCACTCTCTTAATGTCGTCATCTTTAATGGGGTCTACGGGGTTCTCAATGGACAAAGCTAACTCACATTCTTGGATGGCAGCGTCGAATTGATTGTTCCGGGCGAGGTTTTGAGTGTGCATGAGGGCGAAATGGATGGAATAGGGGGCATCTTCGGGGGCCGGAGCAGAGGAGCGTTTCTTCTTTCTGGTCATTCTTTCTTCTTGTTCTCTTTTGGTGGATTTTGGCGGTAAATGGAAAGAGTGATTTGTGTTTTAAAGAATGTAATTTCCCAAGAGAGGTTAAATAGGTAAATAGCAAATAAACCAGTCGGAAATTCTGGGTTTTCAATAAAGAGACATATAGGGTGAGCCTTAGGTCCTTTGCATGTAGTGTATTAAACTCGTTAAGATGGTGACATGTGTTTAAAAGTGGACACGTGTTATAATCTTAACAAATCCAGTGTAACTAGATACTGGACCCAAATCTCATATATATATATATATATATATATATATAGACACACATATATAAGTATGGAAATTTGGCAGTTAGAATGTTGGATACCATTGATATTTTGGTTTTAATTTATAAGAAAAGTTAACTGATGTTTTAAGGGCTTTGGATTTGGAAATTTTTTATAAGAAAAGAAAAAAGTAATTGATTTTTTTGACAATATATTTTTTATATATTTTGCATGAAAGTGGTATCAAGGGTTTTCTAAAATTGTCCATTAACAAATGTTGAGATTGCACCATTAATTAGACTCTTAATTTATTTACTATCTTGGGCTTGCACAATTTTTTTTTTTTTTTTTTCTTTCACAATTCGGTAGTTGAGGATGGGGGATTTGAACATGGATGTTTTTGTTGAAAAAACTATGAGTTGACAACTAATCGAGCTACAAGATTAGGTGGCACCTCATTCATTTTAATGTAAAATAATTTTTTTTTATTTAATTCAATTGTTTATTCAAAAAATTTGAAAACAAGACTTAATTGTTATTGTTGTATGATTTAAATCAGTCAATAGGTACTTACCAACTAAGAATTGCATCATGAATACATGACCAAGGAAAAAGACTACAAATTTCAATTATTCTTGCTCCTTGATCTAAAATGCCTACAATTGAGCAATTAAAACAACTAGTAAGTTGCTCGTGCAATACACGGATAATATTGGGATGTCTTCTGTAAGACAATTTTGGAGAATGTTGTACATATATTACAAAGAAAAAGCAAACTAATTTAATAATTAGAGTAAAGAAACATATACATTTTCGAGATGTTAAAAATTAAATTAATAGTAATCACAAAGATCAACCTACTCAAACTATATAATGAGTCAATGACAAAAAGTTGTCTTTATCACAACAATGAGTTAATGATTAAAAATAGAGAGACAAACCACGTAGGAAAGAAAAGGCAACAGTGTAACAACATATATTAATATTTTCTCTAATATTCCTCCATAAGCATATTTTGTGTAAATTCTGACAAAGCAAACAGATTTTCAAGAACGACATTGACAATCGGGGTCACAAAAATCCACATACAAACACAAACGTCATAAAACCTTGGAAATTCGAATTCCTGAGATTTGAAACGTATACGGTTAAGGCCCTTAAAGTCAAATAGAGAATCTTTATATGGATATGATCATTTGATCCTCTTCCTTTATATATACTCGTGTGATCCAAAAGTCTTTCGGTTGTTCTTGTAGAGAGCTCAGTCTCAATCACATATATTAATATTTTCTCTAATATTCCTCCATAAGCATATTTTGTTTTAGAATTATTGCTTTTTGCTTTTGTTTTTAATACTAAAACGGTGGGTTCGCTAAAAGTCACAAAGAAGAGAAAATTGTATGGTGTAAACTCAGACAATTAATGAAAGATTAATAAGATAACAGTAAAAATAACAAGTGTTCTCCATGTTGATGAATTTTAGCTATATATTCATCTTGATTATTTTTCCAACAATTACAATCTTGAGAGTTGAGAATACACAGGACCATCAGATTATTAATTATGTAAATCTCTTCATTAAAACTTAAAAGCCATTTTTTTCACAAAATAAAATCTTTTGAATTTTGTATTTAGAGATTTTGGAATGCATTTAAGATTTATTCTTTTTCCATTTGAAGAAAATATCCTATGATTTTTATGGGTTCCTTTTTTTAGAAGCAAAATTTATGGTAACTAGTTTGGGACTTGTTTTACTTTTATATCCATAAACAAAAGAACTTTTTTTTTCTTTATTGATGTTATTATTATATTTCTCTTATATTAAATTTTATATGCTAAAACATATTAAAGTGACATCTATTATTTAATTTATCTAAAATTAATTGAATTTTATACATTATATATTTTCTAAAAACAATAATTTTACTCTAACAAGTAATCTTTAATTTTTTTTTTTTTTTTAAAAAAAAAAAAAAAAAAACTGAATAAAAATGAAATGTAAATATTTGTCTTGAATTATATGTTGGTAACTGATGCTGAAATTTTCTTATATACAAGAAAACTGTAAAAATGAAAGTAAAAGTTGTCTTGAATTATATAAAACTAACTATGAAATTTTCTTATATACAAGAAAATAATATATATTTATATAATAAATTGTGTGTGTGTTTGGGGGTTATTTTGTGTATTTAAAAATTGTGGATTTATTTTATCTTGGTCCCCAAAGAAAAATTAACTCAAGTGGTCTAATTCTGGACCATTTATAAAGTGATCAATTTAGATGTAGTGTTATATATAGATTAAAGTGGTCTAATTTTAGGCCATTTTTTATATATTTTGATTCTATCGATATGCTGGATTTAGATTGACTAATATTTGTAATAATATTGTTAAGACTTGGTCAAATTGTGTAGCAAAATTTCTCATGAGAGCTGGTGATGCAAGTACATTAGGGATATGTGTTTAGGCTTGGGGTTTAGAAAGAGTTGAGAATTGGTTAGAGTAGCTTATAGCCTATAGGTAGACAAACCTCTACACAGAGAACCTATCTCTGAAAATTAGCACTAAAGGCTCAGGGAAATTCTTATCCATTACAATTGGAATTACAGCTACTTATAATACTAGCTACAAAAGCAACCAAGCTTTGCTAAGTGGCTCCCACTGTAATGGAATTAGTTACAGTTATAACTAGCACATGCTTAACTGTTTCTAACTAACAGATCACCTAATACATTCATGTGCACTAATTGTCAACTAAACTACAATGAAAACAATAACATGACACTAAAACACATGACTCAATTCAGCTGCTGCCCAGAAAAATATCCACTGTTGTTGCTGTATTTTCTATCCGGCTACTACTGCATACATGAAAATTGAAATTACTTCTAGCTGCTGATTTTGATTACAATTAAAACTTCATAATGTAGATGCTCCTGCATCAGCTGCTCAAGATTTACCTTTTTTAAAACTATGGTTAAATTATTTCTCTTTGTTGAGAACTTTTTTATTGGTGTGACAGGGATCTTAAGTTATAGTTTTCACCATCTTCTCAAGAACCAAAAAAGATATTGTATTCCCATCAAAAAAAAAAAAAAAAAGACTTTGTATATTTGCCAATGAGAAGCACAACAGACTACACTCTCAGTTTGAAGATATCTTGAAAACAGCTTCATAAACGAAAGCAGTAAATCATTACATTAGAACATCTACCTCAGTTGCTAGCTAACAAGTTCATTTCAGTTTGTCATCAATAATGCGCTTAATGAAGCGACAGTCAGCATCACAGGCAGTAAAATATATCATGTTCAAGTTCACTGAAGTCTTCTCAAAAAACAAAAATTAAAGTTCACATGATTTCTCATCCTATCTGATGAGAAATAAAATCTATCAAGTCAAACATATGAAAGTTGACGCCATTGAAAGGCACATCCTCTGCCACATTCCCTGTACTGGTTAAGCCTTATCAATCTCAGCAAGGTGCTTTTGTTTGGCCTCATTCTCAATCTGCCTTTGGTACTCCAAATGCCTTGCAAGCATTCTTTGATGCTCCTCAATCCTACTCTCTTCCTCAGCCGTACGCGTAAGTTCCCTTTCCTCTTGCTCTAATTCATCAGTGGTTACTGAACCAACAACCTCAGAATTAAGAGGATGATCTGTGCCATGTGCAGCTGGAACCAAACTGAAGCAGAACACAAGTGAAAAGATATTGAACTTAGTTTGAGCCTAGAGATTGGTATGACATATTGCCACATATTTGCATAATTCACATGCATATTTTCCAACCAAAAGAAGAAAAAGGATTCCAGAACCAAGTATAGTAGTATGAATAAAATGAAGACTGACTTTTGCTCCACATTTTCCTGTTGATCCTCACTACCACCAGTTGCCTGCAATAAGGGAATTGCATATTATTAGGGAATTACTTTGCATGACAGATTCTGTATGTAAGATTACCATAGTCACAATAAAGGGAAACAGAACAATAACCAGTATATAAGACCTTAAATTCCTTAGCCTTTCTGTGATATTTTTTCTTCTTCTTATCCTTCGATTTCCCCTGTCCATGTCTTGCATCATCACCTCCTTTTACAGTGTTCTTCTTGGCATCAAGATTAAGCCCAGATAACAAATCTTCTAGTGCAGCATTAGACTTCTTTGTAGCATCTTTGTCAACCATTTCTTCTAGTTGTGCCTATTAAGAATAGGTTTATCCCAAATATATTAAATCATAAGCCAACAAGAAGGTAACTAAAACATTCAGTAGAACAGCCCAGAGGATCAAACACAAACCCGCATGAATGTCTTTAACAATGGCACCACAATCGATCGATAGTCATAAGAAGTTACCATCTTAAGTTTCTTCCATGTCAACTGAATGGAAGCATTAGCACCCAGGATTAAAGCATCGGATTTGAAACACTGCAAACATTAAACATGGTGAGAGCCAATGGCAACAAAAATACAGTATCTCATTAGTTATATTTCAGAATGATTCCCTCTTTAGAAGGGACAAGGGAGGACAGATTTAAGGGCAAAAGCTATCAATGTATCTCACCTAACATTTTGCATGTATCATACTATCTCATCTAACTTAGGAACCATCTAAGTAGAGAAAATAGATATACCATACCTTTCCAAACAATTGATCAATGTGCATCTGGATTAACATATTTATGTCATTGTCAGCTTGTGCTTTTTTCAAAATACTCCCTATGATATCCAACTCCATGCTACCCATCTCATCATTACTTTTCTCCATCTCAATCTCTTTTTGCCGCTTTAGCAAGAGTGACTTGTAACTCTGTGGATTGCCGGAAATCTCTTCTCTTCTCTTATCTTCTTCCAAACATATTCCCTCCATATCCAGCCACAGCTTCTCCTCTCTCAAATACTTGTATTTCCTCTCACAAATTTTCTGTAGCCGGCGAAATTCAGACTCAATGATCTTGAAAAGTTCCATTCCTAGATTTTTGCTAGCTTTTCTATAATTTGCCCACTCCTCCAATTTCTCCCCAATAGGCTCACTACCCATATATAACCACTGAACAATATCATCTCTATATTCCTGACAAGCATTCCTGCTTTCATCAACACTTCTAGAAGCTTTTGCACTTGTTTCATCAAGCAGCAGAATTAGATGAGACAAGTCATTGCTAAAAATTATCCTCTCATGACTAATAGTAAGATCATCCATAGCATTGTCCATCGTGAAACTAGAGTAGACACCACCTAATCCACAAGAAATCTCAAGCTCTTCCTCGATGAATTCACGGACGCTTTTAAGCTCCGGTTCATCAAGAAATAACACTGAGACCAGCGTCCTATTCATCCAATGCTGCTTAAGCAGTGTTTCAGGGATTCGATTCTTCAGCATTTCCAATATTAAGTCCAGCAGCATATAGAGATGACTCGGAGCAAAACATTTGACCCCTATTAACACTTGTAAAATCGTCCAAATTCTCTTGATCATCTCGTCGCGGATGGTATCGTTGCAATAAGGCCAGTTCTCCAACTTCAAATCTTGTGACTTGCCTTTATCTTGGCCTTGATCTCCAGACTCGTTTCTTGACAAATCTTCGATCAATTTCACAGCAGCGTCCACGTCCACTGGCTTCCAATCGCCGATTTCAATTTCTGACTTAGGTAAAATTCTTGGCACAACAGACTGTAACTCCTCAGACAAAGTCCCTAAATGGGTACTCTTTATATGCTCCATATTCAATTCTTCATCAAAAAACCTCTCGCCACAACAACAACACGTCGAAAACTTCCAATTCTTCGTCTCCTTCGCATACTCCACAGCCTCTGCCAACACCTCTTTTGCCTTCACCCCCATCGATTTATTCTTATCGAAATTCTCATCGACTCTGACACTCAACAATTCCTTCTTCGCCTCCAAGCTCATCTCGTTGTTCCAATAAGCCCTGGCTCGTGTTATAGCGTCCACATTCAACAAGACTTTCTTGAGTAGTTTTCTTGAAGTAGACGGTGATGGCAGTTCCACTAAACTCTGCCTCACATTTTCAAGTCTTGTGTTTATCTCTACCTTTATCTCGAGTAAAGCTCGAAATGCAAGTGAATTGTCCTCCACGAGCTTCTTGAACTTGTACTTCTTGGCTTTTGCTATTAGCTCCCTGAGTTTCGTTCTCACTTTCCCAACTCGAGACTCCGGGGTTGATTCTAGGGGAGTGTATTGGACGATGCCCAAGTTATCTTGCATGGGGTCCAATGGATTCTTGATGGACAAAGCTGACTCGCATTCTTGGATGGCGGAATCATATTGCTCATTGGTTAACAGTACCACAGCATGCAACATTGGGAAAGAGATGGAATCCGGGGAAAGCACCAGGGCTGCTTTGCTGAAGTAGAGGGCAGAGGCAATGTGTTCGTGTCTTATGACACTGGAGGTGTCGCTGATTGATATCGCGATATCCTTATGGACGAGGGCGATGAGGGCGTTGGCAAGGGCGGAGTCAGGGTGGCGGGAGACTAGGGACTTGGCGGCTTCCAGTGCCTTGCCGTAGTTCCCATTATGAAGAATTCCGAAAACTCGATTGCATTCATTGGACAGTGGAGAAGAGGAAGAGGAAGAGGAAGAGGACGAGGTGGGTTCGGAGGAAGAGGGTGGGAGGAGCGGGGCAGAGGAGCGTTTCTTCTTGCCGGTCATTCTTTCTTCTTGATTTTGGCGGTAAATGGACACAGAGGATGGGAATTCTGGCTTTTCAAATGAAGTGAAACAAGCCTTATATTCCAAATGCCTCCTATTAAAACTCCTAGCTCTGATGTCTTTTACTTTTTTCTTTTTTCTTTTTTCAAAATTCAGGCATATATTTGGTACAGAAATTACTTTGGTTAAATCCCCCACCATAGTCAATCAGTTCTGAGCTATCAATCTCAGTAAAGTCTTTAATAAGATTATGTCCAAGATATTGATTAACAGACTAAAACTGGTCATTATTAATAATAATAATAATAATTAATGAGAAAAAGGGTATTTGATTATTGATAATGTTATTAGAGTATTCAAATCAGCCTCTTGAGAATTTTAGCAAAAACCGATTATTATTATTATTATTATTATTAAGAAAAAGGGTATTTGATTATTGATAATGTTATTAGAGGATTCAAATCAGAATTCGGATTTTACCTCCTAACGTTTGGGATTGTTTGGATTTGACACTTCGATGTTTCAAAATTTGAATTTTACCACCTATATTTTAGGGGTGTTAGATTGTAAAATTCAATCACTTCCAAACTTTAAGAATGTAATTTGCAATTTACCCAAATTTTTTTAAAAAACTATATGGCTATGAAGTAAAATATATAGTTGGACAAAATAGAGTTATCATTAGAAATTAATGGAGAGGATGGGATTCGACTCTACACTCATTTCTCATAACTTAAAAATCCCCTAAACACTCCAACCCTTGTTTGGCAACTAAATCCAGTTCAATTTCTTGCCTAAAATCTCACCTTTTTGTGGGACCCACAGGCTGACCACTATGCAGTGCGCACAGATCGGTTACCCGCGGAGAGCCCTTCATTTTTTGCTTTGCATTTCATCTCAAACACATTTCCCTTTCACACTTCAACTCTCAAACCCCAAAGCCAACGACCACCCTTGACCTCAACTCCTCCATTCTCGCCCAACTACATCGTCGCCATGGGGCCCACGTACGTCAGCTTCCCCCTTTCTCGTCCCTGATAGTGATAGTAATGATGATTTGAATATAGTTTTGAATGATGAGGATTGTAAGAATTTTCCGAGTACGAATGGTGGGAATGGAGGGGTTGTAGGAGGTGGTGGTGGTTATGGTTATGGTGATGATGAGGATGAGGATGGTGATGATGTTAAGAATGATTTTGTTGTTGTTGAGGAGGGAAGTGGGCCCAGTAAGATTCAGAAGCGGGGCAATCAATCTGGTGATGGGTTGGAGCCGAGCTCTAATGGGGAGAGAGGAAATGGTGTGAGGGGTGGGTATAATTCGCTTTATCCACAGTACAAGGTAGTTTTGTCTATTTGTGGAATTGTTTTTTGAGTGAAGTAAAATTTGAAGTCTGCAAGTTTGATTTATCTGTTACAATGTGGAGTAGTGCTATGGTTTTTGAATTAGATAGAGACATAGACTAAATCACTTCAGTAGTACCAACTGTTTAGACTCATGTGCGTTTTGCTTTAATAATGAGTTAATGCTATTACATAATCAGTGAAAAAGACATCAAAGGTGTTTATAGTTTCTTTTTTGGGTAATCTTATTCTAAAATGATGCAATTACTAATGGGATTGTAATCTTTGATGATCATTCTTAAAGTTATAATTTCATATTCCCCACATGATAGCCTATTATGTATTTCTTTCTAATGAAAAAATTAGAAGTCGTTGAGGACTAGAATTCCACTTAGAGAGACCT